>CM060706.1:78789504-79109504 GCA_030686995.1 Artemisia argyi
TTTACTGCTCATGGTTGACTTTGATGATCTTTTACTGCTCATGGTTGCCTATCTGTTAATTTCAAGTTAACGCTACCTGTGTTACTTATCACACAGTAGTGAACCTTCATGAGTTTGCGCAACCTGGGATATTTATACTTATTTCTAGAAAAAAAAATTGTTTTACTTTTGAGCTAACTTACATATTTGACATGCCTGAACTAAAATTTCGAAAGTAAAGATGCTGGTTTTGACCCATTTAACCAATGTAAAAACAACCTGCTTTTACAATTGGTCCCACACTTGACCGGATGGACCGGACCGACCACATTCGGTCCGGTCTCGGTCTAGGGTTTTTCATAATTTCGGTCTCGGTCCGGCTTAAAAACCGGGCATTTAGCCTATTTGGACCGAGACCGAACCGGACCGACATTCGATCCGGTCTCGGTCTAGATTTTTGCAGGATTCGGTCTCGGTCCGGTCCGGTTTTCGCCCGATGAGCACCCTTAATTGGTCCAAAATACTTCATTGCACTTTATTATGTTATACTATGGTCATTACTGTATCTAAGAACATGCTATAAATTATGTTGCCAAGACGAGGGATATAAACGGGAAATCCCGGTTTTGGTACCGGAATACAAAAAGGTTTTTTGTTTAATAATTTTTTCAGTTCCAAACAATCATATAAGTTTCTCCCGTACATTGGAAAAAGACGACCACAAATCCAAACACGGAGTTGGAGGAAAGAAATGCTCCTAAACCTTTTGTGGCCATTGACCCTTTACAAACCTCACAAAACTTAAACCGTAACCTATTATCAATCACTGAAATCATCAAGTTTACATCTATGAACTATCCCGATCATCATCAATCATATTTTAGCAATTTTAATGATTTATTGTTAATAACTTATGTTTCTATGTTAAATACAAACGTGAATATGTACTCTACAATATTCAACCACAATATTTATTTAATTAGTTATGTTTATTATTAATTAATCTTGTTGTCAAAGACGAAACATAGGAATTATATATATCTTCATTTTTGGTTGGTTTGGTTATTTTATTGTTATAGCGTATATTTCCGTATCTTATTTCCATCATATGATTCTTTTCCTGTATTTTATCCATTATTGTCTTGTTATTGTAAAAGTTATATCATAAGAGTTTGTGAAGTTTGTTTAGTATTCGGTAGATTTGTATTCGTTGAAAAGGTTGTAGCATTTGTGTCGTGAATATTTATTATTATTTTAGCATTTTCATAATGATTTTATAGATAGAACGTACCGAAGGGGTCACATTCAAAAAAGTTTGTAGCAAAGCGACATAAACGACGGCTTATCATGAGCTGTATTTCCACCAACTATTATTTGACCTCTTAAAAATGTGGAAGCATTTGATATTCTATTCGATCAACTATCAGAGCATGGGGTGTGAGTGTGTGACTTCGGCGTCCCACGCCCTCAATTCTCCAGTAGTTGGTCTAATTTTTATTCGTTCCGCGGTGTTTTTGATGCAGCCCCATACAAGCTTTGGGGAAAAGTTACAGCAAGAAAAGATATATTAACTAGACAATCTTGATTTGCTCGATACTCCCAGCAACGAGAAGCAATTCACAACAACAAACAAGTACTCGCAAACAATCTGCACACGATAGGCTCCCTCACTTTGATTATATAAACAAAAGCGGATTTTTAATCCAGTCATCCCAACACATACTCGCTTTCTTATGCCTATATACCATAAATATGAATAATATGGTCTACGATACCAACAATAAGTGACGTGGTGTTTAAACACAACTTTAAGAAACAAACAAGTTTCTGAATTTTTAAGATATGATTGTGTTCAAATGGGTCTTATGAATGATGTCCACAACATATTTGTATACATGTGCGTGTAAGTAAATGTAATTATTCTGGTGAAGCATGATTATATAATGTATGGTCCCAGTTACATGTGATATACACATACCTTGTTTCATGTTGATAATTACACATTTAATTTGGGATCCATTTATCTTAAAACATGACACAACATACCAACCATGCTACCAATCTCCCCCAAAAGAGAAAAAGAGCAACATTCAGCCCACACTTTTTTCTTAACTAATTAAATGTCAAGTCGGATGAATGGAGAACCAACTGGCCGATTTCACGACCTGTGCAGTTGTTGATTGATCATTTTGCCCATCTTTTGCTAGCACGCGTTGAAATAACGCACGATGCATGTAAAGATGGTTAGATCTTGCAACATATGCTTTGCTTGCTTGAAACATATTTAAAGTGAAAGTAAAACGGATCACACATGTATTTGAATTGTAGATCTATAAGTATTCTATAATCAAATACAGAAATTGATGTGTTTTACATAACAAGTCATCGATATTTTAAACTCTGATCTATTTCTCATGACAAAATTAACATATCAACAAATGTGTTACTAACTGATAACGTAAACTTATCATAAGTCATAAGAAGGAGACAAAAATTATTATTTCAAAAAATAACTTGCCAAACCAAATCATATTCAAAGTTTCAAAACCATTATAATGTATTTTAAGTTACTAAAAAAAGTAATATAACATGTAACAAACCCACTTTGACGATGACATCAAACGTTATTTTGGTAATAAAAAAAGGAATAAAAGACATGATTATATTAAAGGGGCAAAAGTTTATTTAAGTCATATGCACAGAAGCGAACAATATCTTTAAGAATAAATAAATGCGAAACGTAAATGAGAATTGCCGGTAACTTGTCTGCCACCGACACAATAGTACCGGTAACACCTCACTTTGCCACACACATTACTCACTGATAATACTTTACATTATTGATAAATAATATATACGGAGTATATTTTTTATCCTCTTAAGCAAAATTGCTCTCAAAGCAAAAAAAAAAAAAAAAAAAAGGTTACAAATCACAAAATATTACTATAAAGGATTTAAACTCCTATCAATTTTCACAATAAGCTTTCTAGTTGTAATGACTCGTAAAAATCATACCTCACATAAATACATTTAAATATACATTTAAATAAACACCATACACACAGGGCTGTCATTCGATTGACCCGATCGGGTTCGGGTCAACTCGGGTCGGATCAATTCGGGTCAAACTTCCAGAAAACATACCCGAACCCGACCCTGTTTAGAACTCGGGTCAACTCGGGTTTGGGGTCAACCCGAGTATTTTTACATTGTATAGTGTTATTTGGTCGGGTCAACTCGGGTTCGGGTCAGGTCAAGGCTAAAAATATATACCCGAACCCGACCTTGTTTAGAACTCGGGTCAATTCGGGTTGACCCGAATATGATTCTTGACCCGAGTTGACCCCAACCCGGTTGGGTTCGGGTCGGGTTTTATGACACCCCTACACAAACAAGCACACAAATAGGCATGTCGGTCGCCATTTTGGTGAGACCGACCGAGATGGGGACCGACCTAGTGTAATAAGCCCGACCAACTTAGACTAGTTTTTGAGTGACGACCGACCGAGTATATTTACATTATTACAACTACTCTGAGGTCACACATAATCTTAATTTATATTACTAACAATTTATGTTATGAAATGAAAAGATTTAGACTATTTTAAACTTTTAAATACTACTTTCAGATTTTTCGACTCATTTGACATATTTTGTTTAGTCCATTTTAATACTCATTTCGACTCCAGTAACACACGTTACATAAATTAGATTTTTGCTCGAAGCTATTTGTAGATTGATGTTATTATGCCTACTAGTTATTCCTTCACGTACCAAACTTCTTTTGAGCTTGGAAGTTGGAATGACTTTAAGTATTGTTTCTCCATTAATATCTCGTGATAAAAGGGCAATTATGCAACTACTTTTCAGCAATATCATTAACTAGTACCTTTTCTGAGCATTATAGCATTTAACTCATTTGACCAGAACTAGTAATTCAAAACTGGAAAACAAAGTTTGAAATACTCCCTCCGTTTCAATATTATTGTCAGTAGACAAGAATTACAAAATTTAATAAAAGTGAGACAACTATAATTCTCAACCAATCAAATAAAATATTTTCTTACAAAATTCTCTTTCTTTTACTAAAAATTGAAAGTGAAAAATTAATTTGAAATATTTATATAAAAAAATATTGACAATAAATATGAGACGCAAGAAATATCAAATATAAAGATAATACTCCTATAAAAGAAAATTTCTTGAGTCAAAAAATGAAAGCATGGTACGCTAACCATTTTTTGAAAAACCGTGAACAGCTAACTGATTGTGCGACTCTATTAAAAATTTGACATGTGTCTCAGTTTTTATTATTAAAGTATTTGTTGTTATTGGTTGTGTAAGCTACACCTTAATTAACGTGACTTTATATTAAAGTATTAGAAAAATGAGCTCCTTAAAAAATAGCAAAGCTTACCGCTCTTTTGTCAAACGAACAATAAAAATCAAAAAGCTTATTGCTCACCGCTCATCGCCTCAAAAAGATATGCGCCAAACATAGCCTTAAAGCGTTAGCAAATTGTATATGGAAGAGAAGAAAAGAGATGTTCACGAGGACTACAACTACAATGTTTACTCAAAGATAGTGTAACTTTTACTCAAATGCACGCAGTCTAGGCATATATGCTCGTGATTGTTTTCAACTGTTTTCTGACGAAGTCCATATATGTATCTAACAAGATTTACACACTAGAACTTTTGTAACAGGGTTAATTACCTTACCACTAGATCATTCAATAATGAATTATCACATAAATTAACACATATTTAAGCGGTTTGATTTATTATTTTTTTCTTTTATTTTTTTTTATTATATTTTTTAAAAAAAAAATTAACTTCTAGTTAGACCGGAAAGAGTGGAGCACTTTGCTCACTAGTGAGGTGCTACCTCACGCACGAAACCCATTCTACACGCAACCACTCACGCGTGAGAAGGTCGAAAAAGAGAAAGGAAAAGTGACCGGCTCATCTTTGTTTGCGTTGGAAAAATAGTGGGCCCATTTTTTTGTTTTAATGTTTTTTATTTGTTTTGTAAGCGTGGTATCTAGTGGAGTATATCATACTATATTATAAAGCATGAATGCCTACTATTAATAGAAATACTTAAAATTAAGCAATACAACTTCTAAAGCTATAAGTACAATAACTAATGCTACTTATAGAAATTCCCCTCATATTTAATTCTAACATAAAATTAATACTAACATTAAATACAATAAATAAATCATTAATGTACATTAAATACAATTAATTAACTGGTCAATAAATATAATTAATGCACTTATTAAAACACCACTTACATAAGAAATACAAATTATCAAGCATATTGTACAACCAACTTAAACAAAATTCCCGCATTAAATGTCATTAATACAAATAATAAAGCATATTATACAAATATTCAAACCCGAACGGGCAATGGGCCAAATGGGCTCAAGCCCGAACGGGCACAGGTCAAACGGGCTCGAGCCCGAACGGACACGAGCTAAACAAAATTTTTGATATCTGTAAATTTATTGTCAAAAAGAACATAATAAACTAAAATATGTTCACATATTCTAAAATCAAGCAAACTACTAAACAAAATAATAATAATAATAAATAAATAAATAAAATAATACAAACTAAGCAAAATTTCATCAAACTTTTGCTATAAAAAACTAATCAGTAAAGCTATTGCCAAAAAACGTACAAATAAAATATATTATTAGCGGTAAAAATTAAATTACAAGGTGCCTGCAGCTGCATCGCGCGGGGACCTTGCTAGTTTATATAATGTGGATATTTTAATGACAAGTGAGGAGATCTTAAATTGGCTAAATTATAATATTAAATTTATCATTTTAAAATACATAAAGTTGAGAAAAAAGTAGTCAAGATATATGCATAATAAAATAACTAAAAATGCAAATAATATTCAAATTCAAATTGAATTACAGTAATAATGTATGTTGAATTATTATATCCATAATTATAATATCCAATTAGACAACTTTTAATGGGATAGCATACCAGTACAGCCAGAAGTACTTATTTGGTCTTCTCATCATCTCCCCACATTTCAACATCAACTTTTACTCATATACAGCAGTAGCCACTTTCTGTGCTATGTGAAAGAGAAATATATAACAAGACTATACATACACACACTCATATATCTAAAGGTTAAAGTGAGTAGACATTTGGGAATATAAAACAAGAAGCTGTTTTGGTTACAATCCCAAAGATTCTTTTATCAAGGACCACAGAACCAGCTTTCAAGTAGTATTATTCATCATTTGATCAACCTTCTTCTTCTTTCTTCATTCATTTTGTGCTATTGTCAATTATAAAAAAAAAAAAGGTGAAAATTCTCTAAAAATCTTGGTTTTTCTTTTAATGTGTCATTGCATTTGTTGTAATACATATCTTTTTGTTGTTGTGTTGTTCCTTGTTTAGTGTCCTGAATTCTGGATTGTAGGCTTGGATCTTATGTTGGTTTACTTTTTAAATATTAGCACACTCACTATGTTGCTACTAAATTCCATTATAAGGTTACTTTTTTGTGCATGTTAACAGTGACTTAATTTTGTCGGTGCAGATCACTTGTTCTCATGTTACAGTAACTTTTAGACTTTGAATTACCATTCATTTGGCTTTGTGTTTATGGAATCAAATTTATGAAGATATGAGCATTTTCTTGTTTTGGAAGTTAAGTTAAAGTTAGAATTGCTCTGTTTTTGCATGTGTTGTTCAGATGATCAGATCTGTAGTGGTTTAGATCTTTAAGTAACTTTGGTTCTTGATAGTATTTAGAGTATTACCTTACTGACTATCTATGCTCGAGCCCGTTGTCGATATTGTGATTGTGTTTAGATAGCATTATCTGTAGATTTGAGCATACTTAAGGTTAGTGTTTGTTGATCTTCATAACCAAGTATTTCACATGATAAAATTAACTAAGTACCATTATTGGAGTAACTGATGTGGAGACTGGATGGTTGGTATTGGACTATTGGTTGCACAAGTTGATTCAATTAATTCCATCACGTGTCTCCTGCAGTTTTCCACAGATTTAATTAAGTAATAATCAAGGCCAAAAATTGATAACATTTTTTTTTTTTTTTTTTTTTTAATGTGACAAAACCTTAGTGTCTATAATCCTTCAGAAACATATTCTGTTTATGTGTTTTCTTGTTGAAGTGATCAATGTTTGAAGTCTGAAACCAGTTCTAAATCATAGAGGTAGTGTTGAAGATTAAAAGCGTAATCACATTTCGACTATTTGTTTTGTAAACTAATATATATGTCTGAATGTGTGTCATTGTCTATATTGCGTTTCAGAAAATCGATCTAGTTAAAGAAACGAGAAAGCAAATATGAAACAAACCGACAAGAAGAAGAACTCTACACCAAATAATCAAACGAAACGTTCCGCAAAGTCCCAAAACAAAGACAATAAGCTGCAACAAGAAAAGGCAAACCAGCCATCTAAACCAAAGAACGTGGATACAAATGCTTCGAGCATAACTAGTGACACAAACATAGATGACACTCCGATATCTGAGGAAGCGTCTCAAAATATTAAAATCCTTGGGTCAAATGGCCAAGAGATCAGAGATGACGAATCAGACTCTGAAACCGTGACCGATTCTGTATCCTCCAGTGGGGATTCACGGGCCACTGAGGAGGAAAAGCTAGAAACCGTCCCAATAGCACAAAAGCCTTCAAAAAAAGATGAATCTGAGAATTCATTACAAGTACAAAGAGGGAAATCTGAACGTGAATCACGTCTTTTACAGCCTACTGCTGCTAGCGCTTCCAAGAAAGTAACAAATTCTTCTAAAGCCTCTTCTAATGGCACTTCAAAACGAGGCATTAAAGTTCATCCAAAATTGTCATCTGCACCTTCTTCAGTGTCTTCTGAAGGAATTGATGAGCAAACTTCTGAAGAGCCGAAGGGAGAAGATATATTGGATGATGATGAAATAATTGATGATCCCAAAGCAAAAGAAGCTTTGGATCAAAAGATTGAAGAAATGGAAACAAGAATCGAGAAACTTGAAGAGGAGCTAAGAGAAGTTGCTGCTCTTGAAATTTCGCTATATTCAGTTGTCCCGGAACATGGCAGCTCGGCTCATAAGGTGCATACACCTGCCCGGCGACTTTCTAGACTTTATATCCATGCAGCCAAACACTACTCTCAAGGGAAACGAGCAACCATTGCTAAGAACACTGCATCAGGGCTTGTTTTGATTGCAAAGTCTTGCGGCAACGATGTTCCAAGGTACTAGATTTCTTTCAGGTACATATATCTTGTTTTACTTGTTCCCATTCATCTTGAATATATAATGTAGTCCTTGTTTCCAATTACAGGTTGACTTTCTGGTGGTCAAACACTATCGTACTGAGGGAGATAATAACCCAAGCATTTGGCAGTTCATGTCAAGCAAGTTCATTGACAAAAGTACTCAATTCAAATGGATCAAGTAAACAATCTAATAAACCGGATTTTATGGAGTTCATGGATGATTGGCAAGGAACAAGAACCTTTACATCTGCACTTGAGAAAGTCGAGTCATGGATCTTTTCACGAATAGTAGAGTCAATATGGTGGCAGGTATGAAATCAAATTTCTTTTGGGTTTATCAATGAGATCGTTGGAGGGTGTTTAGGAATTCTTATTTAAGTGCTTTTCTACTTATTTAAGACTTTAAGTAGATAATCAGTTTCAGTGTTTAGGCAACACTTCTGGTCTGCTTATATTACTGTAAATAAGCACTTAAAAATAAGCAGGTTGAAATATGCAATCCCAAACACCCCTTTACTGCAATATCTCTTGTTTTGACATGTGTTCTATTGGGTGCAGACTTTGACTCCTAAAATGCAATCTTTAGGGGACGATACAAATACTAATAACGGTATTGGGAAGTTACTAGGACCAGCTTCGGGTAACCAGCAACAAGGCAACTTTTCGATTAACTTATGGAGGATTGCTTTTCACGATGCTTTCAAGAGACTTTGTCCTGTTCGTGCCAGTGGTCACGAATGTGGTTGTCTTCCTGTGTTGGCAAGAATGGTATGTTAATCATGGAGGGGGTTTTTTTTTTTTTTTTTTTTTTTTTTTTTTTTATTATTATTATTATTATTATTTTTTTTTTAATTATTAATTATTTTTTTTTTTTGGAATAAGATTCAGCAACTAATCCTTGTGGGTATGAATCATTTTTTTTTTTTTTTTGTGTGTCTCGTCAGGTAATGGATCAATGTGTTGCTAGACTTGATGTAGCCATGTTCAATGCTATTCTTCGAGAATCAGCTCATGAAATGCCAACCGATCCTGTCTCAGATCCTATTGTCGAGTCTAGAGTTTTGCCTATTCCAGCTGGTGATCTAAGCTTTGGGTCTGGTGCACAACTCAAAAACGCGGTATGCACGTAAACTCGCATCTATAAAATCTTGCAAGAGAAAATTTCATAGTCAAACTGAATACTGGTGGCAATTCTGACTCATTCACTTATGGATGGGTTGATTCGGGTTATGCATTTCCAATGGATCATATAACAAAAGGAAAATGATTGGGGGCCCTAAATGTGTGCCTAATTTTATGCCTAAAGGGATGTGGAAGTGTTTTATGGGTTTGTGACGAAGTGGGTCCATAACAAAAACAGTTTGTTAACAAGGAAACGGGTCAAATGAATCTAAAGTCATGAAATGTAATTTCTTAATGCATAAAACCATCAAAAAAGATTATTTTACAGAACTCATTATTCATGAAATGACATACACATTTTTTCTTATAAAATAATAAGGTCATTGTCGACATGACCTGACATACAATAAGTTACCTGTTTTGACATAATACCCAACTTCCCGATGCATCCATTGTGCAACATGTTGATATTCAGATATTCAAACGATACAAATTACATGTTCTTAGGTGGGCAACTGGTCTAGATGGCTTTCTGATTGGTTTGGAATGGACACCGAGGATGAGCATACTACTGGTGAAGATGACGACTTAGAAAATGATGGAAGGGGTGACCTAAAATGCTTTCATCTCCTTAATGCATTAAGCGATCTTCTAATGCTACCGAAAGACATGCTTATGGATACATCAGTTAGAACTGAGGTTTGCCCGTTAATCAGTCTACCATTGCTTAAGCGAATTCTATGCAACTTCACTCCAGATGAATTCTGTCCTGATTCAGTTCCTGGTGCTGTATTGGAGGCAGTAAATGCCGAGGTATAACTTTTCCTCCATTTAAAAATTACAGAAGTATTTAAGCAAATGAAATCTTGAGTCTCTATGTGAGAAACTAGGGGTGGCAATTTGGACCCGTTCCACTTTCGTTTAATCTCTAACGGACCAAATCAGCTTTAAAGGAACAGTCAATAGGGTTAAGAGTCGCCAAAAGTGTAATGTTAGGCATAAATCTGCCAAGACATTTCCTTCAAGCTTTAAATCTTATTGAAATACAAAGCAAGTAAATTACTGTTTTTGTTTTCAATTTTGACCTTAAATATTTTTGTTTGTATTATATAATGCTTGATGAAAATTATACCAATGAAAATACATTTAAAATCCAATTCATTCATATATTTTGCATCAAGTTTTATATAACACAAAAATTAATAGTTAAGGTCAAGGTTGCAAAATAAAGACTTCAAGTCAACAGTGGACAATAATTATAAGACATAGTGAGTATCAAAAGTTATGTATCTCGTCACTAGAAATAATTTTTCTCATGGTCTGGTCCTACAAGTGTATAACTGAAGAAAAAGTTACCATTTTACTGTTCATCGTGTACCTCATCTTCTTTTAAATTCAGATAAAGCAAATATAACACCAATCGTTTGCAAAATCAAATGAAAGATATAAATAGAAACTTATCCCTGTTCAAAAGCTCCAATCTACAACTTCCTGTGTCCGCTTCCACTTCAAGGACCAAAACCATGTAAACCTTTAGAGACAATTCATGTAATTTGATTCGTTCAGGAGGTAAATCCGAAACTTCCAGAAAACCAAAGAGCCAAAAGTGTAACTTTGCAAATCGTATTTAAAACACTAATTACTAATCCCATATAATATTCTTTTTATGTTGAACAATAATTGTTTTGAGTAGACTTGACCTGTCATTTTTCGACTTTTAGTCATACATGTTATGTTAACTTTTCTTCTTATTTTATTTTTTCTTTTTTTCTAGTCAATCATAGAAAGCAGATTATCCGGAGACAACTCAAGCAGTTTTCCTTATGCGGCTGCTCCAGTCATATACAAACCTCCTTCCTCCACAGCTGTTTCTCAGAAGGTATCAGAGGCTGGTGGAAAATCCCTCAGCAGAAACGCATCTGTTGTTCAGAGGAAAGGATATACTAGCGACGAGGAACTGGAAGAACTTGATTCACCCCTCAGTTCTATTATTGGTAAACTACCTTCCTCTCCAACTGTTGCAAGAAATGGAAATGGCCAACATGTGGACCAAACCACCCATGTCGCGGTCAATGCAAGATATGAGCTTCTTCGTGAGGTCTGGTTATCATGAGTATTCCTCAAAAGAAATGAAAACAAAACCGAAAGTGAACAAAAGAAAAGAAATATAATGTAGCTAATCTTTGGTCTTTCTATTTATTTAGTTTGCATATGTATCTTTATAACAGTGGGGTTTAATGATCATATATTAAATGCTTCAGTGATAGTTCCAAGTTGGTCTGCGGGATACTTCATACATACTTCACCCTTATACTGTAATAATAATTATTGTCCACTGTTGACTAAACTGTTATGATGCACATTTTCCTGTTATGATGCTATTGCCTAGCAAGTTGGTAAGGGGTCAAAATGGGTAATTTCTAGTATGGTCGTTCACTCGTTTGTTAAACTGTAATAAAATTGTCAAAAATTTATACTTTCTTTATAGAAACTAGCTTGTGAGATACAATTACTAAACCTGTACTAATTTAGCAAAAATACAACTTTTTGAATAACATGATGAGAAGTTTTACAGCATTATAAAGCAAAGTTTGGAACTAAAGGACTTCTAGCCTGGCGATATCTATAGTGTATTTTTAAGGTGTTCCTCCCGCATGGGGGTGAGGGTTTAAGTCCCACTTCGTACATAGGTGTAGTGTAGGGTGTGTTTCCTGTTAAATAAAAAATAAAGCGCAATTTGGACGGTTGACATGCTAAAAAACTATATTGTGTTGGCCCATTGTTATTACCACCTCTGCTTCCATATGTCAGTAGACAAAGCCAATACTGACTAGCAAAAGTGCAAAGGTACCATTATATACAGCATGCATCCTTCGCTAGACCAACAATAGTACAACACTGACTAGAAAAAGTGCAAAACTACATTAGCATAGACACAAGACAGATGACAGATTAGTGACATAAAACGGTCATTTTTTTCCTACCAACCAAAAGCATCCAACCTAAGAAGACTTAAAACCAGCCATCACCATTCACCATTCACTACTTGTTACAACTTAAAAGGCATTCAAACCACATAGAACGGCCATTAATCCACAAGAATAAGGTAAAACAGATGGAAATTATCTTGAATTTATTCATCCACGTTCACAACTATCCCATAACAAAAGCAAAAGAAGACCTTTTTATTCTCTTTTCTTACACTAGTCAAAGAGAAAGTTTGGAGCCAAACAACAAACCAACCTCAACCAGACTTCACGGTACTTCCAGAGCACATTTACTCAAGTTTCACTTCTCTGGTTGGGGGTGCCAGTTGCAAATAGAAGAACGGTTCAGTTGGTTCTTCCCTGCAAAAAGAGAGCATGAAAACAATCATCATGTACAAGTGCAACTTACACATCCTGTATAATGATATTTGAGGTCGATAAATAGAAAGAACTTAAGTTCCTGCGAAACCGAAAAAAGAAACTACTGAAGAAGGCAAGAATGCATACCCAGGTTTGGACTGCATGCATCGCCAGAAAAGCTTGAAAGGACCTGGAACCGTCTTAAAGGGATTACCTTCGAAACATGCCTATATGCCAAAAAGTGAAATGACTTTCAGCATTTCAGGCCCAAATAATAGTATATGACAAATCAAAAAGTGTTGAAATACTATTTAGTCCATGGCTTGACAAAACAAACTTATAAATGTCTTATGACCCGTTCGAAAAAAAATGTCTTTTATGACATTTAGAAAGAAAAAAGAGGAGTTAAAAATATAAAAGTATTTAGAAAAGAAGAAAAAGAAAAGAGGAATGAAGGGATCAGAAACCAACGAACAGTTATCTCATTAATCAATTCCAAGTGATTTGGTTAATCATGACCAGACATATAAATGTCTGAAAGAAAATCATTATCTATGGATTTTCACCAAGAAATGGTTCAACCATTGAGCCAAAGTCGTGCGAAGAGTTTAACAAAGACAAAGACATGCCACTCAAACTAACATGACAGGATCCTTTTGTTCAATTTGTTTGCCCAAATAAAAAATTTAAGCAAGTGATGTGACTAGAAATAGTTATTTCACTTACTCAAACATTTAATAAGTTGTCTTAAAATAACTGACTCGTCTCAAAGTGAATTATTAGCTAGCCTCATTATCATGACCATTTGAGAAGAGAATATATTTCAGTAAGGTAATGAAATTTTGCAGTAAAAACTGATAATTACAAGAGTACAAGAGAAAGATAAGCATAAGGGCTTTAATGCAGGTAATACATCCACAAATTAGCAACGCGTCTTGAAGATTAAAGTCCTCATTATAAACTCTCATGTTATTTATTTGTCACAAATTTTTATTACCAAATGTTGAAAAAACCAGAATGTTATCAGTAGCAGAAATATCTTACTATATAGTCTCGTTTGGTAGTGACTCATGAGTATGTCTCATTGGGAAAAATCAAATTAAATAAATAGTTACAGAAAAGCTCCTTTTGACAGTTTTCCTATCATCTCAGGACAGAATGCAACTTTGCAAGTTCAAACTATCAACTCACATCAAGTGTAGACCAAGTGTGATGCACATAAAGCTCTGAGACTTAGCAAACATACATTCATATCTAGTAGACTGAACAATTGACCCAAACGGGTTTGTGTGATTTCTAGTAATCTGTTTGTGGAAAAAATTTACTTAATAGGCAGATTAATCCACCAGGCTATTTCCAAAAGGAACCGCAATCTGGCCTACATGGGAGAGTGTTTCTCTCCATAGTTGAATCAGTACCACAGGGTTGAGCAACCCATACCATATCCCTGAATCAGTGACCTTAATTCATGGGAATATGAGAAGCCCCACACAGAAGGGCAATCTAGTATCTCTTTTATGAAAAGGAAATGAAGATCAGAATTTGCAAAATTAGAAACAAAGGCTAGATCAAAAGCTTTGTTAATTTTTTATAAATTTCAAATAGAAAATACACAATAACATATGAAGTTGCAGTTTTCGTATAGTTTGGACTAGCACACGAACAAAATGAGGTAAACATAAACTGAGTAGGCCAAAACTAGATAGTGAAGGATCGTTTCGGTATTTTAGTTCATATGGAATATAAGAAGAGAGTTGGTGAATGTCCGGGGTATGCTTTTTTTGTATTACGTTATTAAGTGACTAAGTAAGCATCAAAAGGACAAGGTTCTACCTCTTGAAAGTAGACAGATACCCACAGAGTTAGCATATCTATCTAGTACAAGCTGTTATCTTGTTAGTTAAGTGTCGTTTATGGTCAGATGGGGTTATTTACTGTTCAATTTTCTAGTATTTTCTGTCCAGGTTCAATTAAAAAAAAAATGATAAGACTTGGGTCACGTTTATCTTTCATATTACATGTATGAATCAGAAGTAAATAATAAATGCAACTGATATCCCTAATTTCTAGCAATCTCTAAAATGTATATATGCATGTTACATTTCAACTTAATTTTGAAGTGGATTACTTCCTGCCAGTAAAACTTGGCAAGTTTGCATCAGATTACAAGTAACTTCTGCATACTAAAATATTAAGTCTGAAAATTTAATTAACCAATGTGTAACCATACTCCTTGCTACAAGTTCAAATAGATGAAACCAATTAATCGCAAACAAACGAATAGATCATTTGAATAACAGTCATAAATACCTATAAAGCTTGCTGATTAAGGCTTTCAATTTATTCTGGTTTTCTCTAACAAATCCACGTAGGTTTGAATTCAAGTTCTAATTTTTTCTTTGGTGCATAACTTATCTGCAAAAAACTGCAGCATTCTTGAAAGATCATTGTAATTGTAAAACCCTAAATACAAAATCAATATAAGAACTTGCTAGTGTGGTCATAAACGCAAGTCATCTTTGGACCGAACCATGTATAATATCCATGGTTGTAAAGACGCTTGGCGCTAATTGGGCAATCGACTACCTTGTAGCTTGTAATTGGCCTAGGCTAAACGGGAATTTATTGGATTGGAATTTCTATATATAACTTACGAAATTATATGTATGACGTGTTGATGGAACCATAGAAATGTGTTTAGAAACATTAACACAATTTTTCAACTACTTAAAACCAAGTTTTGACCGAATTTGAATGAGTAATCTACTCGGCCTTGTAACCTTTGTTTTACAACCCTAATAATATTACTCCCTCCGTCCCAAATTATAAGTCCAGATTTCATTTGCACAAAGTTTAATAAATTTCTACTAACTAATCAATTCACCAATCAAATATCATCTCTCTCCACTAAGAAAATGGACTTATAATTTGGGACGAATGGAGTACTATGTTCCTGTTTGTGCTTCTGTAGCCGTGTTTGACTATTAAACTAGTGAATTAAAAATGTATTGCTACACCAACATCTAAATTTGGCCTGGAAAGCAAGGGCGTCAAATAAAAGTTCAATTCTAGATTCAAAGGTACTAGGTTTTATAGAACATTTATTAATATCACTAGCGGTCTCCCTGGGTCTATAAGTGGCAACTAAACAGAAATAAATAGAACATCCGCACATCTTCTAACTATTATTAATCTAACAACTTAAACAAGCCTAAAAGCTAAAAAGTGATGAGCAAATTCAGAAATGAAAGATGAAAAAGTGGAAGTACTTGAACAACATCTTCAACACGATCATTGCAACGATGGGCGACAGGTTCACGCGTGTCTCCTTCTGGTCTTCCCCATGGACTCTCTCTCCGCGGTACTTCTCCAGAACTACTCATCCTTTCCTTCTTTCTTTCTTTCTGATTGGGATTTTGGGATCGGATGATCAAGGGAACTCGCTTTTATATACCTGGGCTCAATTCAATATTTTTATGGGCTGTGCCTTTTATCGGACTACTTCAACTGTGCCACTAAACTCATTACCTTTTATTTTTTATGGTCTATCACCTACTGGCAAACCAAAAATATAAAAATACGTCATTTTATACAAACATATCCCACAATATACTCCACACACTCACAAATCAAATAAATTATAATAAAAGCCACACACATATAAGAGTGGTGCAGACCACCACTATTTGCAACAACTAAAAGCTTGACGCGTGATGGTGCTTGGCTTTACAGGGAACCACTCGTGGGAGGTAGGATAGAGGTAAATCACCACCTCTCATAAAAACTACCCTAACAAATGTCATGCAATAAAAATTACTGGTAGAACTTTAAAATGTAGTGTTTGGATTTAAAATGTAGTATGTATGATTATTATAAAAGGTGATAACGCAATAATTATAAAAAGTGATTTAAAATGTAGTGTTTGGATTTGATTATTATGTATGATAACACAATAATTAGATGATCGATTTTTTAGTGTTTGGCAATTTTGATGGGTTAATAAGTGTAATCACCAAAAGGACACTTGTTTATTATTTGAGTAACCCAAGTTTAATAGTTTTATAAATGATTTGGCGTGCTTGGTAAAAGGTTTTGGGGTGAAGATATGGGCAAAGTGATGAAAAAAGATGTTTGGTTGACTATAATGCAACGACTCATTATCCAATAAATTTGAGGGAATGGATTACTTCTTTTTCCTTTTCCTTTTCCCTTTTCCTTTCCGTTTCTCTATCATTATCATTGCCTTTCCTTTTCTCATTACCGACTTTGAACCAATCACACCCTTATATTTACATAATATTTATAGAAGAATGCCAATGTTTATAAATTAATTACAATGAGAATATACTATTGTCTAACAAAATACACTAACAAACTAACAAGCAATTTTAGTGTTGGGCTAAGATGTTTCTTAATATTATGTAGTTGGGCCCTTATTTTAAGTTATATTTTAAGGGTTTGTAGTTTTATCTCTTCCATATCTCCACTTTCATTTTACTTCTCCGCCATAGTTAATTGCAACTCCAAAAAAGTTGAGGTAAGTGTTAAAACACACCCAGTTTGCGAATGCACATGTATAACGAATGCACATATATAACGATAAAACACACCTCTTTTTTGCACAAAGAAGAGCGCAAGCATTAGCAATAAGGAAAGAAAAAGGCTGAAATGAGGGCAAATTTGTAAAATTGCTATGAAATAGATTATTGCGTTTTGTTGTAGCATGTCCACATATGCTTTTACAAAACTGCGTTTGAAGACCTCCAAAAAAAATCACTTTTTATCTTTTGTTTCCCAAACACTCAAAACTGATTATTTGGGTTAAGGGTGAGCATGGTCCGAAAACCGGACCGGACCGGACCGGACCGACCGGACCGACCGACCGAGAACCGGAAAAACCATAGACCGAGACCGGACCGAATGTGGTCGGTCCGGTCCGGTCTTCGGTCGGTCCGGTCCAATTAGACATATTTAGCACGTTTTTTCGGTTTTTTGGTCGGTCCGGACCGGACCGGACCGGACCGACCGGACCGAGGACCGACCAAGCCAAAAAGACTAGACCGAGGACCGGACCGAATGTGGTCGGTCCGGTCCGGTCGGTTTTGTCGGTCGGTCCGGTCCATCCGGTCCGTTTGCTCACCCTTAATTTGGGTTCTCAAATGCAATAATCAGATAATTAGTATCAAAACACAATGCCAAACACCTTCTAAATTTGGAGTGATCGTTTGTGCATGTTTATTTTATTGAAAGACAATTGACTACAATACTTTTAAACTACTATATAAAATATATAAATGTTACAGACACATATCATTAGACTAAAAGCTCTATAGTTGGTACATGTTTGTTTATCGATACTTAATATCAAATACGATGTTACAATATAAGGATGAGGAATCTGGCACAATCGTATACTGTGTTATATTTTAGATTGATTTAGAAATGATGTATGATTGTATGCTCTTACACATTCTTTTAGTTTCACACAACAAATTTATTTTACATGTATTAAGCACAACTTAAAACCACAACCATTTAATTAGAAATCCTCTTTAAAAACATGAAGTACTATCACAAGACAAGCCTTTAAGTTATCCAATATAAGGCTGCATGCAGAAGGAGACCACGACCGACTAATAAGATCGATTACATATCGATCGTCTTTTTGTGGGCTTTTTTTCTAATCGGTCGTCAGACGATTTTTTTTTTGAACTTGGTCGAGGTAAGGACCGAGTGTTTATATGTTTTGTGTGTGTGTTATTTAATTAAAAATGAATATTTGTGGGGTATATTTTTCGTAGTATAGGTCGCCCTTACTGGGGCACTGAATCACATGCAGGTCACTGGAGAGAGAAAGCTGACGTGGCAGAGAAAAGTAAGGGGATTGAATCCCCTTACTGTGAGTAGCCTAATATTTACTGTATAAAATAAGCGGGTCTCTTTCCAAAGTGTTTAGATAGATGATAAATAAAAAGAGATCACTTTTCAAACTCATCATATGTGTTGTAGACTAGTAGTATAATAAATGTTACTATATGATACTGAAACTTCGGATTCATCATGGAAGTGTTACATGTTAATCATTCATATAATTAAAAGAATCCACTCTTGCATAGTTTTAGACTTTTAGTTTATTGTACATTTACGCTATAATCATATAATATCAGGATGATAAAGTAGGAATATGCATCGAGTGATAAATCATTTCTCTTGTGGTATTTGATTATTGAAGGGGTGGGTAAAAATATTGCTTTAAGAGGTAATCGACATCTATCTAAGGAAAAGCAAGACATGGTCACCATTAAAGTTAATAGAATCCGATGGTTAAATTTAGGGCTGTAAATGAACTGAACGTTCAGTGAACATTTCATGAACCGTTCGGTAAAAAGTTCGTTTATGTTCGTTCGTTTATTAAATGAACGAACATGAACAATATTTTATGTTCGTTTAGTTAAATGAACGAATATGAACAAAAGTCTCATTCGTTCATTTATGTTCGTGAACGTCCGATTATGTGTTCGTTAAAGTTAGTTTATGCTTATTTATCTATTTATGTTCATATATCATATCTTTTAATTTTATAATTTAAAAATTGGTTTGTTTAAACAAAACAATATTTTAAAACAATATATTTTGAAGAATTCAATAAAGTTTATGTTTGTTTGTCTATTTTCATTTATGTTCGATCGTTTATGTTCGTTTAGCGTTCGTTTAGTGTCTTAATGAACGAACATAAACGAACATGAACAACTCATTTTCTTAATAAACGAACATGAACAAGAAAATTCGTCCATTTAAGCGTCCGTGTCCGTTTATTTGTCCGGTTAAAATTTAATGAACGAACATGAACAGGGCTCCGTTCGTATTCGTCCGGTTCATTTACAGCCCTAGTTAAATTCCAAAGTCAACAAAAAATAGTGATTTATATCCGTGCTACACGGATATTGTTTTCCAAAAAAGAATCAAACTAGGAAATTATTTATGTGAAACTTTCACATAAATAACTTTAGCATGTATGCAAATAGAATTCCAACTTGTAATTTGAAAAGTAAGAAAAATGGAAATGATTAAGACACGACATAAATGTGTTATATTATAGCGGGTACGAATGGTCATTCTCTACGAGTCCCAAATCAGTACACCACTTAATTCAATCTTGATGTTGATATTGATACCGACAGGAATAATCATAAAATTATTTAGTGGTGACATCTCAGAAGAAATTAAATAAGTCTTACCCCATTGAATGGATTGAGTGCCTAACATTTCTTGATTTGTTTTGTAAGTTAACTAGCCCCGTTAAATTCGTGTCTTTTCTAGGCTATTTTTTCTTAATTCTATGTGCCTCACATGAGCCATCTTAAAAACACTAAATAATGTGACAAAATAATGATTCAGGTGGTTTTGGAGATGGTTTGAGCTGAAACAACTCAACAAGTACATTTTATGGTTTATTAACAACTTAACATGTAGTATGTTGGGTTGTGTTGACCCGTCATGCTTCAAGTTATAGACACCTGATATATTAACTATCATAATATAACTTTTCATTCTCAATTTCCAAGCTTAAGTTACATAAGTATGAAGCACTTCATCGAGAAAGATGTTTATAATATCGACAAAATATGTAATTCGTTATGAGAAATACTAGTTAGAGAAAAATCCTATAAGCGGGAACTAGAAATTACTCATATATTATAATGTTGTTTTCCACTAATCTAGTTAAAGCAACTCTTGCTATTGCTCTTGGTGCTTCTATTGGTTCTCTCCTAGTCTCCTTAATGTTCTCGGTATTTCCTGCATCGCCATCTTTCAACTCTGTGCCGAGATCATTGAAGTGCATTAATCTACATTTCTACATGTTCACTAGCATCTAGCTAGCCGTGGTTCGTTTTGATCATATTGTGGAATTCGATTCTTAGATATTTGTCTCCTTATCATATTCAACATCTTCACACCCTAGAGAGTATAGCTACTATAGCTTATGGCCTTCTCTCATGGTTAAAGCTAAAAATTTGGTTACCTCGATTCGTGATGACCTCACAATCTGATCGTTTAACATGATGACTTTCTTTTTGAACGGCAAAGATTTATTAAAAAAGACTAGCAAAGAGCTACTCTCTTCGTGTCATATTAATTGTCCACTTTGACTTTTTTAGGTTTTTATTTTTCAATCTTGACCTTAAATATTTCTGTTTGTATTATATAATACTTGATGCAAAATATATGTATGGATTGAATTTTAAATGTATTTTCATTGGTTAATTTTTATTAAATATTACTCCCTCCGTCTCAAAATTATTGTCCATATTTCCTTTTTAGGGTGTCTCAAAATAATTGTCAACTTTCCTTATTAAGTAAAAACTATAGAATCTAGTGGAGGAATATGTCATTTTAGTGGTTGAAAGTTAAAGTGGCCCCACTTTTATTAAACTTTGTGTTTTCTCTCTCATGACAATAATTTTGAGACGAGGGGAGTATATAGCACACAAAAAAAAAATATTTAAGGTAAAAAAAAACAAAAAACAAAAAAACTTCGGTAGTCAAACTAGACAATTAATATGGGACGGTGGCAATGTTGCAAAAATTGTGAGGCGGTAGTGAGGCGGTTGAAGGCCTTGTAGCGATTAATAACCGATTACAAGGCCAATTACCTTGTAATCTCCGATTACAAGGCCGATTACCTTGTAAAAATCAACAAGGTGAAAGGCCATGCACCTTGTAATCGCCGATTACAAGGCCGAGTTGACCGATTTTTGCAACATTGGACGGTGGTACAGAATTACATATGGTCTTAAGCCAATATAGCCACACTAAACGACTAGAGCTTCTACTACTTAACCAGAAGAAAGAAGAAAAATGAAAACTGTCACATTTCCTCATGCATTGAGAATTGAATGTGATCGAATTCCTATACTTCCAAATAATCCACAAGTAGACACGACTATCACTTGAATACGCTTATTGACTTCGATAGTGACCCAGATGTTGTCAAACCAAGAATGCTAATCTAAAAGAGAATGAACCGAGGGGATATTCAGATCATCCCACACATGAACCAAACGCCAGATGTTTGACGCAACATCACACAAGAAGAAGATGTGATCATTGGACTCCCTACCATTGTTGCAAATTGGATAATCATGGATTGAATATTTAAACCCCTTCTAGAAAGATTCAAGCGGTGGGGAGCCTATCCAATCTCAACCTCCAAATGTCACCTTTAGAGGAAGAATGTTACACCAATTTGTTGCCATTGAGAGAGTCGGGAGAACAACCTTATCAATATGTTTCCTTGTATCTCCTATAGTGAAAGAGCAATCATGTAAAAGACGCCTATGAATGATGTCTCTATTAGGCGAGAGAGAAAGTGAGTGCATTTCAGCTTTCAAAGCTTCGAGCATATCAAGACATCTGCTAGAGAGAGTAGGACGAGTCCAGTGCTAAGCCCATTCACCACTTAAAAATCGATCACTAATGGTACAATTAGGATGCGCCTCTCGAGGGTAAGCCTGTTATAGAGAAGATAATACTTTTAGAGTGAAGTGGTTGATAGTTTCGTTAATGTTAGCACGTATCCCTTTATTTTGCATTCGGAATGAGTAATGCCAACTTCATCCCCATGAATTGCTTTGATTACTTGAACCCATAGAAGATTAGGACTAGAAACCAACCGCCAATGCCAATAAACAATTTAATTAGTTTAGCACAAATAAACAATTTCATTATTTTTATGTATTACAAGTCTATGCTATTGGCTTATTTAGATGGTTGTTTTACAACTTTTGCGCTTGTCTGTGTTTGAGTCCTCATGAGTTCATGCGTTGGTACTTCTGTTGGAATTATTATATCATGACATTCATATAAATAAATCAAGTACATCAAAGTGAGCATATAGCGGAAGCAATTATAACAAGACCATAATATGTAATTAATTAATCAAAACATAAATAATAAACGTACCTTAATGATTCTAGCCCGAACAAGAATCAAAAGCAATCTTCCGGAACCAATTCCCCAATATAGGGTTTATGTGAACAAACCAAGAAACAAACAATAATATGTTTGATTCACGATTTTGTACACACGTACTACTTCAAGCAAACGCTTATGCAAGTAAGACGAGCACAACACACGCTTAAAATAACAAGTCTCGACTACCTTCACTTAATGGGGCTTGTCGAAAATTGCTAGAGAAGAGAAGAGAAGAAAACACACAAGTTAGGTTTTCAAGTTATGTCCATAGAATAAAACCTTGTGTGTTTATATAGGGTAGAAATCTTGTGTTAAAAGCTTCACCAAGCGATGTGGGATACACTTCCCAATCGTCCCTACACCCTTAAAGGGTTTACGAAACCTTCTTGACATTCAAAGTTTCATCTATCGTTCTTCCTTTTCATTCGTCTAATAATCGTTATCCATTTCCGTTAAACATTAACGATCATTACGTGTTTGTGTTCTAATAATTAATATAACATTTATATAATTATTACTCATTTACTTTTCATACGTAAAGTGTGCAATCCCGTGATCTCGAGTTCGATCCTAACATACGTCTACTAAAATAATGTCCATATTCTAACAACTTCTTAAATGACTTTTATATGTGTTACACATTATTAGAAAACAATGTTACTTTACTTAAAGTCTGATTTAACAAAATGAAATAAATTAAGCATGTGAGTGTTACAGTTACAGACTTAGGGGCCGTTTCTTTTTTTCTGTTAGCTAAAAGAAGTGTAAGATCAATCTATTTAATATTATTTGTTTTGTAAGTGGGGTCCATTTGAGCCCTTGTTTCCTCTATCCCCATAGGAGTAATATAAGGGGACTTTCCCCATCCAGACCCACTAACAGCCATTGGTCTCACATGGGTCTCAAGCATCCCTTAGCTAACACAAAAATAAACACCCCTTAACTTGTCATGGAACATAAAAGATTAAAAGTAAATACGCATTAAAACTCATTAAAATAAAAGTGTTGTATATCAGGACAAATCAAATATAAATGTCGTTACACATTTTGGCAGACGAATTAAATAGATGGCTTGCTTTTTCGGCTCTCAATAAATAATTTGTACGGAGTACGTTAAAACCTTGTTGTCAAAGGGTCAATTTAGCATGGAGGTTTCCATTTCCAATATGCTTGGTTAAGGTTCAAAATAGATATTGACCAATGCAATCAAGAAAGAGAAAACAAAAGCTAAACAAAAGAGTGCTTAATTATTTGTGTACTTTTTTATACATAATTGAAATTTTGTGTGATTATAAATTTCATGTTTAGTTGTTAACAAATATTCAGGAACTGGAACTCGTTTGTGAAGAAAATTGTTACTAGACCGGTGAACTGGGATTAGCAAAGTCGAGGTGGGATTATGTAAACCTTGTTAAGGTCGATTAAATAGTATCATGATCTCGCAGTTAAAGTCTCGAGTAGAATCTAGATTTTGTTGTTTTAGGTTCTTTCTAAATTGTAATTGTATTCTTTGGCTTCTAGTGTCTTACTAGGAGCTCTTTTATTTATATATATTTGACATTCCAAAATAAATAGTATCATGATTTAATTTTTTGCACTTAAATCTAGTTAGGACCATGTTCAAGTCAGGAGCACACTTTTTTTTTTTTTTTTTTTTAAGGGCTAATAAAAATAGATATATTAAAACTCAAACCATAGATACAACCTGCTACATAAACAGTGTATGTGCCTTTCTATAAGAAATAGATACAGGGTCTGAAGACAACCTACTAAAAACAGTGAGCAAAACTCACGACCAAGCAAACACAATCAAAAGAAAACCGACATGGCTAACTAAAATTATAAGCTAACCCGTAGAAAAAATAAACAACCAAAGGAGCACACTTTGTGCCACATGGTTGTTCTTACTGCATACCGCCAAGGTAATTGGTCATTGTACCCCCCTCATCTTCACTTTATGACTTTTATTTGAAGTCGATAAAGGCGTAATCGAAAGGATATCATTAGTAGGAAAAAACCATTTAGCTTTCAAATAAATCAATCAGAAATCCTCATGGTGTAATGCAACACACAAACAACTATATTAAAGAGCCAATCATGCCAAATATAATAATTCAATTGTCAAGGAACTTATTATTATATAAAGCATTGGTCACAAATTATCCAAGCAATAGCACCAAATCTTCTAATATATTGCACAAAGATTCTTCCTTAACTACCAAATTTGTCTACTTCCACAGTTCCACCAACCAACATGATTAAACTCATAATCATGTTTATCATATCAAAAGGACCCCGTTACTTTTTCTTTCCCTTTTATATAAAACTTGGTTCATCATTTGCTGCCCTACCGATCCACATTCCTCATTTACCCGTTCATCGAACATGCTATGAAGGACCACAACGACCCGTTCGGGCTTCATTCCATGATCTATACAAGGAAATCATACATAATCAAACATTTTGGTGCTAGTTTTGTGACGGTGGGACTAACTAAAGAATATGCATACAATTATGGATGGTTTTATATGACATTTATATATTGTAAGAAATTATTAATGACCTTTTGGTCATACCAAGCAAAGGAATATAAGTTAGGTGTATTGAGGTGTAGGACAAGCATATCATACCTTTTATTATCCACACGAGTGGGAGGGAACAAACCTTATCTTTACATTACACCAATATATACGTTTCATCCATGGGTGTGATGTCAATACATGACTTTATATTTCCATGGACCATCTTTAAACTTACTTAAAAGTGACTGTCTATACATTGATTGAGCCTATTAAATGGTGTCATTACTTTCATATTGAATTGAATTAATAATGTATCTTCAATTTATGAGAAAAGTACCGGCATTTTTTTTTTTTTTTATACATATATTTTTTTTCCCTTCCTTGAGTTAAAAAACACTGTAATTGTTGGTAGTTAAAGCATTTTGTCCATACTAAAAAAAAAAAAAAAGTAAGACGTGATCTCTTGTACTTCGAAAACTTTATTCTTGTATTCTTTCTCAAAAAGTTATTAGACCTTGATAAGCTGAACTTGTTCCTAAATCCTAAACGACTAAACGAGCATACGAAAGTTTTGATACAACATTTTTATCCTTGATAAACTACTAGTATTAATTTTCGGGATAACGTAACAATTTGGTCAGCAACTAATCAACGACTAACTGAGTTTTTGTCTTATCTTATTTGTGTTCTACAACCTTTTGCCTTATTGTGGCACTTTTATCTTTATGATTCGATTGAACATCGACATTGATGGCCACTCTCACTGTTGTTTCTTTTTCTTTTCTTATCATTGAATCTCAACCTTCTTTTTTGTTTTACTGGAAACATATTTGTTGACGACAAATCGTGAGAGGTTATGAGATGTTTAATTATCTACTCCTAACTATACTAAAAATTACTAGCCACAAAAATTTGCGTCAATGATGGTTAACTAACAGGCAATATTTGATAAATATTAGTGACTTTTATTATAAAATGTGAAAAATTTTCGATAACTTCAAATTTGAAATAGTCACACCAATTTTTTTTGAAGGGGAGATCTTTACTCTATCTAATTCTTTGTAACGATGAACTCAAATACCATTAACTCATTAAGTATTCGCCCGAATAATCCCTAAAGTTTTTTGCTACCTAAAAGATTTTCTATATTAGTAGAGCTATTTTTTTGAACATTCATCTCCTTGTAAATTGGTGTGATACTTCTTTTTACTTTAAGGACATATTTAACATCGCTAGACTCACAAAAAAATATTCACAAAAGTATTCACAAAATGAGTTGTTAAGGTGTAATTGGTTTAATTAAAGAGAAGAGAGAAAAACTATAATAAAATACACCAACCACACTCCGATACACATTTTATGGATGGATAAGAAACACTATTCACACCTATAAAAAATGATTTACTGTTTTTTATAGGATGGATAAGACTATCTCCGATCTTGGCTCTATAACCATCTTCATTTTCAAAACCAACTGGGTTAGCTTAGTTACCCTTGGTTAGCTCAGTTGGTCACCAAGGGTAACTTTGGGGAGGTTATTTTGGAGAGGTATCAGGTTCGAGTCTCACCATGGACTTTTAGGGGCCCGAAATAAATAGAAGCAGGAGTGGGGTTTATCCCCTAAAGGAGAAAGGTTTGAGGCTTGCATACTGCCCAATTGGATGTCACTGTGGACTCGGATCACTAACTACTAACTCGTCGTTAAAAAAATAAAAAGAAAAAAAAATCTTCATTTTCAAATTTGGAGTTTTGGAGAAGAAAATTTGAAAAAATACATCTCCAACCTTACTCTAAATATGGAGATAATTTTGAAGATGGTTATTTTTCCTTCAAATATGAAGAAACACTATTCTTACCTATAAACAAATAAATTGCCATTTTAATCTTTTTCTTTCTTTGCATTTTAACCCGTTATCATAGCATTAAGATAAATTAAATTACTATACAAGTCTTCGATATTCAAACCATGTATTTTGAAGTAATATTATAAGAACATGAACAAAGTTAGTGCTAAAAAATTTGGAGTATGGATTTTTGGAGAAGATAGGTAGATATGAATTTATTAAAAGAAGAATATGCTTAAATGATGCATGAACAGGATTGTTCGCGCGTTGCAACGGTACTTCTGGGTTAACGTTATTACATTGTTGCGTCATGCATGTTCAACCTCAAAAGCATGTTTGGAAACAATATGATGTAGATGTTATTTTTTATGAAGGAATTGTTACATATTTATTTAATATTTGATAAATAAAGTTTTTTATATAAGAAAACCATAAATAGCTAAAAGTACATGGTAGTGATCGTAACTTTTTTATTAAATCTATTATTAAACAAACTTTAAGGCAGTTTTTAAAGTTATTAAGTAAGTTAACGGTATGTTTAAAAGTTTTTTTTTTCTTTTCTTTTTTTTTTTCGAAAATATATATTCCATTCGTATCAAAATTATAGTTCATATTCTATTTTGAGGGTGTATAAAAATAGTTGTTCATTTTTCATTTTAAGCAATAAAACGAAAACGATAATTTAGTAGATGAATATTCTATTTGAGTTGTTGAAAATTATATTAGTCTCAGTTTTATTAAACTGTGTGATTTTTTATCTTCTGACAATAATTTTGAGACGAACAGATTATTAAACTTCAACATTTTCTATAAAATCATACGTATGTCAAAAACATATAAATGTTTGGCTCATTTTGTTTGTAATCCAGAGATCTTTTCAGCAGTATATTTTTTGTTAATAAATCATTAAAAGGTTTTGCTAATATGTGCCCATTGGGTACATCTTTAGCTCTTTATCCATGAAAAGTTTATGTTATTTAACATTCATTTTTTATTTAATTAAAGTAATTTTAGAGTTTAATTAACATTCATTGAATGTATTTTTTGATTTAAAATAAAAGATTATGTTCATTAATTGCACCTTAGAGTATGCACAATGGACACATATTAGCAAAACTCATCGCCAAATATTTGGTTGATATTTTAGAAATAAAGCTTGCTATTAGTATATAAAAAGTTGTAAATAGCAAGAAATTTTGACGATGCCGTCTATTTAAAAGGTTGTAAATAGCAAGAAATTTAGACGGTGACGTCTATGTAAATAGCAAGAAGTTTAGGGTAACTTGTCATATAACTTGGGGGCTCTTTTGTAAATATGTTGACGACGGTATAATGCAATTGGCGTAAATTTAGACGGTGCCGTCTATTTAAAGATGAAGAAATGAAAATGGTCGGAGACCGTGTAAGTAGTCTCATAATTGATTTTAAACCAATTTAAAAATTGAAAAATGTATTAACAACATATTTTGATGTGTTTGATGGGAAAGAAAAGGGGACCAAAGGGTGGGGGTAGGGTCAAAAAGTCTGTTCGGTGATGGCAATGTGGTTGAACATGCATTCAAAATTCCAAAAGCAAAAGCAAAATCCACTTGTTTATACTAATCACATTCAATTAAAGACTTTTTGACAACCATTTGTCAATTTATTTTCCACAATTTCAACTTCACTTTAATGCTTCAATTCCCTGCCTACTCAAATACTTGTTTATTTTGTTTTTCATCATAGTATTCTTGGTATAGGAAACTTCCAACACATATAATTAAACAAGGTATATAATGCTCGCCTGTTGCGCCGGATGAAATCCTAACTTGTTTCACGTTTTCTTTATGAGAAAAAAGTTATATTGAGAAATAATCTTAACCGTTCATAATATTGGGTTATACTAAATTATGTGTCAAGTAGTGTGCAATTGAAGTTAGTAAAAAAATTGAAACGTGATCACCTAGTTTAACTTCTATGATTGGATTAAAACAATTTTTTAGTTAGGTGATTAGTATTGAAATATATACTTTTTAGCAAACTTATAATGCTTGAGGGACTTATTATGTAAGTTTTCTTATAAGGTTTTTACTAATCTTAACTTTTGGTCTAGTTTGTATTGTTTTCATTGTGCAGGGTTTGTTTTGTAATTGTGGGTTGTATAAGCTCTCATCCGAGCTAGGGTTTCAATATTCTGTTTCTTTGATCAAGTTTACACACAACTCTCTCTTATTGTTTCTCTCTTGTTGTTGGTTGTCAACCATCTGGGTTTCTAGTATAAGCAATGTTGCAAAAATCGTGAATCGGTCCCGAGGCGGTCGAGGGCCGTGTAACGATTTTTTGCCGATTAATCGCCGATTCCAAGGTCCAAGGCCGATTAATCGGCCGATTACCTTGTAATTCGCTCCAAGGTCCAAGGCCGTTCAGCTTGTAATCGCCGACTAATCGGTCTTGTAGGCCGATTTTTGCAACACTGAGTATAAGTTTGATAATTGTATTAATCAGATCAAGGTCTACTTGATCTGATAAGAGGTTTCTGGTGTAGTTACATTGTTTAAGTTTCTGGGAATGGTTTAACGTGTGAGTTTTTGTAGATAACACCTATTAGAGGGACTATCATTTTCCTTTTTATTGTACTTGGCTTGCACCCGTTTGGGGACAAGCCTTCTGTGTATATAGTTGTAAATAAAAGATCACCAAGGGGTGGTTGGTTGGGTGATTATCAAGTTGTGTTAGTAGTTTTGGTACCATTTTTACAAAGTCTTGAAAATAGGTCTGTTTTGTATTCAAGAGATGTTAAATTTTATGAAACTGTTTTTCATTTTAAAATGAGTCAAAATTTGCCTTCTGAGTATGAAATTGAAGTAACAACTTTAAGCTTTGTTGAGTCTGTTGATAATGACTCTAAAACTTCACCTGAAACTCCTGACCCCTCTCCTAATGACGATTTTCATGAAGGAAATACATCTGTTGGTAGAGAAGGTAGAACACATCAACCAGATGGGGTTGTAACTTGTTGTTTGTTAGCTTTGTTTCTTGTCTCGTTGTAAGAACTGCTTATGCTGCTAGTCCCTTGCTGGAAGCCCAGTGGGACAGGTGTAATGCAGTGGTGCTTAATTGGATTCTTACTTCTTTATCCCAAGATGTGTATCTTGGTCATGTGTTTTCTGATAATGCTGCTAATGTTTGGAAAGAGTTAAAAGCAGTGTTGCAAAAATCGGCCTACAAGGCCGATTAATCAGCGATTACAAGCTGAACGGCCTTGGAGCGAATTACAAGGTAATCGGCCGATTAATCGGCCTTGGACCTTGGAATCGGCGATTAATCAGCCAAAAATCGCTACACGGCCCTCGACCGCCTCGGGACCGATTCACGATTTTTGCAACATTGGTTAAAAGATACATATTATAGAATTTATGGTTCTGTTGTTTTCAATCTGTTACAAAAGATTAATACCTTTAAACAAGGTGGTTTGCCTGTTTCTGAATACTTTCATAAGTTGAGTTCTCTGTGGAGAGAGTTTGATATTCTTACTAAACTACCTGATTGTGTGTGTGAGGCTAGGACTGAATTGACTGATCATGGGAAGTTGTTAAAATTGATGCAATTCTTGATGGGTCTTGATGACATCTATCAGCCCATTAGGAGTAGTATTCTGACCAGGGAGGTTCTCCCTGAGGTTAAGGATGCTTTTGTCATCATTTCTAGGGAAGAATCCCATAGGGGGATTCCTACCACGTTTGTGAAATCTGAGAAGCCTCGTGTATCTGCCTTTGTGTCTAGACCCAATGTGAATAATACTAATAGAAGAAATTCTAATAATAATAATTGGTCTGGTAACAACTCTAATAATAATAGAGGAAATTATGATAGTTTGTTATGTAAACATTGTGCGTTAAAAGGACATACTATTGAGAGTTGTTTTGAAATTATTGGTTATCCTTCTGATGCGTGGGAATTGCACCAGACTTTACATCTCGAGGGATCTCGAGAAGCTTACAACCCCCACCAGGCAGTGTACCTGATCGTTGTAGTATAGTTTAGTGACAAGTACCGGGGGATTGATCGTTCAACTCAGGAATAGTGTCGTTAGGATTGAAAATTAGTCTAACTAGGTCTAAAGGTGAAGGATGATTCTTTTTGTGTTTTATATTTTAAGAAAAGCAAGTAAAATTCCCGGGTATTGGAAGAAGGGGCGGAATTAGTTGTTAATCAACTAACCCAAAAGCTACTAATTAAACTAATAAACAAGAAAAGTAAACTAAGGTTCTACAAGGGATGTGAAGCATGTCTACCTATGATATGTTACTCCTTGCTAGCTATCCAATTCTACCTATTGAATTGTCACACCTTGTTTTAATTGACGGGTTGTATTCCTTTTACCATTCATGGGGTGGCGTACTTACTTCCCCAATCCTATAAGCTCCTACTTCACTCCTATGACGAGCCGGCTAAGAAGCTCCTAACATGGGATCACTAGAATTCGCTCATGCATTAAATACAACCATAAAAACCTAGTACACATCGGTTCATGTTTCTCAAGACGTTCAAGCAAGTTACACAATGGAGATCTGCCAGTTTTCTTAAGCCTAACACCGAATTCATTCAATTAAACAAGAGACAATAGGAATCAAGAATTATAAACTAAACCAATTAGACCTATCGAAGTGTCACACCCTAATTGATGAAGATAGACACAAACATCAACAAGGAATCAATAAGATCTAATCAATTATATACAAGTTTCACATAATCATAAGTAGACACAAGGTGAATTAGCAAAACATAATCAAAGAAGAGCAAACAACAATAATAATGAAAGACATAATTGAGATAGAATCATCAAACTAATACATGATATTTATGGAGTGATTGAAACCCTCTAAGTTGCTAGAAAAACACCTACCTAAACCCAGGAATCGACCTTAGGGTTTAGGGCTTACAAAAAGTGAAGTTATGATGTTATATTTATAGGTTAATTTTCTGTCGGCCCATCTTGACAACGTCAGCCCGTTACACATGACGGCGTCATGACCATTTTTTCACCAAATTTTAGATCTCTTCGTCCTCTTCGCGTGGGCTGTTGAATCACCTAAATCCGAGTTCGTATGCAAAAGTTATGACCAAAACAATATCAGCTACTTCGCGCGCAAGTTTTGAAAAGTTAACACGTGACGGCCTACATGACGCCTTCAGGAAATTTTCTAGGCCATCACTCTTTAATTTTACACGTGACGGCCTTGGGTAACGCCGTCATCTCCCATGCACAAAACTTTCTGGACCGTCACGGACTTTATCCACTTCCACCTCTTGTATTACTCTTGACGCCGTCAGGTACTGTTCCCAGCAAGAAAAATTAAAACTTTGCCGTTTTCTTCACTTTTATGCTCAAAAAACGTCCAAAATGCTTCCTTTTCCAGAATTCACTCCAAAAGTATATAAAATCACAAAAGGAACGATTTAGGGCAATATTTGATCAAATAAAGTCAATTCCGGGCTTAAATGACCCCCTAAAAATGGATCATTTTTCGCCTCATCATATACCCTTACACTTGAGATTTGCTTGTCCTCAAGCAAATGCGCTTTTATTATAATCAAAATACAAGTTAGGGGTCATTTAACACTAATATAAAAGTAATTACAACAAATAATCATTCCACTAAAGACCAAAGACAAGCACGGAGGTCATACACTAGCACCTCACAAATAGTGTTTAGATACTCACATCTCTCGGGTGTAATAAAGTATATATCACGATATGGAAATGAAAAACATCTCTCACTACCTGTCATAGCAAAATAGATTACCATAGGCTTAGGAAAGGATCAAACTTCCACCACATGGTGTAAGCACCTAGGATAAACTATCAAAGAGGTCTTTTAAAGGGTTATAACGTTAGGTGTAGGGATATGGAATACACGGTTTTGTTGGATAAAGGCAATCTTTACTGGTGGCGAGTTAATCATCTTGGTTAATTACATGTACAATATGTCATTGCTAAGCCAAGACTAGACTCGACTTAAGCTAATAAATGAAAAATAACAAAAACATAAAACAAGCATAGAATGAAAATGGATGGTAGTCCGTATGTTTTTCTCTTTTCTTTTTTCATTTTTTTTTTTTTGCATACACTCTTACCCTTCCATCCAAAATAATACATCATAGGGAATGAACATTCCCCTTACACTTGAATTTTTACATACTTTACAAATAACTAATCTAATGACTCGAATTAAGATAATCAAAACACTTGGAGTACTTTTAAGATTAACGCACATACGGGGGTAATATATGATGTTCTTCCCCATTACTCCATAAAATAAGTACTTTACCCATGAGTCACAATCGTCTCAAAACAATATGTACAAGGATATGACTTGACTTAGCAACCATGTAATCAATTAGATAATTAACTTAGGGTTTAACAAATAACAATAATGCACTAAAGATGAGTGCATACACGGAAGGCTAAGGCGATTTGGGTGTACATTTAAGTGGGGTGTAACAAATTCTTTCTTTAAGTAAGATGCTTAAAGTTAGAAACGAAAAGATAGGCTCGTAGGGGTGTACTAGGGGTTTCGTGTACTAAAAATGAGTACAACGCAAATGGTGTGGGGAATATTAATTGACTTAACTAGCCAAGTAATATGACTTAAATTGTCAAGTAATTATTATACAGGTTTAACACAAGGGTGATCCTAATGCCTCTTATCATGTAGTAAAACCTACTACACGAATGTAGTCTCACTAGCGGTCTCGGGATGCATCACTAACGCAAGTTCTAGAATCTAAATGCTACCGGTACACTCGTAAGCACTAATAGTAAATGCTTTTCCTATCAAATCTAAAGGCGAACCTCACATATTTGGGTGGAAAATTTTTCTGAATGGTACGGTTCTGTGCTAGTCATACAATCTCCTATCCATGAGACGCTTGCTAAGGCTAAAGTTTCACTCCTAAATGTTGTAAAAAAAATTTAAATTTGGCGTTAAAAATACACTAACAAGTATTTCTTTTAGTTTTATTACACACCTACCATCAAACAAACAAACTCAAGTACAAGCATATACTATAAGGTATCATTATTTACTCTCCCCTTACACTTAGGATGAACATTGTCCCCAATGTTCAAGTAAAGAATGTAAAAGTGAAATAGGTAAAAGAATGAAATCAAATACTCCCCTGATTCGTTCGGTGTGGAGTTTGTTAACAAGGTTAGATCTTCCTCCAAGAAAATGAACATTCGAAGCTTCCCTTCCAGAAATATAAATCATCTTCTTGTCCAATATAACCTGTTAAACCTGAGAAAATGAACACAAAAACCCAAAGCATCAAGCCGAACAAAGGAAACTCACAAATATATGTAATTCCAGACTTAGGAATAAAAACAAAACAATTAAAGATATAATGCTTGTGGAATGAATGTTTGCAGATTTCCTGGAGTTTATAAAACTAAATAATCAACAAAAACTTTAAGAGTCCGGTATAAACAAAACTGGCAAAAATTTTCAGAATTTTTGTACCTGACGCCGTCAGGTTATAACTCCTGACGCCGTCAGAATGTTCCTGCAAAAATCTCATGTTAAGTTTCCGGCAAATTTCTGGAAAAACTTATGTCCTACTTCCTGAAAAATCCTGCAAAACATCATTATGACTCGATACAAGCATTTGACTCAAACAATTACTAATACACATGCTCATTTAATATTATTGTGGTTCATGCTCAATTTCGTTCTTATAAACAAATTTGGATCTCCCTTACACTTATCTTTTGCAAAATACCTTTATATGCAATTAAGACGAAGTTAAAAACAAAATAAAGCATTTTCACAATTTACTTTGAAACACGAGCCACAAACAACAAAAATAAAATATGCATACGGAAACAAATAAAATCAAACAAACAAATAAATAAATAAAGCTTGGGTTGCCTCCCAATAAGCGCTTGTTTTTGTTCGAGTCATGATACGTGGGAATCGCACTAGACTTTACCTCTCAAGGGATCTTGAGAAGCTTACAACCCCCACCAGGCAGTGTACCTGATCGTTGTAGTATAGTATAGTGACAAGTACCGGGGGATTGATCGTTCAGCTTAGGAATAGTGTCGCTAGGATTAGAAAACCTAAATACTAGTTCTAAAGGTGAGGGATGATTATTTTTGTATTTTATATTTTTTAGAAAGCAATTAAAAATCTCGGGTTTGAAGGATTTGGGCGGAATTAGTTGCTAATCAACTAACCCAATACTAAAGATGCAATCAAAATAAAATACTAGAAATGAAAATAAACTAAATTATACTAAAGTTGTGAGCAATAAGTGGAGAAAATGTGTTTACTTAGATTTCACTACTCCCTAGACATCTCTTACACGTTAATTACTTGTTATAATTGCATGGATGACGGATCGTATTCCTTAATACCATTCATGGGGTGGCACACTTAACTCCCCAATTCTATGAGCTCTTATCTCCTCCTACACCATGCCCAGCACAACTATAGGGATTGTAAACGGTGGCTCATGCATTAAATACAACCAATAAAGACCTAGTGCGCGTCGGTTCATGTTTCTTAAGACGTTCAAGCATGTTACCAATTGGAGATCTGCCAGTTTTCTTAAGCCTAACATATAAATCATTCATCAAAGACAAGTATAAACAAGTAATCAACACATAATTAACATCTAGGTTTCATTAGATCCAAGCAAACACAAGATAGATCTAGCCTAGCATGATGGAATTAAGACAAGAACAAGATATAGACAACCAACACATAGACATATTGATTGAATTAAAAGAACACTTATCTCAATTACACATGAAAGGTATCAAGGGCTTGGAACCCTTGAAAAACCTGTAAAATTCGCACCAAAATCGTACTTAGGGTTTCTCCAAAACTTTTCTCTTTTTAATGTGAAAATTAGAAAACTATATATAGGAAAAGGGGTCTGACGGCGTCAAGACCAACCTTGTGACGCCGTCACCTCGCCGCCAAAACTATTCTCGGACTGCCTTGATCTACATTTGACGCCGTCAAGACTTAATCATTTCCAGGCCGTCATGACTTTTACTCTTGACGCCCTACCTTCGTAACGCCGTCAAATCTGTACTGGATCGTCATGGAATTTTGCTCTTGACGCCGTCAGGGAGTTACTCTTGACGCCGTCACCTACTGTTCCCAGCATGGAAAATTAAGACTTTGGCGTTTTCTTCACTTTTATGCTCCAAAAACGTCCGAATTGCTTCCTTTTCCAGATTTCTCTCCCAAAGTACCTAAAATCACAAAAGGAACGATTTAGGGCAATATTTGATCAAATAAATTCGAATTCGGGCTTAAATGACCCCCTAAAAACGGATCATTTTTCGCCTCATCAAGTCACGAGCCTGACTCTACCCTTATTTAATGGAAATAGGGGAGGTTTTCCTTACACTTTGAATTAAGTGCGGGTGGAAGTAGCGATACACACCTTTAGGGTGGAAATATGCCATGTGAGGTGAAGGGGGTGAGTGAATGGCTTCCTTCATCCTAAAACTACCCGGATAATATTGGTTGATGGGTGGGTCGGTTCCTCTTTTGCCTCCTAGATGTATATCTAAGGATGGAAAGTTGTGTAAAGGTTGAAGTTCCGGTTCATCAACATTAGGAAATTCCCTAGAACTAGGAGTAAGGTTATCACTACAAGTATTCAAACCTATATCCTCTAGTGGTGCCTGGTCCAAGGGTTCTACCTCCATCGGAATTCCTAAAGTTTCTTCTACTTCTTCCGGGTAAGTCACGGACGGTGTGTGTACCTCAAATGATGGTTGAGTATTTTGTGGGCTTATGTTATTGATCTCATCATTCCATGTGTTAATATCACCTATATCCTCAACATGTGTTTTATTATAATCTAACCTTAACATTTTCCCAAGTATCTCAAGTGCTTCTCTAGGCATCTCAACTTCTATATCCGAATCATAAGGATCATCCTCAATATTCTGACTGCTATATACAAATTGCCCAAAAGATTCATCATCTGTTTATTGAGATTCATCATCATCGATCATAAAACCTAGGTCTTTTTTTATCAATGTGATCATGTTCGGCTAAATCCTCCTCAATTGTTTTCTTAGGTAGTGATAAAAGCAAACCTAGTGCTTCTTCCAACTTATGATTTGTTGCAACTGCTCTCTCCATAATTCCTTGGCAAACTAGGTCGCATTTTCTATTGGCCTCACTAAAACTAGATCTTAAACATGGAGGTTGTTCATAAGAATCTATCCTAGGTGAAGGCTCATATGATTCATAGGTGTCTCTAAATGAGGTATTTTGAACTCTTTCGTGTTCTAGCCACTCAACCTTATCTTGCAATCTTAGAAGTCTAAGTGTAAAGTCCATTTGAAGCAAATTACAAACAAAGTCACAAAGAAAAGATAGACTACGAGAAAGCTACAAAATAAAAAGGAAAAAATATCACTTGATAGGAATCTTATGAGTAGACCTAATAAAAATCAAATTCAACCTAAACAATAACTATTTCCCAGGGCTGCGGCGCCAAAAACTTGATGCGTGGGAATTGCATCAGGCTTTACCTCTCGAGGGATCTCGAGAAGCTTACAACCCCCACCAGGCAGTGTACCTGATCGTTGTAGTATAGTATAGTGACAAGTACCGAGGGATTGATCGTTCAACTCAGGAATAGTGTCGTTAGGATTGAAAATTAGTCTAACTATGTCTAAAGGTGAAGGATGATTCTTTTTTTGTGTTTATATTTTATGAAAAGCAAGTAAAATTCCCGGGTATTGGAAGAAGGGGCGGAATTAGTTGTTAATCAACTAACCAAAAAACTACTAATTAAACTAATAAACAAGAAAAGTAAACTAAGGTTCTACAAGGGATGTGAAGCATGTCTACCTATGATATGTTACTCCTTGCTAGCTATCCAATTCTACCTATTGAATTGTCACACCTTGTTTTAATTGACGGGTTGTATTTCTTATACCATTCATGGGGTGGCGTACTTACTTCCCCAATCCTATAAGCTCCTACTTCACTCCTATGTCGAGCCGGCTAAGAAGCTCCTAACATGGGATCACTAGAATTCGCTCATGCATTAAATACAACCATAAAAACCTAGTACACATCGGTTCATGTTTCTCAAGACGTTCAAGCAAGTTACACAATGGAGATCTGCCAGTTTTCTTAAGCCTAACATCGAATTCATTCAATTAAACAAGAGACAATAGGAATCAAGAATTATAAACTAAACCAATTAGACCTATCGAAGTGTCACACCCTAATTGATGAAGATAGACACAAACATCAACAAGGAATCAATAAGATCTAATCAATTATATACAAGTTTCACATAATCATAAGTAGACACAAGGTGAATTAGCAAAACATAATCAAAGAAGAGCAAACAACAATAATAATGAAAGACATAATTGAGATAGAATCATCAAACCAATACATGATGTTTATGGAGTGATTGAAACCCTCTAAGTTGCTGGAAAAACACCTACCTAAACCCAGGAATTGACCTTAGGGTTTAGGGCTTACAAAAAGTGAAGTTATGATGTTATATTTATAGGCTAATTTTCTGTCGGCCCATCTTGACGGCGTCAGCCCATTACACATGACGGCGTCACGACCATTTTTTTCACCAAATTGTAGATCTCTTCGTCCTCTTCGCGTGGGCTTTTGAATCACCTAAATCCGAGTTCGTATGCAAAAGTTATGACCAAAACAATATCAGCTACTTCGCGCGCAAGTTTTGACAAGTTAACACGTGACGGCCTACGTGACGCCTTCAGGAAAATTTCTAGGCCATCACTCTTTAATTTTACACGTGACGGCCTTGGGTGACGCCGTCATCTCCAATGCACAAAACTTTCTGGACCGTCACGGACTTTATCCACTTCCACCTCTTCTATTACTCTTGACGCCGTCATGAAGAAGCTTGTGACGCCGTCAGGTACTGTTCCCAGCAAAGAAAATTAAGACTTTGCCGTTTTCTTCACTTTTATGCTCCAAAAATGTCCAAAATGCTTCCTTTTTCAGAATTCACTCCAAAAGTACCTAAAATCACAAAAGGAACGATTTAGGGCAATATTTGATCAAATAAAGTCAATTCCGGGCTTAAATGACCCCCTAAAAACGGATCATTTTTCGCCTCATCACCTCCTGGTTTTAAAAAGAATCCAAACCTGAAGCATGTAACTGGTTTTAATAATAATAAGAATAATAATGTTGAGGCTAAGGGTATATCTGGGATTAATGGTGATGGGAAGAATACTGGTACTATGTCTTTCACTAATGAATAGGTTATTAAGTTGATGATTCTTTTGAATGATAAGACTGGTACTTCTGCTAATGCCACTATGGTAGGTAGTGCCTCATGTTCTTTCTTTAACTGTAATGTTTTCTTTAATCAACATTTTTATAGATTCTTTTGTGCTAAGATTAAAGTGGATGGAGTCAATTACCATCTGGAATGGATAAATTGTCTCAGGTGCTAATCAACATATGACTAATAATACAGAAAAAATGTTTGGTGTGGTTGATATATCAGATCTTAAACTTACTGTGGGTCATCCAAATGGTACTTTGGCTAAAATAACACATGTCGGAAACTTAAGATTAAATAATAATGTGGTTTTATTTGATGTGTTAGTTGTTCCTGAGTATTCTGTGAGTTTGTTATATGTTCATAAGATGATTAAAGCTAGTAAGCTTACTGTTGGTTTTGATGAAACTACTTGTTATATCCAGGATTTGAAAAGGGAGAGTATTCTGGGGACTGGTAGTGAATTGGTGGATTGTACATTCTTGATAAAGACCCTACTTGTCTTGATATGACTAATTAGAGTGAGTTTTGTGTGTATCATGTATCTAAAGAAGTTTGGCATAATAGGTTGGGTCACCCTGCTAATCAGGCTTTGAAATTGCTAAAAGGTTCTTTAAATCTTACTAATGTTAATCATGAAGGTCCCTGTGAAGTTTGCCATAAGGCTAAACAAACCAGGGATTCTTTTCCATTAAGTGAAAATAAGTCTACTGTTTTTGGGCAACTTATACATCTTGATGTATGGGGGCCTTATAAAGTGATTAGCATAGAGGGTTTTAGGTACTTTCTGACTATTGTTGATGACTATAGCAGATCTGTGTGGGTGTATATGCTTAAAACCAAAGATGAAGTGTTTGGAATGTTTGTCAAGTTTTATAATCTTGTTTTAACACAGTTTGAGAAAAAGATCAAAGTTATAAGGTCTGACAATGGTACTGAATTTGTGAATAATAAGATGTCTGACTTTATTAATACTATGGGAATTATACATCAAACTACTTGTGCATATACACCACAGCAGAATGGTATAGCAGAAAGGAAACATAGACATCTTTTAAATGTTGCCAGATGTCTTATGTTTCTGGGAGGGATTCCTCTTGTTTTTTGGTCTGAATGTGTGTTAACTGCTACCTACTTGATTAACATGCTTCCTTCCTCTGTTTTAAATGGTAACTCACCTTTTTCTTTGGTATATAATAAGGAACCAAATTTGTCCCATTTGAGGAGTTTTGGGTGTTTGTGTTTTGCTGTTATTTTAAAAGGGTCTGATAAGTTTTCTACTAATTCTGAAAAGTGTGTTTAATTGGTTATGCTAGTGAAAAAAGGCATATAAGTTGTTAAGTCTTGAAAATAGGTCTATTTTGTATTCAAGAGATGTTAAATTTTATAAAACTGTTTTTTCCTTTTAAAATTAGTCAAAATTTGCCTTCTTAGTCTGAAACTGAAGTAACAACTTTAAACTTTTTTGAGTCTGTTGATAATGAGTCTAAAACTTCACCTGAAACTCCTGACCACGCTCCCAATGATGATTTTCATGAAGGACATACATCTGTTGGTAGAGAAGGTAGAACACATCAACCAAATGGGGTTATGGACTCTTTTGATCCAGGTAATCTTGAACAAATACAGTACTCTATATCTGGTAATAGTCCAAAGCAACCTGGAAATGGTGTCACTTCTGCAACTCCTTTAGATGACAACTTTAATTCTGAGGGAAGTTTTGATCCTGATTTAGAGGTTCCTGTTTTTCAAAATGTTTTTGATAATGAAATAGAGGAAGGGAGTCATAGGAGGTCTAGCAGACCATCTAAGTTACATGCCAAGTTGAATGATTATGTGCTCGATTCTAGAGTTAGATATGGTCTTAATAAATATGCTAATCATTGTTTGTTAAGTGCTGAGAATTGTTGTTTTGTGTCTAATTTGAATAAAACTGGTGAGCCTACCTCTTATGAGGAGGCTAGTAAAGATGTTAATTGGAGAAATACTATAAATGAGGAAATGCATGCTTTACATGAAAATGATACTTGGGAGGTTGTTGAGTTACTTTTGGTAGGAAAGCTATTGGTAGCAAATGGGTTTTGAAAATTAAATATAAGTCCATTGGTGAAGTGGAAAGGTATAAAGCTAGGTTAGTAGCTAAAGGTTTTGGTCAAAAAGAAGGTTTAGATTATGAGGACTTTTAGTTTTGTGGTAAAAATGAGAACTGTAAGATGTTTGCTAAGTCTTGCAGTTCAAAAGGATTGGAATTTTTTTCAAATGGATGTTAATAATACTTTTTTATATGGGGATCTTAAGGATGAAGTATATATGTGGTGTGTGCTTATTCACACACCTTTTTCTGGCCATATTAAGACCAAAACAGACACAAACTAACCATAAATGCCAAAGATATTGTGTTTTTGTGTTTGTAATCGTGCAGGAACGGATATTTCAGAAATTGGCAAAAATCAGGCCAAAAAGGACCAAAACGAGCACGAGTTTGAAAAACGTGTCAAAAGCCAGAGCCGGGGAAGCAAATTACCACTTTTGCGCTCAGATTGTCAAAACACACCCTGGGGAATCGCAAAATGCCAAATATAGTCCTTGAAGCAAAAGTTTGCAAAATTGGCAGAAATGGTCCCTCAAGTTTGGAATTTTACAGAAATGGCCCCTAAGCATTGGATTTTGGAAGAAAAATCCAGAAATAGTCCTTGGGAATTCACAAGTGTTACTATTGATCCTTGGGTGAAAAAGATTGGAGAAATTACAAGTTTAGTCCCTGAAGTTTCAACTTTCGCAGAAATAGTCCCTGGATTTCCAAATTTTGGAATATTTCACTTATGGTCCTTGGGTTATTCATATTTGGCAAGAAAGAACCCTTGTGAGTACTTTGGATAAGTTTCAATCTCACCCCCTCAAAAACAAGAAATTTACAAAATTGGTCCTTGTGATAATTTCTACAACCAAACGGACCCTTGTATTATTTTTTAAACGAAAACACAATCCAATCCAAACACCAATCGAGTCCACACCCCTGATCCACCCAACTCCTAGGCCCAATCTCACACTAGCCCACTCCAATCCCTTTTACTAGTAATAAGCCAGGGTCAAACGACCCTTTGACCAACCCCTTCCCTCCTATCGTCCCCAACTTGCACTGTAAAACATGACCTCACCCCCCACCATCTCCATCACATCCACCGCCCAAACCCACTATCTACCTAACAAAACAACAACATTAAATGCCACCCCCTCCAATTGCAAGCAACAGTGCAAATTGCACTTTCACATTTTTGGCACCAAAACTCCATCTATGGCTGTGATCACTACATTTCTAATACAATGAGTGGGATTTGGTCAATAAAGCACAAGGGACATGATGAGACTGATTTTACACAAAGAAGAAGCACATGGAGAAAGAGAAGCATTATTTTGCAATTTAGTATAAATAGGCTCATTTGTAAGCCTTGAAGGGCATGTAGTTTTTAATATAGTTCACTTAGCTATTTAGTTTTCACTTGTAATCTGTCTTTCAAATTAATATCAGCATTCAAGTTTCAATCCTTGTATTCCCTTTTTCAGTTTCAATCAAAAGTTTAAGTTTTTCTTTAAAACGTTATATTGTAGTTATAAGCTCTTGATAAGCTCACCTAGTATCTTATAATAGAAAAAGGAAACAAAAAGAAAGATAAAATCAGAATCAAACAAATCAACAGGGTACCTTTTTCATTGGAATGGAAGCTTTTAGAAGTGCCAATGGAATTGGCAGATGTACTTTACCAGCTTATTCCCTGAATAAGCTGGAGCTTGTTGTAGTTAAAGAGGCTCTAGTAAAAGCTAGAATCAAGGTTTCAACTTCTTAGTTCCTAATTTCATGTTCTTAGTGTAAAAGTGCATAATCTGTGGTGGTTAGCTTTAGTACTTAATTGTTGCCTATATTTGCTTATTTTGTCGTATTATAGCTTAATAGAAAGATCTTAGTTCATAAATCAAGCTTTTGTTCAAATTTCATCAAGTTTCATAAAAAAACTCAAAGTTAACAGGTTGTTTGGAATTGCTTGGTTGCTTATGTTTAGGGTGGTTAGAATTGGTATTTAAGCTTGATTCATGTTTCATTAGCACTAAACAGGACATACAAAGCATAAACAACACCACTATTTTCATAAAAAGTCAAAACAACCTTTGATCTCACCTAATTAGTTCACTGTCTAGGATTTATGGTAGCATAACCTTCATTTAGGATCAAAACTTGTTAAGTTAGCTTAAATTAGTCTTAGTCTAGCTTAAAACAACTTAATCAATCAGTAGAATTGAACCAAAGTTCACTTTAGTCAATTTTAGATCATAATCAAAAAAGTCAAATTGTAGGGTTGTCTCAGAAATCCATTTTTAGAAAGAATTTTCATGCTCTCAATTTTAAAAATCAGACTTTAAGCTTTTTAGAAATTAAAGATTGACAGCTGAACTCAATAGTCTATATTTTAGATTATTTTTGTGATTTTTTATAAGTGCTTATTCAGGCCCTTGTTTGGACCTGCAGGGGACTCTTTGCCTTGCACCAGGGCACTTAGTCTTTTAAGCCCATTTTCAAAAGCTCACCTTGAGCTCATTAGTGCACTATAGACCCTGACCCTTGGCTTTTTAGGAAGCTTAGTAGTGTAGCTTTTTGGTTCTCAGCTTATTTTGGGCTTCAGGTCACTTGACAATAGCTTATTTTGGCCTTGAATTTGACCTACCCACAACAGGTTACTAAGTGATTCAGGTGATTAAGCCAACTTGATAAGCTCCCTGAGAGCTTATTAGTAGGGCCCAGCCTGTGACCCTTAGCTTATTTGAAATCTCTTCTGTCAATCTTCTTGGATCAACCCTTAATTTGGACCCTTGACAGCTCATGTGGACCCCACAGAGGCCTCCAAGTTGGCTAATTTGGACCCTTGACATCTTCTTGGATCAGCCCTTACTGTGGCTTATTCTTAGTACTTTTTCTCTTTTCTTTGGCTTATTCCAAGATAGTGTAATCTGTTTGTAGCTTTTTGTGCTTTAACAATCATAGTGTAGCCTTGTGTTATCTTTTTCAAGTTTCAAAACCATAATAAGCCATAAGCATAAGCTGTTAAGCTCATAAGCTCTCAAACTGCTTATTTTTAAGTTTCAATCATTTTCCCTTCACAAAAGTTAGTTACCTTCAGTATTAAAGTAGTTTTGTAAAAAGAAATCAAGAAAAGCCAAACATAAAATTAGTGATAGCTTCTATTTAAGCCATTTGTCTTATTGTTCAGCTTTTTTAAAAAGCAATTTTCCATTTTATATTTTTTCTAAGTTTATAATATATTAAAATAGTTCCAAAAAAAAATTTCATAATTTTCTGAGTATATTTAGTATTTATAATAATTAATTTAAGTTTAATTAGTTTTAATTAAAAAACCAAAAAAAAAAAAATAATAATTTTCTTTCTGCTTATTTATAAGCAAAAGTACATTTTTATATTTTTCTTAGTTTTTATAATTAATAAAGTAGTTTTAGAAAAAAATTCAAAATTTTACCGTTCATTTAGTATTTTTCATAATTACATTAGTTAAAATAGATTTTAATTATTAAATAAGTAAATAATTATTAAAATAGTCTAAATATAATTTTTATAAACTTTTTATAATTTTTTATGATTCCTGTAATGGTTAAGTAGTTTTATAAAAAATTTCATATTTTTCTAGGTTACTTTAGTATTTTTCTTAAATTTAAATTAGTTTTAATTAATTATTACATAGTTTTTAATTAATATTAAATAATAAAATAATAAAAAAATAAATTTCTTTTAATAAAAATCTTGTAAAAAAGTCAATTTCACCGCTTCTAGTTTAAATTTGCTTAAAACTAACCTTTTTCCCAGTACGCAATCGTAATTGTTTTAAATTTCAGTTTACGTTTTTATATATCTGTTCCTGTAATTGTTAACACTGTTAATCTCAATCCTTCCAGTAGTGTAAATCAATACCAAATCTTTATTTGTTACTTTCCCAAATCAGTGAATCTCTCAAACGTTTCCCAAAACACAATTTCAATCTCGTTGGGACATAATGATCCGTGAGCACAATGTGCTTTCAACGGATCATAAATTGATCTCTCCTCTCCCTCAGGTTTGACCTATTGACCATCCTTGGTTAATTTGGACTGATTGTAAGGGAAGAGTCAATATGCTTCCTCCACCAGGATATCTCAAGGATGAAAGTAATAAAGTTTGTAAATTGAAAAAATCTTTGTATGGGCTCAATCAGGCTCCAAGACAATGGAATCAAAAGTTATCTGAGGCCTTGCTTGAGGCTGATTTTGAACAGTCTAAAAATGACCACTCTTTGTTCATCAGGAAAAAGAATAACACTGTTTTATTCTTACTAGTTTATGTTGATGATTTGGTTATTACTGGAAATTGTGAGAATGAACTTGAACATTTTAAAGTGTTTCTAAATAATAAATTTAAGATAAAAGATTTAGGAGAGTTGAAATACTTTCTTGGAATTGAAGTCTTAAAAACAAAAACTGGTCTTTGTCTAAACAAAAGAAAGGATTGTATTGAGTTGTTGCATGAGTTTGGATTACTTGCATGTAGGCCTATTTTAACACATTTACCTGTGAATGTTGTGCTAGCTCATAAAGAAACTGATAATGATAAGTATTTATAGAATTTTACTGCTTAACAGAAATTAGTTGGAAAATTGATTTATCTTACTATGAGTCTATGACTAGACCGGACATCTCCTATGCTGTTCATTGTCTTAGCCAACATATGCATGCTCCTCCGCAATCTCATTATGATCTTGGTTTAAGAGTTCTAAGATATTTGAAACTTGCACCTGGTTATGGTATTGGTTTTAATAAAACTCAAAGTGGTTTTAAAGTTACTGCTTTCTCTGATTTTGATTGGGCTAAATGTCCTATTACTAGAAAGTCTGTTTCTGGTTATTGTGTATTTGTCAATAATAGTTTGGTGTCTTGGATGAGTAAAAAACAAGCTACTTTATCCAAGTCATCTGCTGAGGCTGAGTATAGGTGCATGGCCTCTACTACTTGTAAGGTCATGTGGATTTTGAAAGTGTTAACTGATCTGGGTGAAACTGGGTTAATTCCAGTTGAGTTGTTTTGTGATAATAGGTCTGTTGTTCAAATAGCAGCTAATCCTGTTATGCATGAGAAAACTAAACACTTTGATATTGATGTGCATTTGGTTAGAGAAAATTTTGCTTCTGGGCTTATTAAAACTATGAGCATTGATTCAAAAGAGCAGACTGCTGATATTTTAACCAAAGCTCTTGGCTCTGTGCAACATGGTTATTTGGTTAAAAAGTTGTGTATGGTGAACCTTTTTGTATCATAAGTTTGAGGGAGGGTATTGAAATATATACTTTTTAGAAAACTTATAATACTTGAGGGACTTAATATGTAAGTTTTCTTATAAGGTTTTTACTAATCCTAACTTTTGGTCTAGTTTGTATTGTTTTCATTGTGCAAGGTTTGTTTTGTAATTGTGGGCTATGTAAGCTCTCATCCGAGCTAGGGTTTCAGTATTCTGTTTCTTTGATCTAGTTTACACACAACTCTCTCTTATTGTTTCTCTCTTGTTGTTGGTTGTCAACCATCTGGGTTTCTAGTATAAGTTTGATAATTGTATTAATTAGATCAAGGTCTACTTGATCTGATAAGAGGTTTCTGGTGTAGTTACATTGTTTAAGTTTCTGGGTTTGGTTTAGCATGTGGGTTCTTGTAGATAGCACCTATTAGAGGACTATCATTTTCTTTTGTATTGTACTTGGCTTGCATCCGTTTAGGGACAAGCCTTCTGTGTATATTGTTATAAATAAAAGATCACCAAGGGGTGGTTGGTTGGGTGATTATCAAGGTGTATTAGTAGTTTTGGTACCATTTTTACAATTAGTTTGTTTCTTTCAAGCCCACTCTTAAATTCTCCATGATGAGGTTATCTCTTTTGTTTAAACTAATTTAATTCTCATAACGTGTTTAATTCATGTATGTTTTGAAGACATCCTAAAGAAAAATAATGAGTTGAGGCAACATGATCAAGATCTCTTTATGTTTTAATGATGACAAACAAACCATCAAAACAACATAAAATAACAAACGTTAGCACAAATTGGCCGGAGCCAATGTCTGCTCCTGGCGCGCTGCCCGCGCGTCAACGCGCGGGTGACGCGCCAGGAGTCTGTATGGTTCTAGGCGAATTTTGAAAGTCGGCTTTCCCCTTACCCGACAAATGTGGATCTTTCAATACAGGTATGAATATGTTATGTGCTTAATTGAGAACACTCGAAACGAGTTTTGAGACTTGAGAGATCCCACTTTTAGAACACCCATTTACGGGAAAACGCCAACTCATGTTTTCTAACTATCTCCTCTAGCCAAGGCTTTTCTAAACTTAGGGAGCTTATATATTTCATGTGACATCGTGTTGAAGCATCCATATGCTCATATCCCGTGCTTACTTCTTCTCTAATTACATAACGGGTTTACTCCCTTATTGGTCAAACTAAGTCAAAGGCCACTTTGCGTAAATGCATCCTTTCCCACTTGGGTTATGCTTTATATCAAGGCAAAGCACTTAACTTGTTTGAACCAAGGTATTAGTTGAGAACGTCGAGTCGTGGAAAGTCACGAGATATGAAATTATGGATTCTCGACGTTGTGTTACTTGAACCTATAAGTAACCTATGACTTTCTCAACTTATAATCTTAATTGTCTAAACCTTTTCTTCTTAATGACAATTAGATTATGTCTTAATCCTCTCTTAATCCCATTTATACAAAAGACAAACCAATCATATCAAAATCAAATATTCTCTTACACAATCTCTTACACCCTTACATATTCCCTTACACACTACATCTAAACCATCCATTCCCTTACAACACATCCCAACCCTTCATATTCAACACATGCCAATTGTTGGAAACCCTAATAAGGCTCCATCTCATCCTAGCCATTGATTTCAAATTACAACACATCACAACCATCCATCCAATCCCTCATCTCTATATCATCACATGGGCTTGATCTCAACCATTGAATTCAAACTAAACTCATCTCAACCATCCATCCAATCTCTCCTGTCTATGCCACCACATGTGCTTGATCTCAACCATTGAATTCAAACCAAAACCATCTCAACCATTGATTTCTCCTTTCCCCCAAAGCAAAGCATATTCCCTTGGAATATCCTTTCTTAACCTTAACCTAGGCTTGATCTTAACCATTCATTTCAAGTGAACTCATCTCAACCATCCACATTCCACACATGCCAAATTATTTGAAAACCAAGGGAGGCTCCCTTTGATCCTAGCCATCCAATTCAAACCATTTCATCTGAACCCTCCATGTCATTCTTCCCCCCCCCCCCCCCCCCCACAAGCATTGGAATATTCCTTGTCATATTCTTTCTCTTTTTTCTATGCCATGTGAGGAGATACACTTCTACCCCTTCCAAATTACCCTATCTACACTTTAAACCCTTGGTAATTTGGTTTCTCTTTAAACACTTCACAAATGATTTCTAAATTGGCTATTTGAGTTGGTAAACCTTAGATTGATTAATGATAAGGTTTAGTGTAAAGTACAATTGGGGGTTTAGCAAGGATAGGTATTTACAAGGTCCAACACCCAAGTTTTGGGAAAAACTTGAGACAGAGTCCTGGCGCGCTGCCCGCGCGTTGACGCGTGGGTGACGCGCCGGCCTCGGTAAATTTTTCCCAAGATTGGGTCTTGGCCTATAAATACCACCCTTGCCTCTTGTATTCCTTACCCCTTTCCATTATTCTTTCTCTCTAGATTCTTTCTCTCTAAACACTCTAAAATCTCTTTCTCTATCTCAATCTCTAATCTTGTGTTCTTGATTATCACACTAACATCTTTGGAAGAACACATCTACTTGCAAGGAAAGAATCACAAGAACCTAATCCACTCTTGTGATTGTGTCGAGGGTCTTCTTTCTTATACCCTTTCTATTACAATCGAGTCTCTAGGTTAGGTTAGGACTTGGTTGAACAAACATATATTCATTCATTCAATTGTTTGTAAGGGAAGTCTTAAGTCTTGGTGACCAAGCCTAGATCATTGAGGATCTAGTTGGGGTTTGATACTTTCGGGTGGAAGTCTTGGTAGTGATCTTTGTGATCCTTAGGTGAAGTCGAATCGTGAGATTCTTTTGGGTGGTTTCCGAGGGCGGAATACCGTTGGTGGGTAACTCCTTCTTTGTAAGCATCAATATTGGTGAATATTGGTAGAGTGAATTGTAACGGTTTGTATTCCACCGAAAGGATTATACTAGTGAATAGTATCGGAGTCGCGGATTCGCAACTGGATGTACGGATGGTATAAACCCCCAATCCCGAACCAGTATATATCGTTGTGTTCTTTACTTGCTTTATATAACTAGGTTGTGTTGGTGGTTGTTGGATTATTGTACAACCACTAGGAGTTCTCTTTGGCTTAAAGTTTTTAAACATCTAAAAATAAGCCGAAGAAACTATATTCACCCCCCCCCCCTCTACGGTTCTATAATTGGTATCAGAGCGGTATACTCAAGTTTTTTAGCTTTAAAGCCTTCCCGAGAAGTCGTTTTAAGTCAAAAACTTCTTTTCCAAAAATCTAAAATCCTAACTAAGATGGTAAAGTAGAGTATAGATTGTAGGATCGTGTTTATGATTGAATATTGTGATTCGGGAGGTCGGTTACAATGAAAGAATAAGATAGCCATGGTTAGAGAGAGAGAGTAGAGAGAGAAGGAAAAACTAGGTGATTTTATTGATAGTGAAAATGAAAGGAAAAACACAAAGTCTCACCCTCCTAGTGAAGTCTAGGAGGGCTTATATAGCCTAACACAAACTAACTATTACAATATTACGATTCTAGTCCTTGTGTTTTGGCTAAATGAGATAACTAATGTAATCCCGTAAATGTCGTTCCATTTACGTGTTGGGATTATAAACTTTGATCCCAACAATCTTCCCCCAATGGGGCGACATAAGGGATTACTTACAACATTTCCTACAAGTACAAATAAGAATAAAGAAAGGTCTTCATAAGCTCTTCAAATTGCTGAGGATGGTGACAGTTGACACTCTTTGTCTTCATCTTGTACCTCGGCTTGAGAACTTTTTCTTCACTTGTAGGCAAATGATGTATTATGCATGAAATGGATTAACTTCCCCCCAATTCATGCTGCATGTCTTTAGCGGCTTCTTCGTACACTTCTTTTTGGCGAAGTTTCTGAATCAGCTTCCCCCCAAACTGACAACCGTCTTCAGCAGATTCGAAACTTTGATGTAGTCCACATGTCTTCTAACTATTGAAGTTTTGAGTACGCAGCGGAATTTGTAGATGACACCGTAAACCACACCAAGCAAATCTGACTAGTCACTTAATCACAGTTGTACTCTACGCGGAAGCTCAGTTCGGGGGTAACATACAAGAAATCGGCAAGATCTTCTCACATATGCAGGCTACTTCACACTTCACAACCCGTGAGAGTTGAAACGATTACACCAAAATCACAAAACTGAACCACTGATCATCTCTGCGGACGTTCTCCGGTGGTAATAAAATTGTAAGCTCGATCACGTGAGTCTATTATGCGTTCCTGATGTGCACATTTCTTCCCCCTAAATGCAGATCCTCGTGGAAAATGAGTGTTTTCGCAAAGAAGTCAAGAAAAGTCAAATAAGCAAAAGAACACCCATTCTCTCTTCCCCCACGATGTCTTCGCGGAATCGGAAGCATACACACTATGTTTACGATGGAAACGGAGGCAGCGTAACCCCATGTGTCTAATTAACCGAATATGTGTGAAGTATCATAAATAGCCCGTGAGAATCAACTGCTGATAAACAACTCTACTCATTAATACTCCTCTCAACTAACGCTTTACCGACCCCATTATCATTCTGTAGGCTTTTTGTAGTGACTACTGATGGAGAAAACCCAGTATGATGAACTTGAGACTGAAGTAAAATAACCCAAACTTGTGACTTAAACTTGCACTATTGTCTGACTAAGAACCAATACTGAGAATTTCAATAATGGTAGGAAATCATATACCCATCCAACCTTCCTTAAATGTATATGAACGTCTCTTGAATCATCCACATCTTTTGGTGACACTTGAGCACTACAACGTAACTCCTTTAAAGTGATAGTTATACACCGTGAGCACAACAACGTAACTCCTTACATCAGGTATAACTAGACAACTCAAGTCTTGGTCATTTGTACGGATAAAAGCTCGAACAAGGATCTCGAAGAATCATGCATCCAACCAACCCCGATATCTTCAGATACTAAGTACACGCACTTGTGAAATCCCACTTCAACCTCAAATAAATAATAATGAATTAACGCCGTAGTCACATCTTGCGGTTAAATGTCCAAATCTAGCCTTTTGACGATTTAAGTGAATTTGATAATGGTTTCCCGATCTTGTCAAAAATGTATCCTCGTGAAAATTAGCACAACCAAAATACCACTCTTTTTACCAAACAAATTTAAACACTATGTATCCAAAATAAATTTGGGATAAAATTTGTTTCCAATATAAATGGAACCGTAAAACAAATGGCAAGCTCAGTCCATGATTTCGAATCATCAAGCCCAGTCCAATTAATCATTTCAGCCCAAAAGAAAAAATAGACTCGATCCATTCACTAAACTATTCCAATCCAAAATGATATAAAGCAGAGACCCTAATATTACTTTACCCTAATCACACACATCTCATTATCACACGCCTACCACTACCACACGTTCTTCTCCAAACTCATCTTGTCTCAAACAAATCTGTTCCATCAAATCCTATTACCTGCTCAAACTTATCACAATAAAAAAATCTCAATCATCATCATCTTTCATAATAATCCGAATATGACAATCTCCGTCTACCCACTTCACCCGTATTCTTTTACTTAAGCTTAACGAATCATAGAAGACCACAATCACCAAAACCACGGCTTCAAGATCCTTTTGGAAGGTCACGGGTAGGTTTCATTCATATGTTATTTTCGTTGTGTTTTGAACGGATTAAAGAAACGGGTGTGACAAATAATTGTTATTCCCCGTTCTTTGTTGTTCGAATATAAATTGAAGTTAAGCTTCAACATAGATTGATGATGAGTTGGTTTAATCGAGTATGAATATTTAATAGTTCTGAAAATCTCATAAGAGATACGAGTGAAAAAAACCAATCTGAGATCTTTTTATTTATGTTTGTGTTAGATTCGAAGCATGGTATAGTTAGATGAGTATTGATTGAGTGAAGGTGAGGGATTGGTTTCTTGGCAGTGGACAGCATCATCTTCATTCTTGTTTAAATTCATGGACTGATGGTGTTAATAACACTGAAGTTTAAGAGTAGATTTAGTATTATGTTTGTGGTCTTGGTCAAACTGACTTCTGCTTCATCTTATTTCTTTTTTTGTTTTGGCCACTTTACGCGTAAACTTTATGCGTAGATTAGTAGAAAAACTTACGCGTAGAAATCTAACGCGTAGACATGCTTTACGCGTAAAATTGGTCTTTTGCGTAACCCATAAACTTTTGCGTAAGTAATGCGCGTAAAGTTAGGGTTCTACGCCTAAGATGTACCTTACGCATAACTTGTCCAAGTTATGCGTAGAAAATTGAAGTTGCGCGTAAAAAGAGGGTTTTCTGCATAAGTTCATAAACTTATGCATACAACGAGGGTATTGACCATTTTGACCATTATCCGGTGAGATTCCGTCCAGATTCCGACCTCATGCCGTTCACTTTTCTGACCAGGTATTAGCTATAATATTTTGACCACAAATATTCCATGCTAGAAATCTGACCGGTTTATTTTTTCTGACCTTGTTATTATTTACGGACCAAAAAATAGTCAAAGATTGGAACCAATAAGGCCACAATAATATCACATAAATACTGCTGTGTTTATTTGGACCAAAAGGGCACAAACAAACAGATGTGAAACTTGTAAAAAGATTGGGCTTTTGACCATTGGATACCATAAAAAATGATATATTAAACTGTTGACCACAATAGATCTAAAACAAAATTTTGGTACGGATTTGAAATGGTAAAGACGGCTTCAAAACAGTGATACGAATCCAAAAAAAATACACTTTTGACAAAGATAACACCACAATAAATCAACCAAAAAATGACACCATAGCTCTTGATACCACTTGTAGGATCGTGTTTATGATTGAATATTGTGATTCGGGAGGTCGGTTACAATGAAAGAATAAGATAGCCATGGTTAGAGAGAGAGAGAGTAGAGAGAGAAGGAAAAACTAGGTGATTTTATTGATAGTGAAAATGAAAGGAAAAACACAAAGTCTCACCCTCCTAGTGAAGTCTAGGAGGGCTTATATAGCCTAACACAAACTAACTATTACAATATTACGATTCTAGTCCTTGTGTTTTGGCTAAATGAGATAACTAATGTAATCCCGTAAATGTCGTTCCATTTACGTGTTGGGATTATAAACTTTGATCCCAACATAGATCCATGGCTCAAGAGAACTATGTTGAGGGATGTTCTATGCAAAGACCACCTTTGCTAGAAACCGATTGGTTTTCCCTTTGGAAAACCCGATTCGACACCTATGTTAGTTCAAAAGATCTTGATTTGTGGGAAATAATTCAAAATGGCAACTTTGAGTTCATGGTAGAAGACTCGGAAACAAAGTTGTTGGTGAAAAAGCCACATATGGATCTTAATGCTGATGAAAGGAGAAGGCTTGGTAAGAATGATGAAGCCAAGATGTTGATCTACAATGCTCTACCTCGAAGGGAGTTCGAGAGGGTTCATGTTTGCAAGACCACCAAGGAAATTTGGCACTCTCTCATCATCACTCATCAAGGCAACTCTCAAGTGAAAGATTGCAAGATCGATCTACTCATACAACAATATGAGAAGTTCTCGATCTCGGATGAAGAAACCATTGATAATGGGTACACAAGGTTCAATGCTATAATCACTAGTCTCACGACTCTTGGTCCTAGCTTCTATAACAAGAACCATGTGAGAAAGTTTCTTCGAGCACTTCTGGTGAAGTGGAGGCCAAAGGTGACGGCCATAGAAGAAGCCAAGAATTTGGCGGAACTACCTCTTGACGAGCTCATTGGAAATCTCAAAGTCTATGAGATGATTCTTGAGAACGACAAGGCGAGTACCAAAGACAAGAAGGAGAAGGTTAAGTCTTTGGCTCTTAAATATAAAGTTACTAGTACTCAAACTAGTAATGATAGTGATGGTCAAGAGGATAGCAATGAAGAAGATGATATGGATGACGAAGAGTATAATCTCATGGCTAAGAACTTTCGGAGGTTCTTTAGGAAAGGTGGTAACTTTGGAAGAAGAAATCGGTTTGGAAACCGAGATAATGGTGGAAGAAACAACTTTGAGGGAAACCGTAGTGGTGACAACAAGGTTGGTGAAAGCTCGAGACGCACCCAAGGATGCTACAATTGCGGAGAGAATGGTCATTTCATCAATGAATGCCCTAAGCCTAGGGTGAACAAGGCATTTGTTGGAGGTGCATGGAGTGATAGTGAAGATGAAGACCAACCAACTTATGCCGCTACGTGTCTTATGGCCCAAGAAAAATTCGAGGTATGTATAAACCCTTCTTCTTCTAATAACTTAGATACTATCAATTTGCAAAAGAAGAATGAAGAACTAGTTAAGTTTAATGATGATTTTAGAAAAACCCTTGATAAAGTTCTCAAAGAAAAACGTCTTCTTGAACTAGAAAATGTTAAATTTAAAGAAAGGGTTTGTGAACTTGAAAGTAAAGTGAAAACACTAGAACATTGCAAAGGGATGATTGAACCTTGTAAAAATTGTGAAGTACTCACACTTGAGGTTAACTCTTTGAATGAAAAGGTGTTGGAACTTCAAAAAGAATCACTAAGCTTTTCAAAATATAAAAAGAGCACAAATGATTTAGAAGAAGTAATAAGTCGGCAAAAGGTGTCTCAAGATAAGGGAGGTCTTGGATTTTTTAAACAAGGTACAACCACTCCTATAAGCCTAACAAAACCAATAACATTTATAAAGGCTAAAGAAAACGAGGCTCCAAAAATCCCCGAGGCTGACGCGCTGGCTGACGCGTCAACGCGCCAGGCCTCTGAGGAAAATTGGATCTCCATTAAACAATAACATTAAACCAATTACTCCTCAAGCTCCTCTTGTAAGTATTCGAGGTAATCAAGCTCCTATTTCAAAAAGAGAAAATACAAAACAATTTTCTAACTCAAACTCTCGCAATGGACTTGGATACTCACAACCTCGAGTAAATCATAGACCATTGTTTCATACACCTAATATGAGATCCTCTACCTCATACAACCAAAGACCATCATTTCGTAACAACCAAAGAAGAAAATTTTCTAACTATGGTCAAGAGTCTTCTCAATACCAATACAACAATTACCAAAGGAGAGACAACTCCTATTCAAACCAAAACTTCTTTAGACCACAAGCATATCATAACTATAGACCAAGCTATCAAACTCAAAACGACTATCAAAACAATCCTTGGTCCGCCTTTTCTAAATATGGTATTGAGAAATTATGTGTCTTACTTCAAGACCCAAGAATGTTCAACTTGGGCACCTTAAATGCTAACCAAAATGGACCCAAGAAACAATGGGTACCAAAGGCATGAGTTATACTTTTGTTGTAGGTTTGCCTCAAAAGTGATCTACAACCGGATGAGTGGGTAGTGGATAGTGGTTGCACTAAACACATGACCAGGAATAGAAGATTGTTCACATCATACACGGCGTATAATGGTAATCAAGTCATTTTTGGAAGCAAACTTAACGGCAAAATTTTCGGTAAAGGTAATGTCCTTCATGACTCCATAGAAATCTCCAATGTTGAGCATGTTAGGGGTCTAAGTTTCAATTTGATTAGTGTGAGTCAATTATGTGATGATGATTGTGAGGTCAAATTTACTAAGGTAGATTGCACTATTAGTTAAAATGGTGTTGTGTTAGCAAAAGGTCATAGGAGAAATAACTTATATACATGCAAGTTAGGTGATAACTCTAAGTAACACATATGTCTTACGTCCATGGTGGACAACTCAACGCTTTGGCATAGGAGGTTAGGTCACGCCAACATGAGGTTAGTCCAAAACCTAGCTTCTAACGAACTAGTACGAAATCTACCAAAGTTGAGTTTTGAAAGGCATTATTGTGACACATGTCTAGGGAGTCAAGGTCAAACCAATAATAAGAATAAAAGGGAAGTGTCAACTAGTAAGGTTTTAGAATTGATTCATTTGGATTTGTACGGTCCATCACCGATCCAAAGTTATGGAGGAAACTTCTATACTTTAATGATCATAGATGATAATTCAAATTACACTTGGATATTGTTCTTAGAAAACAAGGATGGTGTCTTGAATAAATTCAACATTTTAAGAAAGAAACTTGAAAACCTACTTGATTTTTCAATTTTATCAATTAAAAAAATCATAGTAGTGAATTTGATAAAATGCAATTTGAAACCTTTTGTGAACAACATGGAATATCTTATAACTTATCGGGCCCGTTCACTTCTCAATCGCATGAGATTGTTGAAAGAACACATCGTAAGTTAAGAAAGATGAGTCGTGCAATGCTTGACGAGCAATCCATTCCACAAAAGTTTTGGTGTCATGCCCTAGATACCGCTTGTTACATTTTTAATAGAGTCTACATAAGAAAGGCAATTAATAAAACACCTTATGAAATACTTAGGAATAGAAAACCATCCCTAGAATATTTTAGAGTATTTGGTTGCAAAGTATTTATACTTAACACCAAAGAATATCTCACCAAATTTGACCCAAAGTCGTATGAAGGTGTGTTCCTAGGATACTCTCAAAATAGTAAAGCATACATAGTGCTTAACAAGGAAATAATGAGGATTGAGGAATCTCTCAATGTAACCTTTGATGAGAGCATGCCCGAGCCTAAATCATCTTCTACGGTAGAAGATGATGTGATCAATGAATCTTTTGTTCAAGATCAAGAAAGGTCGCCAACATTACAAGTTAATGTTTCGGATGAAGGCAATCCTAAGGAATTGAGAGAAGCGAGGGGTCATCCTATACAACAAGTCATTGGTGACTTGAATAAAAGGACACTTAGGTCACAAAACAAACAAGTCTAAGTTTTGGCATGACATTTTCAAGAGTCCAAATTGCTTTGGGATAGGTTTTGATGCTTAAACATGCATATTAGGAGAACAATCTTTAGGTGCTATTAGAGCTTATGTGTTTACATGACTAAGGCTTATGTGGAGGCATGGATGGAAGATCACACAAATGTCTTCCAAGAGGAAAGATATGTATCAACTCATTATTCAAACAATGATTGATAGTATCCAAGATTCTACATGTTTATACTATGTGTTTGAACAAGAAAAGTTGACATAATTTATCTTGCTTAATCTCGATAATATTAATCTTGTGATTGCCTTCAAGATTAGATATGATACTCATCACAACTCACACATGTGTTGAGTACTTTGTATCTAGCTCTTCTTGTTCTCTTTATGTGATAAACTACATGTTGCATGCTTAAATTAAATTGAATAATGTTATCTTGCAATAATTAATTACTTGTAGTTTCATGCATATGTTTAAATGCATGCATGATAAAATTATGTGTACTATCATCCTCTTTTATTCCTTACACCATCACATGCTTAATGAAATATTGGTACATGATTTAGATGTCTTAGCCATCTTCTCAAGCATCTTTGTAGTTGAACTCATCATGAACATGAAAGACTGCTTTCTTTACTCATACCTACCACCCTTCTTCCATCCTATATAAATCACATTATTTCTTGCATCTTCACATACTTCTTGTTCTTCTTTCAAAACTTAAATCACCTAGAAAAGTCTCCTCTCTAAAATGAGTAATACTTCAAACAATGACTACAAGGGCAAGTCCATTGTGATTGACGAAGAACCAAATGATGAATGGGAAAATCCATCATGTATTGATAATCAAATACTTAGGAACTATGTGATGAAATGTTTGTGGAGTGATCCCATATGGTAAAAAACGGGTACCCTCTCCCTCCCAAACTTGATGTTTCATCTCATGACCATGCACGAAGGTGTAAATGTTGTGAGAAAACAATCAAGATTGAGAATGATGTTAAGGATCTTCAAGAGGAGATGAGGGAGTTGCATCTTGCCTACGAGAACAACTTCATGATGTTTACAAATGTTGTGAAAGGTCTTGCAAAAGTTGCAGCTCAAAAGCGCAAGAAATAAGTGCTCTTGGGCAACTTTTGTTGTAGGTTATGTGTAATATAGTTAGTCACCATATAATATTGTTCTTGAATAAGGTGATTGTAGAAGGTGTCTCTAGCTTGTATTAGGAATTGTATTTGTTGTATGCTTTATGCTCTTCTATGTGATATTAAATGTATTATGGGTTATATAAGAAAATCATGTTTGAATCATCTCTATTTTTTTATTGTGCTCAACATTTGGATTGTGGAGTCATCTTGGACACTAATTTACTTATAGTTATTATTGTGAACTAACCCATGTTTCAAGTCTCCAAATGGTAACCTAACCCATTTTGAAACTTGTTGACATAAATAATGCCTTAAAAACATTATTAAGTTTTTATCAATATCTCTATGTTTTGATCATTACAAAATATAACCTCAAAGAACTAAAACTTATGACATAAACAAGTATTTGGTGATTAATATTTCTCTTTACATCCAAATCACTTAAGGTATGAATAAACAAAGTGTTTAGTGCAATGTATGATCAAAGGGGTATTTAATTAACTAATACAAAGTTTATTTAATTATATAATCTTATTATATATTTTTGAAAAACACTTTTGGTAATAAGGAAAAATGTTTTAATCATACTAAATATATGATTTCAAATATTTAACCAAAATCAGTTAGTTTTTCACCAAATAAACTTTCCCCACTAAAAAACAAAGTTTCTGGCCGTTACAGTTGGGCGGCCCCCTTAATTATAAGGGGCGGCCCCCTTAATTTTAAGGGGGCCGGCCATGCTTTAAGGGGACCGGCCACGCTCCTCTGTCAGAAACTTTTGCCTATAAATACCACCTTAAACCTGGATTTTTCCCACCTTTTGCACTTCAGAACTTTCTGTTCTAGATCTCCATTTCCAATCTATAAATCCTTTGATCATACATTCTTAAATCTTTGTTTCAAAGTGATCCATACATAATCCATTCAAGTGCAAGAGAAGAATACTTCTATCCCTCAAGACAAGAAGTATTACAACTAGTTGTGATCTCCACATCTAAGTTGTTTAAGCATCATCATTAATTATTATTTCATAGTGTGATTAGTTGTGAATATTTGTTAGAGAATAGTTGTGTAGATAGTAGAAGTTGATTAGTAGTGAAATAGGTTAGTTGTGAAGATTGGTGTGTAGAAGAAGGTGTGTAGAAGATTGGTGTGTAAAAGCTAGGTGTGAAGAAGATTGGTGTATAGATAGGTGAAGAAGATTGGTGTGTAGATAGGTGTGAAGAAGTTTGGCGTGTATATTGGTGTGAAGATTGGTGTGTAGATTGGTGTGTAGATTGGTGTGTAAATTGGTGTGTATATTGGTGTGTAAGGTTTTCTCCGCCATAAGGGAGCTTGTTGATATAGTGAAGAAAACTCTCGAGTTAGGTGCTCGGGGAGTGGAGTAGGGCAAGGAAGGTGCCTTGTAGCCGAACCACTATAAATCGCTTGTCTCTCGGTTTGATCTTTCCATCCTTTACTTATTTCATTACTTACATAATTATTGCTTCATAGTAGATATATACTTAGTATTGTTCATATTGTGTATAACTAGATTTCATATATCATCGAATCTATATTTTATAAATCAACGAAAATTTTTAAACAATTTGTTTTATAAAAATTAAAAAGACGTAAAACTATTCAACCCCCCTTCTAGTTTTCCACAATTGGTATCAGAGCCACGTCTAGCAAGAATTTTAAAATATATTGTATTTTAAAACTTGTAACGATCTATGGAATCTTTAAAATATTTAGAAGGGCAATCTATGCAAAGACCACCACTATTTGAAAGTGATGGATTTTTATATTGGAAAAATAGATTCGAAACGTATGTGAAATCAAAAGATCTTGATCTTTGGCATATTATTACCTTTGGTGATTTTCCCCCTATTCAATATAATGTTGAAACCAAAATGGATGAAATTGTAGCTTTTGAAAAACAAAATGATGATTTGAAAAAGAAACTAGCAAAAAATAATGAGGCTAAAATGGTCATTTATAATGCGTTACTACGCAAAGAATATGAAAGAATTTTTATGTGTAAAACCGCAAAAGAAATTTGGGATTCTTTACTAATCACTCACCAAGGTAATAGCCAAGTCAAAGAAAATAAAATAGATCTTCTTGTACAACAATATGAACAATTTACGATTCCGGAAGAGGAATCAATTGATAATGCTTTTGCTAAGTTTAACACTATCATCACAAGTTTAAAAGCACTTGATGAGACATTTTCTAGTAAAAATTGTGTTAGGAAATTTCTTAGGGCATTGCATCCAAAATGGCGAGCTAAGGTCACGGCAATTGAAGAATCAAAGAACTTGATGACGTTATCACTAGATGAACTAATTGGCAACTTGAAGGTTCATGAAGAAATCATAAGAAGAGATTCGGAAACGGTCAAAGTCAAGAAAGAACAAATCAAATCCATTGCTCTAAAAGCCAAAAAGGAACCTAGTGATAATGATGATTCAAGTGACGAAAGTGAAGACGAAGAATATGCAATGGCCGTAAGAGAATTCAAGAAATTTTTCAAGAGACGAGGAAGATTCACTAGGTCATCACATGACGAGAGAAAATCGTTCCAAAGAAATAGAAGTGATAATTACGTGAAAAGAAAGTGCTTTAGATGTGGAAGTCCAAATCATCTCGTTGGAGAATGTTTAAAGCCGCCGGGTTATGAAAATCAAAGCGCATTTGTTAGTGGAACATGGAGTGATAGTGATAAAGAAGAAGTGGAAAAACCAAAAGAAGAAAAGTGTTTTGTGGCAAATGCAACCGACGAAATATGCCTTGGAATTGACTTGGAACCTAACGAATGGATCAAGGATAGTGGATGTTCGAGGCACATGACGGGGAATCGCAAGCTATTCTCTACATACAAGGCATACAATGGAGGTAACGTTATTTTCGGTAGTGACTTGCGTGGAAAAATTATTGGCAAAGGTACGATTTCTCAAGACTCACTTACTATTGAAAATGTTGAACATGTTAATAATTTAACATATAACTTACTTAGTGTAGGCCAAATATGCGATAATAAATGTAAAGTTATCTTTTCTGAAGAAGATAGCGAAATAGTTAAGAATGGAAAAATTATAGGTAGAGGTATTAGGAAAGGAGGTGTATATGTTATGAAACTAGGAAACAAACCTGAAGATAGGATATGCCTAACGACCCTAGACGAAAATTCCACTTTGTGGCATAGGAGATTAGGACATGCTAACATGCAAAAAATACAATCTTTGGCCTCTAAGGAATTAGTTAGAAACTTGCCTAATCTAAAATATGACAAACATTTTTGTGATGCATGTAAAGTTGGAAAACAAGCTCATGCTAGCCACAAAGCTAAGAATATAGTATCCACCACTAGATGCCTAGAATTATTACATATGGATCTTTTTGGTCCATCCGCTGTGCGGAGCTATGGAGGAAACACGTATACCTTAGTAATAGTAGATGACTACTCACGATACACGTGGACTAGGTTTTTAAGTGACAAAACCCAAGCATTTGAAAAATTCGAAATATTTAGCAAAATGATTCAAAATAAGTTAGGATGCTCAATAGTTGCCATTAGGACGGACCATGGAAGGGAATTTGATAACGAAGTACAATTCGGAAAATATTGTGAGTTAAATGGAATATCTCATAATTTCTCCGCTCCTCGTACTCCTCAATCAAATGGGGTAGTAGAAAGAAAAAATAGGTCACTACAAGAAATGAGTAGAACTATGTTAAATGAACAATCAATTCCACAAAAATTTTGGTGTCACGCCGTAGATACATCGACTTATATTCTAAATAGGGTATCAATTAGAAGAATTCTAGGAAAAACTCCTTATGAGTTATTAAGAAATAGAAAACCTAACTTAAGCTACTTTAGGGTATTTGGAAGTAAATGCTATATCTTAAACACTAAGGACTACCTCACTAAGTTTGATCCGAAATCATATGAAGGAATATTTTTAGGATACTCACAAAATAGTAAAGCATATATAATACTTAACAAACACTCCATGAAGGTAGAGGAATCACTAAATGTAACATTTGATGAAACACCACCACCTCCTAAAACGCTACCTTTAGAAGATGATAACTTAGTCGAAGAAGAAGCTATTGAGGTTAGTAAAACAAAACCCATAGGAAATGACAATGAAGAAACTCACTTAGAAAATAACGAAATCGTTAATATTAAAGAATCTAGATCACATCCTTTAGATAATATAATAGGACATCTTAACCAAAGAACCCTTAGGTCACAAGCCCAAGATAAAAACAACTTCTTCTGTTTCCTCTCAGCAATAGAACCTAAGAATATTAGTGAGGCTTTAAAAGATGAAAGTTGGATTATAGCTATGCAAGAAGAATTAAATCAATTTAAGGCAAATGATGTTTGGGAACTAGTCCCAAATCCAAAGGATATGACCATCATAGGAACCAAATGGGTATATAGAAATAAGCTAGATGAGAATGGAATAGTTACTAGGAATAAAGCTAGGTTAGTTGCCCAAGGTTATAATCAACAAGAAGGAATTGATTATGATGAAACTTATGCCCCCGTAGCTAGACTAGAATCAATTAGGATATTACTTGCCTATGCTTGCGCCCTAGATTTTAAGTTATTCTAAATGGATGTGAAAAGTGCATTCCTTAACGGTTTTATCAATGAGGAGGTATATGTGGCACAACCTCCAGGATTCATTGACTTCGCAAAACCTGATTATGTTTATAAGTTAAAGAAAGCTTTGTATGGACTCAAACAAGCTCCCAAAGCTTGGTATGATCGATTAAAAGCTTTTCTTATTAAACATGATTATTCCATGGGAATGGTAGATAACACTCTTTTCACTAAAAGGAAAGACCCTAATCTCATCATTGTTCAAATATATGTTGATGACATTATATTTGGATCGACTTGTCAAGACATGTGTGATGAATTTGCCAAAATCATGCATGATGAGTTTGAGATGAGTATGATGGGTGAACTTAACTTCTTCCTAGGATTACAAATAAAACAATTAGAAGACGGAATATTCTTTAACCAATCTAAGTACATTAAGGAAATGCTTAAGAAATTTGGCCTAGAAGACTCAAAACCCATGAAAACACCCATGTCTACGGAGGTAAAGCTCACAAAGGACGATGAAGGTGAGTCCGTAGATAACACCAAGTATAGAGGAATGATAGGGAGTTTACTATACTTGACGGCAAGTAGACCCGATATCATGTTTAGTGTCTGCCTTTGTGCCCGTTTTCAAGAGGATCCCAAAACCTCTCACCTAGAAGCGGTTAAGCGTATCTTCCGATACGTTAAAGGCACTATACACTTAGGATTATGGTATCCTAAGGAATCCGGCATAGAAACCATTGTCTATGCGGATTCGGATCATGCGGGAGACTACGTAGATAGAAAGAGCACTAGCGGTATTTGCACGTTTATGGGATGTTGTCTAACGTCTTGGTTTTCAAAGAAGCAAACCGCTCTTGCTATTTCTACCACCGAAGCCGAATATGTAAGCGCCGGAAAGGCATGTCAACAAGCACTATGGATGAAACAAGCTCTCGTAGACTATGGCATTAGGTTAGAAAATGTCCCCATTATGTGTGATAACAAAGGTGCGATAGATTTAAGTAAAAATCCGGTGCAACACTCTAGGACTAAACACATAGAAATACGTCACCATTTTCTTAGGGATAATGTACAAAAAGGAAATATATCTATAGAAAAGGTCGCATCGGAAGACAACATTGCGGATATATTCACAAAACCCCTTAAGCGTGAATTATTCAACCACTTGCGTTTAGGATTAGGAATGATGGAACAAGTTGACTAAATTATATTGAATTTATTCAAATTTATACTTGCATGAAATTTATTTTTCTTCCATTTCACCTTTTCTGAGTCTAGGAATCTATTTCGCACAAAACTAAAGATTGAGAAGATTTATTTTCTTTGCATAAACCTTTTTGTAAAACTCAATCAATTTTCTCTAAAAAATTATTCTCACAATCTAGGAATCACATGAAGATCATTTTCCTTGCATTGTTGACTAATTCTAAAAACATTGTATTTCAAAATCATGCATAAACTCTCACATAAATTGTCAAGGTATATAATCTAATATATGTCTTTGACATTCATGATCGAGCAAAAATTGAATCAAGGAGATCATTTGGATTGTTTCTTAGGATCGTTATTTCTTTTTGCTTCTAGGAGTCGAAACAATCACAACTCCACATTTGTTGCATATAGACACTCACTAGGACAAATTCACTAATAATGGTGTCATCTTGATCCATCACTAGTTTTTCACTCACTAATTGCCTTTGCCTTTAATTCTAGATAGGTGCCTTAGGAAGTTTAAGTGTGCTTGCATTTACTTACCTCCTATTGCTTATTATGTGTTGATTATTTGCTCTTGTGCCTATGTGTTTTTGAATGATATCTAATGTTAGATTAGATGCTATATTGCCTAAAGGAATTGAACTTGCTTGAATCCAAGTCCAAAAACACAACCTTTCTGCAAATTTTCTGCCAAAAACCCAATTCTGGCAATCTGGAAATCACCAGATGGGCGGCCCCCTTAATTATGTAAGGCGGCCCCCTTAATTTTAAGGGGACCGCCCCCTAATTAAGGGGACCGGCCATCTGATGGTCGGGTTTACAGAATCTTTTCTGCTTTTTAGCCCATTTCAACCTACATTTCCCATTTTTCACCAACACATTTTGTCCTAATCCTCCAAACAAACTTTATCCATCCTTAAACACACAAATCTTACACTATAAATATCCCCAATCCTCAAAGCTCTCCATTCATCCCATCATGAACTCTCCAAACAAACCAAAATCAAAAGCCTCAAGGCTAGCAAGGATGACGGAAAAACCCGTTTGGCGACGAAAAAGTCCTAGAAACAAATCCATCATCACAAATGTAGTTGGAAATCATTCCTCCCCACCAACTTCTTATTTCCCAAACTTTGCATCAAACCAACAAAGGCATTCATTTGATCCACTTTACAAACCATACAACATTGGCCAAACATCTTCCTTCAAGCCAAACTACACCCCTCAACCTCCAACAACTTATAATGATCCATGCAAGTTTGATAACCCAACTCATCCATACCAAACCTATGATCCCCTCCACATTGCCACGGAAAAACAAAAGTTCCGTGATGAAATAAACCAAATCCATGATCTTAGTGATCTCCTTGCTATGCATCTTGCACAACGCAACAAAGGGCTACCTCCATCATCACCCTATGCAAATTGCCTTCCCCACTCTCTTAACTTGGATCAAGTTACAAATCACACTCACTTTTGCCCTTGTTGCATATTCCTTCAAAAACAAATCTTCTACTTGAGTGAAGATATTTCTTGGATTGAATATCTTCTCACTCGTGATCATCCAATACCACCCTTAACACGATACAACATCGTGAGATCCACCTCTTCCGCTCCATACAACACCCCATATCCACCTCAATCAAACATCTAAGCTCCATGCTTTTGTTTTCCTTCAAGCAAATAAAACAAATCAACCATGGGTTGCAAGCAAGTCCAAGTGCTATCTTAGGCAATATAGGACTATATCTTTTATTTTGTTTTATTGTAATCAATATGCTACAAGCATATTGAATGTTGTCATGTTAGTTATTTCTATCATGCTTGAATGAATCTATTTTTATTTGCATAATTGTTGTTTTTGCATATATATGTGTGTTGTTCTCTTCAAAATATTTTTGTAGCCAAGATTCCAATTGCTCGTTCCCTTTGTGCTCTCAAACAAGGGGGAGCGTACATCAAGGGGGAGTTCTCTACCCGTTTAAACTTCTTTCACGAAGATTATTCGGCCTAACCTTTTTGATTTTACAAAAAGGGGGAGAAGAGAAATGGTAAACTCTATAATACTTGTCTAATAACAAGTTTTAAATCTTTTGAGTTTAAGGTTTTGTAATAATCAAAAAGGGGGAGATTGTTGACATAAATAATGCCTTAAAAACATTATTAAGTTTTTATCAATATCTCTATGTTTTGATCATTACAAAATATAACCTCAAAGAACTAAAACTTATGACATAAACAAGTATTTGGTGATTAATATTTCTCTTTACATCCAAATCACTTAAGGTATGAATAAACAAAGTGTTTAGTGCAATGTATGATCAAAGGGGTATTTAATTAACTAATACAAAGTTTATTTAATTATATAATGTTATTATATATTTTTGAAAAACACTTTTGGTAATAAGGAAAAATGTTTTAATCATACTAAATATATGATTTCAAATATTTAACCAAAATCAGTTAGTTTTTCACCAAATAAACTTTCCCCACTAAAAAACAAAGTTTCTGGCCGTTACAGTTGGGCGGCCCCCTTAATTATAAGGGGCGGCCCCCTTAATTTTAAGGGGGCCGGCCATGCTTTAAGGGGACCGGCCACGCTCCTCTGTCAGAAACTTTTGCCTATAAATACCACCTTAAACCTGGATTTTTTCCCACCTTTTGCACTTCAGAACTTTCTGTTCTAGATCTCCATTTCCAATCTATAAATCCTTTGATCATACATTCTTAAATCTTTGTTTCAAAGTGATCCATACATAATCCATTCAAGTGCAAGAGAAGAATACTTCTATCCCTCAAGACAAGAAGTATTACAACTAGTTGTGATCTCCACATCTAAGTTGTTTAAGCATCATCATTAATTATTATTTCATAGTGTGATTAGTTGTGAATATTTGTTAGAGAATAGTTGTGTAGATAGTAGAAGTTGATTAGTAGTGAAATAGGTTAGTTGTGAAGATTGGTGTGTAGAAGAAGGTGTGTAGAAGATTGGTGTGTAAAAGCTAGGTGTGAAGAAGATTGGTGTATAGATAGGTGAAGAAGATTGGTGTGTAGATAGGTGTGAAGAAGTTTGGCGTGTATATTGGTGTGAAGATTGGTGTGTAGATTGGTGTGTAGATTGGTGTGTAAATTGGTGTGTATATTGGTGTGTAAGGTTTTCTCCGCCATAAGGGAGCTTGTTGATATAGTGAAGAAAACTCTCGAGTTAGGTGCTCGGGGAGTGGAGTAGGGCAAGGAAGGTGCCTTGTAGCCGAACCACTATAAATCGCTTGTCTCTCGGTTTGATCTTTCCATCCTTTACTTATTTCATTACTTACATAATTATTGCTTCATAGTAGATATATACTTAGTATTGTTCATATTGTGTATAACTAGATTTCATATATCATCGAATCTATATTTTATAAATCAACGAAAACTTTTAAACAATTTGTTTTATAAAAATTAAAAAGACGTAAAACTATTCAACCCCCCCTTCTAGTTTTCCACAGAACTTTCACATATGAGGATTTCTTGTTGGTTGCATGTTGTGATTTCTATGTGTAGCTAGGCCACCGCAAAGGTGAGGCTCTTGACCCATGGATCCCCACCTTGTAACAAGGGGGAGCAACGATCTAGGGGGAGCTATGTTTAAGGGGGAGCACATTCAGTCCTGTCGTTTTGATTCGAGAAAAGGGGAGAAAGAAAGCAAGAGCGTGAAGACCATTCAAGTTATGTTAAAGGCTTCACCAAATTACAAGGCAAAGGTCAAGACGCAAAGCTACACCAAAGGCGCGCTTTGTCTTCGCTAAGTTTGGTAATTTTATTTGCTTTCGGTTTTTGTTTGTCATCATCAAAAAGGGGGAGATTGTTGAGGCAACATGATCAAGATCTCTTTATGTTTTAATGATGACAAACAAACCATCGAAACAACATAAAATAACAAACGTTAGCTCAAAATCACCGGAGCCAATGTCTGCTCCTGGCGCGCTGCCCCCGCGTCAATGCGCGGGTGACGCGCCAGGAGTTTGTATGGTTCTGGGTGAATTTTGAAAGTCGGCTTTCCCCTTACCCGACAAATGTAGATCTTTCAATACAGGTATAAATATGTTATGTGCTAAATGGAGAACACTCGAAACGAGTTTTGAGACTTGAGAGATCCCACTTTTAGAACACCCATTTACGGGAAAACGCCAACTCATGTTTTCTAACTATCGCCTCTAGCCAAGGCTTTTTTAAACTTAGGGAGCTTATATATTTCACGTGACATCGTGTTGAAGCATCCATATGCTCATATCCCGTGCTTACGTCTTCTCTAATTACGTAACGGGTTTACTCCCTTATTGGACAAACTAAGTCAAAGGTTACTTTGCGTAAACGCATCCTTTCCCACTTGGGTTATGCTTTACATCAAGGCAAAGCACTTCACTTGTTTGAACCAAGGTATTAGTTGAGAACATCGAGTCGTGGAAAGTCACGGGATATGAAATTATGGATTCTCGATGTTGTGTTACTTGAACCTATAAGTAACCTATGACTTTCTCAACTTATAATCTTAATTGTCTAAACCTTTTCTTCTTAATGACAATTAGATTATGTCTTAATCCTCTCTTAATCCCATTTATACAAAAGACAAAACCAATCATATCTAAATCAAATATTCTCTTACACAATCTCTTACACCCATACATATTCCCTTAAAAACTACATCTAAACCATCCATTCCCTTACAACACATCCCAACCCTTCATATTCAACACATGCCAATTGTTGGAAACCCTAATAAGGCTCCATCTCATCCTAGCCATTGATTTCAAATTACAACACATCACAACCATCCATCCAATCCCTCATCTCTATATCATCACATGGGCTTGATCTCAACCATTGAATTCAAACTAAACTCATCTCAACCATCCATCCAATCTCTCCTATCATTGCCACCACATGTGCTTGATCTCAACCATTGAATTCAAACCAAAACCATCTCAACCCTTGATTTCTCCTTTCCCCCTAAGCAAAGCATATTCCCTTGGAATATCCTTTCTTAACCCTAACCTAGGCTTGATCTTAACCATTCATTTCAAGTGAACTCATCTCAACCATCCACATTCCACACATGCCAAATTATTTGAAAACCAAGGGAGGCTCCCTCTCATCCTAGCCATCCAATTCAAACCGTTTCATCTCAACCCTCCATCTCATTCTTCCCCCCCCCCCAAGCATTGGAATATTCCTTGGCATATTCTTTCTCTCTTTTCAATGCCATGTGAGGAGATACACTTCTACCCCTTCCAAATTACCCTATCTACACTTTAAACCCTTGGTAATTTGGTTTCTCTTTAAACACTTCACAAATGATTTCCAAATTGGCTATTTGAGTTGGTAAACTTTAGATTGATTAATGATAAGGTTTAGTGTGAAGTACAATTGGGGGGTTTAGCAAGGATAGGTATTTACAAGGTCCAACACCCAAGTTTTGGGAAAAACTTGAGACAGAGTCCTAGCGTGCAGCCCGCGCGTTGACGCGCGGGTGCGCCGGCCTCGGTAAATTTTTCCCAAGATTGGGTCTTGGCCTATAAATACCACCCTTGCCTCTTGTATTCCTCACCCTTGCCATTATTCTTTCTCTCTAGATTCTTTCTCTCTAAACACTCTCAAATCTCTTTCTCTATCTCAATCTCTAATCTTGTGTTCTTGATTATCACACTAACATCTTTGGAAGAACACATCTACTTGCAAGGGAAGAATCACAAGAACCTAATCCACTCTTGTGATTGTGTCGAGGGTCTTCTTTCTTATACCCTTTCTATTACAATCGAGTCTCTAGGTTAGGTTAGGACTTGGTTGAACAAACATATATTCGTTCATTCAATTGTTTGTAAGGGAAATCTTGAGTCTTGGTGACCAAGCCTAGATCATTGAGGATCTAGTTGGGGTTTCATACTTCCGGGTGGAAGTCTTGGTAGTGATCTTTGTGATCCTTAGGTGAAGTCGAATCGTGAGATTCTTTTGGGTGGTTTCCGAGGACGGAATACCGTTGGTGAGTAACTCCTTCTTTGTGAGCATCAATATTGGTGAATATTGGTGGAGTGAATTGTAACGGTTTGTAGTCCACCGAAAGGATTATACTAGTGAATAGTATCGGAGTCGCGGATTCGCAACTGGACGTACGGATGGTATAAACCCCCCATCTCAAACCAGTATATATCGTTGTGTTCTTTACTTGCTTTATATACTTAGGTTGTGTTGGTGGTTGTTGGATTATTGTACAACCACTAGGAGTTCTCTTTGGCTTAAAGTTTTTAAACATCTAAAAATAAGCCAAAGAAACCGTATTCACCTCCCCCCCCCCCCTCTACGGTTCTACATAATGGTAAAACATAAGTTTGATCATGTTTGTAATTCATAACGGTTTTGAAAATTTCATAAAGGAAATCGACGATAAAAGAAGTGCAAGTTATGCTTTGGGTTATTGAGTTATGATCAAATAAGAACAAAAATTAGAATAAGAATGATAAGAAGAAACAACAACCATTCTTTTCAGATGCACCTACAAAATAGATGCATCTCCTTTTAAAATTCTCCATCCTATTTCAAATGTGTGGCTAGAAATTATTTTTATTTTTCTTATTTTAGTTTTGGGTTATTTAGATATTTATTGATGCATTTTTAAAATTCTCTTACAAAGTGACGCTCGTACAAATAAACTTGAGTTGAGTAGAAAATTCCTACTAAATAAAGAAATAAGGATTGGAACATTAATGAGGTGAAATAACCCGTACATCCTATTTTACTATTCATTTAGACTTTTAGATGAAAATTAATATAGTGTTGATATTTACGTAATACTAGTATCTAATTTTCTTTTGGATGAAAATTAATCAAGACGGCGGTATGGAATTATGGTAGTGACAAAGCTCCCAGTCCTAATGGGTTTTCTTTTGCCTTTGTGAAGAGTTTTGGGACATTATCAAGTTAGATATCTTTGAGTTTGTGAATTCCTTTTTCACTTCTTGCAAGATGCCATTGAGGTTTAACTCCTCTTTTGTCACTCTCATTCCTATGGTTCGTAACCTAATTCATATCAAAGATTTTAGTCCCGTTTCTCTTATTGGTATGCACTACAAGATCATTGCCAAAATTCTTGCTAATCGGCTCTCCAAAGTGATTGATAATATCGTTAGTCACGAGCAATCTGCTTTCATTACAGGTCGTCAGATCATTGATGGCCCTCTCATGCTTAATGAGATGATTGATTGGTATAAGAAACGAAAGAAAAATATTTTAATTTTTAAAAGTAGATTTTGAGAAATCCTTTGATTCTGTAAGCTGAAGATACCTTGACTTTGTGCTTCATAGTCTTGGCTTTGGTGTGAATTGGAGATCTTGGATTAAGGAGTTCTTGGTTTTGTCCAGAACCTCCATTTTGGTCAATGGCAACCCGATATCCGAGTTCTCTATTAAACGTGGTTTCAGGTAAGGTGATCATCTTTCACCTTTTCTATTTATCCATGTTATGGAAGGTCTTCACGTGGCTCTTTCGGACGTTGTCCAATCTGGTTTGATACATGGTGTTAACACTCATTATATGCTGATGACGTCGTGATCATCACGAAGTGGAGCTCCCACGACATGGACAATATTATTCGTGTTTTGCAGGCATTTTTTCTAGCTTCGGGCCTTAAAATTAATATCCATAAATCAAATGTTTATGGTATTGGAGTTTCAGCAGAAGAAGTTTCTCTTATGACCAATAATAAAGGATGTTCATCAGGTTCTTATCCATTTGTATATCTTGGGTTACCAATCGGTTCTAATATGAATATTACCTCCAATTGGAAGCTCTAACTCGGCCAATTTCTTTCGAGGATCTCATCCTTGAAAGCAAATCTTCTGTCTATAAGGGGTCGTCACAAGTTAATTAAGGCAGTCCTTAGAAGTATCGGAATTTATTACCTTTCCATCTTCAATGTTCCTGAATCTATTTCAAAGGCTTTGGACAGAATTCGTGCTATGTTCTTCTAGGGGGAGGGGATCCAAAGATTCAAAAAAACTTGCTTGTATTAAATGGTCTAATGTCTTATCCTCGTTTAATCTTGCCCTTCTCCAAAAGTGGCGTTGGAGATATTTCTCTAATCCGAATCTTCTTTGGGAGAAAGCTATTAAGGTATTGCATAGGCAGAAGGGTGGTTTTGACCATCATGGGTGTAAACAAACGGTGTTTGGGGCACAATTGTGGGGACTTCTAATTATTTACATTCGAGTGCCATTCTTCCTGATGACTCGTTACGCTTCCAGATGAGTTGTGGTACTCTCATTCGATTTTGCAAAGATACGTGGCTTGGTTACTCCCTGTTATATCTCCGATTTAATAGACTTTTTTTGTTGGAGCAAGATAAGGACTGTTTGGTTGTAGATCGTATTTTAAATGGCCAATGGTGTTGGAATTGGTCTAGATCAGATTTGGGTGTTCGTAAGGAGGCTTATCTTAGAGACATGTTGAAGAAATTAGTCAAGTTGATACTCTCTGATTTGGACACTTGTGTTTGGTCTATCGCCCATGATGACATTTTCTCGGTAGGAGTGACACATAGGTATATTGACGCTCACCTTTTGCCCTCTTTGGATCCTCCTACTACATGGGACAAGTTTCTTCCTCTCAAAGTTAATATCTTCATGTGACGTCTATTACTTGACAGGCTTCTGCATCGTCTCAATCTCTCTTCCTGAGGTATCAAAATCTGGGAGATCTATTGCCCTTCTTGTAATGGTAATGTGGAGTCTAACCTCCATATCTTTTTCGAGTGTGACATTGACAAAGATATTTGGTGGCTCGTTCGTTCTTGGTGTGATGCCTCAATGCCTTTATTCGTATCTCACACTCATTTGAGAGATTGGTTGAGCTCTTGGCACGTCTCTAAAGAGAAGATTCACCATACGTATGTCATCATCTTGACTTTTTTATGATGGATTTGGCGGTTTTGTAATAATGTCACTTTAAACTCTCACTCTATGAGAGAAACTGACATCTTTGATAATATTCTTTTGTACTTTTTTTGGTTTAAGTCTAGAGGTTGTACTGATTGGTTAAAATCTCATATGTGATTACTAGCTTCTTGCTAGTTTCTTTCTAATGAAATGCCGCCGTTCAAAAAAAAAGTATGTTATTGACTTGCAACATTTGTATCATCAAATCAATATATTTAAGGGATGAATCTAGTTAGTACTGAATGTCTTAAATCCAGTAATACGAGTAACTAGTTAAGCATAAGAGTACTAGGTGCAGCTCGTTGGAGCACCTCGCCAGTTAAAGGTGGCTCTTCGCCACAGCTCGCCACCGCACCGCCCCTTGTTTTCTTTCGCCGTTTGGTGGTTCATCGTCTGCATGATGAGCTCAAGTTTCTGACAAAAGGACGTTGCAATTGATTTTCAAACGGTAATATTACCGTTTAATATTAAACGGTTAAATAAACTTAACACACACTATAAATACCAAACAATTTACATACCTCACTAAAATTCAACCAAAACATAAACATTTCTATATCTCAACTAAATAAAATAAAAAATAAAAAAATCTAAAAATCCAAATGAAACCGGATATTTCACGAACCTCCTCAATTAAAACCCACAACAATACGGGGGATCGTCAAACCCGTCTACCTCCTCGTCGCAAAATTCAAACTCTTCATCGCCATATGGTTCGCAACAACTCATTTCGGAGGCAATTTATCTCAACCAACAATATGCGTTTCAACAAGGATTCGCAAATCAACCCCAACGATATCCGGCACCACAATTTTTTAACCCGTCTCAACCATCCACATTTCCTTTATCTCAACCATAACCACCATTCGAATCACAACCATCCGGTTCACAATTTAAAGTACCAATAAATATCAAAAAAGGTCGTGGATTTATACGTTGACGATGACGATGACGTGGAAACAGTAGGTACGTGTGTGAATCGGAAATGGAACAAGGCCGAAGAAAAGTTGCTTGCGGAAATTTGGATAGAAATTTCTCAAGACAAAGATATGGAAAATGACCGTTCTGAAGAATTCTTTTGGAACGAAATTGTGGAGATGTTAAATGAGCGAACTATCGATGACCCTCGTACCAAAAATATGGTCATCGGTAACTGGACGAGGCTTAATGGCGACTGCCAAAAATTCAATGATTTTTATAAACATTTGCAGCGTCGAAGTGGTGAAAATGAGCACGATCATATCAAAACTGCGAAGGCGAACTTCGAAGAACGCTTTGGTTCGAGGGGTTTCATGTATGTTAACATTTGGGAGGTCTTGAAAAATAATCCGAAATGGGATGCCGAGGAACCGATAGACATTACGTGTCTCAAGGATATATTCGGCCCTGATAAATGAGCTCCTCCTGAAAGAATCAATAGTCGAGCTGCAAAGAAACAAAAGTCGACTTCAACGTCGAGCACGGCGAGCTCCGGTGAGAGCCAAGCGAGTACTTTTTCGGGACAATTATCAGAAAAATATTTTCAAAAAACCGACGTTCAAATGGCTTGTTACAAGGCGAGGATGAAGAAGGAAGAAAAGACTTTGGAGATGGAGGAAATGAAGTTTTTCATTAGGGCTGTAAACGAACCGGACTAACATGAACAGAGGCTTGTTCATGTTCGTTCGTTTAATTTTAACCGGACAAATAAACGGACACGAATGCTTAAATAGACGAATTTTCTTGTTCATGTTCGTTTATTAAAAAAATGAGTTGTTCATGTTCGTTTATGTTCGTTCATTAATATACTAAACGAACGTTAAACGAACATAAATGAACATAGACAAACAAACATAAACTTATTGAAATTATGCTCAATATATTGTTTTATAGGTATTGTTTTATTTAAATAATACAATTTTAAAATTATACAATTAAAATATACGATATATGAACATAAATAAATAAATGAACATAAACTAACATTAACGAACGTACAATCGGACGTTCACGAACATAAATGAACGGCAGTAAGATGTCGGAGAAGCAAAATATACGAGATCACAAATGTTCGAGACCGAAATTGGAGAAAGAGATAAGCTAGAACCGGAGAAGAGAAGATACTTTGGGTGAGCTAGTTTTTCTTCCTCAATTGCTATCTGTGCGCGGTATACCTTCAATTCAACAAGCGCTAGAATTGATATATTTCCCTCTCTTAGGTTGTGTGGGATATACTAACATCATCAAGTTCCTTTTTTTCGGCTCCAAGTAGGATTTGAACCTACGACCAGTCAGTTAACAGCCGACCGCTCTACCATTGAGCTACTGAGGAACAATGGACTTAAGGCAGCTGAGAAATTCCCTTGTAGTCAGAGGAAACTCAAACGTAAACAAATCAAAGTCATTGGATTTGGTAGTTCTCCTTGGACTTCTCTCTTTAGCCCTTTGTATATGTTCATGAATGGGTGTGCACCTCCAGATGGGTGGGGCCCGGCCTCCCACTCTCGATTATTCCAGAATAAATGGGCAATAGTTAGGAGAGGTGCTCCAGCGGCGAGCAAAAGCAAGGTTATTAGATAGCTAAGTTCTCGATGCTTTTTTTAGGTGACTCGCCAACCAACCCATCAGTGATCGATGACAGAATGGTACGAAGTTTTCGAATTAGCTTTAGAGGAATCGTCTTGTGCCCTTAACTAAATTGAGATTTGGCCGTAGAAGGATCGAATTGTATCCGAAGAACAGGGGATGGGATGTAAAAGAAGGCTTTATCGTCTAAAGGGCGGGCTACTCTACATTCAGCCACATCACATCATAGTAGGCATTCGTCAGAAAGCCGTGTTGAATAGCTTCATCACCAAGCATTGCCCGAACAAGGTCCGACATGGTCCATTCTGGGGGTAAGACCCTCCCGGCTTCATGCACACACCTGCTGTATTCCTCACAAATTTTATGAAACAATTGGTCAAAGTTAGGCAGAGCACTCTTCGCCTCGGACGCTGTTGACAAACTAGTGGAAGTCCCCGAAGAAGGAAAGGCAGTAAAATCCGTATACATGAGAAAGTCCATATTGCTAGGCGTTGGATCTCCATAGAGTAGAAGTTCCGTAGTCATTGTATCTGTTTCGTTCTTTGACTGCTCTGCTCCCCAAAAAAATGGAGAGACTTGTTCTTGGTCTTCCAATTCAGGAAGACTGATTTCACCTTTGGTCCAACCAAGAAAGATATGGTAATTTTGGGCGTCAGATTCTTCTTCTCTTACTGACGATATTTCAAGAGTTCCCTTGAAAAACCGATTGTATAATCAGTCAGTAGTGCGATTCACTTTCTTGCTAAGGAGATGAGTCGCCTTCTTCAGATTGAAATTTTCTCTTTGATCTAAGTGGGCTTATTCTGTGTCCCGTGCTAGGAAGCATTACTCCTCTTTTCATTCCAAATTCAAGAATACGATCGATACGATTGTTTGGTTTGTGCGCCTAAGACGAAGGAACCGAGTGCCATAAAAAACCGGTTTAGGAGTACACTAATGAGGGGGATGACAGATCTACTAAAGGAAAGTCGCTTGATATTGGTTCGAATCCAATTCGTGAGATGGCCATCTTGGTCATATAGATGTCTTTACAGTAACTGGGAGTCCTATTACACCGAAGGTCAACTTCAATTCACCAAACCAAGGTTCATATAACAACCCATAAAATCTCATCACTATCATTTCCACTACAAATACCTATGTCAGGTACTTCACAGGTAAATTTTTGCTTTTTATGTGCATTCATTACCTTCATGACTCTCTAGACTTGCTCACGTATCTACACAAGCCAAATATCTCTACTCACACATCCTATAAACCTATGGTATTTCTAGCATAAGATCACAACAACTCCACAATAAGTAATCTACCACCCTAACACACCAAACATATCACAATATCATAATAAACCCTAATCTAACCCTAATTAAGCCCTAATCATGCCTATGTGTTTGCAAAACCCTAATTGCTTATCTAAACCAATTTGAAAATTTTCAAGGCTTATGTATGAGTTACCTTAGGAACAATAGGATATATTAGCACCCTTAGACCCTAGTACAACCTCATAGAGCTTAGGTACAAGTCTCTTAAGCATAAAACCATAACTAGGTCATAACTTTCCAGAATTAGGTCTAAACTATCCCAAAACTTCACCATAAGATACTACCACTTAGTATAAGCCTCTTAAGACTTAGGATTAGTCACTAAACACTCATAGAACCCTAATCTAGGCACTAAACCCTAAGCTAAATCCTAATCACTCACTAAGCTAGATTAAGCCCTAAACCAAGACTAAACCTAGTTAAAACCTACCCTGAGTAAGCAACCACCCTAGCACCACCCCCTAGCAGCTTATTCACGACCTTAGCACCTCTAAGCACCCAACCACCCACCTCCATCACCTACTCGTCACCTCCTTTGACCAAAACCACAACACGGCACCATTCACCACCACAAGCCCCTAGCTAGTGTTCTAGCTCTTCCTACTCAGCTACTAGCTTCTCTTCGTCACCCTCTCCTACCATGACTCACCCCTCCCCCCTCCTCGACACCACATCACCACCTTTGCCACCTAAACCCTTAACGAGGGGTATAAATACCCTTGTATCCCCTCCATACCAAACCACACCTCTTCATTTCTTCCCACCTTAAACATTCAGTAGTATAGGGCCTTTAGAAACCTTAGGAGTCGAGTTGTTGGGCCTTTCATGCTTGTCGAGTTCCATTTTTGGTCGAGAAACCCTAGAAAACCCTAAGAACCCTCGTTAACTCTAAACTGACACAAGTAAGTTTAATATTTTCTTCTAATAGTTATATTACAGTACTAGATTAATATTAGGATGCCTTAGACCCCTTGCCTAAGCCTTGATCACTAGAACTAGCTCATTTTCATTTTAAAACCCTAATATGAGTCGAATTACATAATATATGCTATAATCCCTTATATTAAGCTATAAGCTAGTTTAGGTAACTTAGTTAAGCTAATAATAGTTAACCATAAGCTAGGAACCTTTTTGTTTCTTAAAAATATGATTGGCATGGAATTAAGACTAGTTTTGCGAAGTTTTCCATGCATAGGGGTATATATGGTAAATTTCTGAAAATATTAAGTCTAGGGACTATTTTTGACATTTCTTAGAAGTTATAAGTATAAGGACCTTTTTTGCGAAGTTACATAACCTTAGGATAAAAGATAAATAGTTATAAACTTATAAGGACTAGTTTTGCAAAAGTTATAAAGTAAAGGGTATAAATGGTAAATTTTGAATACTTATAAGTCCGAGGGTCATTTCGGCCATTTTCCTAAGATATAGAAGTATAGGGACTAATTTTGCTAAGTTTAGATAGTTAATAATATAAGTATATAAGTTTAGGGTAGATTTTGTAAATATATAAACTATAAGGGTATAAAGTAAAAGTATTTTCATTTAGATATAAAGACCTAATTTAAGTTAGAAGCATAATACAATACTAGGGAGCTTCATGTAAGGGGTATCATGTGGATATTTCGTTTTGACAAGTTTGTTGGGTTTACGAATTAAAGTGCGATGGCTTCTCAAACGATTATTGCATAACCTCTGAATTATGATGGCCCGAACGGTGTTATGTTATAACTAAAACTTAATAACAATATAACTCAATAGTAGGGAGCTTCATGTGAGGAGTATTAACTTCTGAATTATGATGGCCTGAACGGTATTATGTTGATAACATAATACAATAGTAAGGAGCTTCATGTGAGGAGTCTTATACTTCTGGATTGTGATGGCCCGAACGGTGTTATGTTATATCTAAAACACTAAAAACCCTAAGAATGATTACTTAAGAAACTTAAACAAGATAACTAAAGCTTGACATACATGTACACCACCATGATACGTGAGTAGACAGTCTAGTCTCCGAGTCACTTTTTACATCAATCAGATTTCCCTAAGCCCAGGTAAGTTTTCATAGCCTCACTCTTTTTAAATGCTTTACAAACCCTGTGAGGGGGATACATGCTTACATACTTTAAATCGAATACAAGTCTTTTTCTCTGGTTGTTGCATGAGTAAACTATCTGCCACCCCTACACAACAAAATTCATGAATCTAATCGCTTGTGATATTTTACACAAGTGAACGCGAATATAATTGATAGATCTATTGGAGTTTAACAACTCCCGTTGGTACTAACTCTCACTGGAGGGTACCAATAAGTATTATATTTGAACCCTCTGAAGGATTAACTTTGGCAAGTTATCCTTCCCGTCCCATCATGGTTTGTCTGCAGACCCCATGATCTAGACTGTTAACGTGTGGTTCATGAGCTTAGTGCAACATACCAACTCTTGATAATTGTACATGCATTACAATTATCACATATACTACATTTTCCTTGAAGTGTGTAACAACTGAACTCTGAGGAACTTGTATTCACTATCACTTAAACCTAGGGATGAGCACGGTACCAGTCCCGTACCGATCCCGTACCGAATTAGTGGTACTGATTTTTTGCCGAGCATAAATAGTGGTACCGGTACCGTACCGAATGGGATTCGGATACCGGTACCGGTACCGGGAAATCAGGTTATTCCCATTTTTATTCGGGAATTTCCCCGATTTGGTACCGGTCCCGTACCGAATTAGTGGTCCCGATTTTTTTTCACCTTATTTCTTAGTCCCGGTACCGTACTGTATATCAGGAACGGTACCTTTTCGGTATGGTACCGGTACGGTTCCGGTTCGGTTCCGGGATTCGGGTTGAAATGCTTATCCCTACTTAAACCTATGACTCTCGCTCAACACCTAGTGTTGACTTTTTAAGCATGTATCCTAGGTAACGAAGCGCTGCGGAAATTATGGCATGAAGTGACACGAGACTTAAAAGACATTCCATTTGTTTATCATTCAAACATAATATTTCACACTTAGATTCACGGGGCCTCATCTTATAAAACTCTGATAATTTTAATGAATGATAACTCATTTTTATAAAACGTCTCTTTTCGAGTCATTTTCTATTATTGTATATGTGATCCATGAGTAATACCCCAGATCAAAATTCCACTGCGGTCTGTGAAAATGGGGGTGTTACAGATTGGTATTAGAGCTTCAGTTGTAGAGAACAAGGTCAAAACCTAAACTACAACTACTTTTCCCAATACCCGAAAAAGTTTATCGTGCCACTACACTCCCCATGCCTCTTTCCGAGAGCCATATGTGAATTACATCTGCATAATAGGTATTACTTGACTTATATGTTAGCTTACATTATTTTATCGGGATATTAGATAGTTCTGCCTGCTCCTCACTACTCTATCTTTACCCCATCTGGATTACATACGGAGTATGTTCTTCCCTCTCCGAATGATTCAGATCTTAGTTTTAAAAATCTTTTTCCCAATTCCCCGGAAAGTCCTAGGAATAGTATAGATACGCCGTCACACTTAGGTTTTACACCTTTCATAGATGACCCACACTTAAAACATATAAGAGAATTCTATGTTAAGGCATCACCTATTACTCCTCCAAACACTATTTTACACCCACCATTTCCCTCCCCTAGATTTGAACCACATGGGTTCTTTCTTCCTAGAGAACCATATATACCTAGGAAATCTATCCCTGCCTATATGAGCCTAGACAACCACATAACTTAGCACCCACACCTTACTTAGTAAACCTTCCCACTTCATCTTGGAAATTTGAAGTAGGAGAAAATTCCACTAGGACAACTTTAGAAAATCAGGTAGAAGATATTTTAAATAAGGTCAAGGAAAATTTCATCTAAGTTATTTAAAATATCTTCTATGGATACTACCTTAACCAGATTCAAGTACCTAGGAATAGTGATACTTATAGTAATAGTGATACTCGTAGTACTAGACAACATAGGTCAAAAGACTAAACGTGAAACTCTACCTAAGTATAGTGATACTCCTAGTAAACCCTTAGACAAGAAATCACGTAGCTTTTCTCCCATTATAGGATCTTCTTTACCAGTTAAGACCAATACATCACCTTTAGAACCTTAGGACTAGTTATGAAAACTAGAAGAACCTTAGGGGGAAAACAAACTTTGAAGGAATCTAGTAAATCTTAATTTCATTAGGATACTATCTTTTCAGGTATCCTATACTCTCACTCTTCCGTTTAAATCTATTCTCCTGCTTCTTCTCATTCTCCCGTTTAAATCTCACTCTCTCGCCTTTTTCCCACTCTCCCATTTAAATCTTACTCTCCCGCCTTCCTCACTCTACCGTTTAATCCTATACTCCTATTCCTTTTTCCCACTCCATCTATTCCTACTCTTCCACCCTTTCTTTATCTCCCACACTTTCATACTTTCCTATTTCATCCCTTTCCTTCCCTCTTCCTCGTCACTCTTTCCCATAAAATCCATCTTTCCATTTCCTTTCATCTTTTCATTCATCCGTAATTTTTCACTCTATTTTTCCTCACTCTAAACTCTCTCCCTACCTCATCTTACAATGTTCTAAGAGTTAGAACTTGTACTTCTCGTCATATCACAAGATTCTATTAGTTAGAACTTGTAAGAATATCTATATCAAACTTTAATCCTCATTATGTTCGACTATGATATTAAATCTCGCCTTGCAAAAGTTGCAAGAATGAGATCGTTGACATCCGTCACCCTAGTCATAACATGAGATGTTACCATGTGACAAGTTGCTTAACAGGGAGACTGTAGAACTTGTCCCCATCATGACTAGAACTTGTCTTCATCATGACTAGAACTTGTCTCCATCATGATTAGAACTTGTCTTCACCATGGCTGGAACTTGTCTCTAAAACAATCTCGTATCACACTTCCTTAAGTGTGGTAAACTCTCTCCATTTTCCGCCGATACTACTTAAGGATGATTTATGATGACTATCCTATTAAAATGAACTATGACGCTCTTTCATTTTAATGAGAAAGATATAAATCAAACGGATCATGAATTTATAAGCTCTTGCTTACAAGAATTGGGACGCCTCTACTTGTGAGTAATGAGATATAAATAAATGAGCCTAAGTATTTGGCACATGTACATACATTTGCTACTCTGTTTGTACAATTCCTTTCTTTCTCTATTACCTCTCCTTTCTCGAATCGTCAACTCGTTCGTCTTTGACCCTACGTTTAACAAAATCTCGGGACGAGATTTTCTCCAAGGGGGTAAGACTATAACAACCCATAAAATCTCATCACTATCATTTCCACTACAAATACCTATGTCAGGTATTTCACAGGTAAATTTTTGTTTTTTATGTGCATTCATTACCTGCATGACTCTCTAGACTTGCTCACGTATCTACAAAAGCCAAATATCTCTATTCACACATCCTATAAACCTCTGGTATGTCAAGCATAAGATCACAACAACTCCACAATATGTAATCTACCACCCTAACACACCAAACATATCACAATATCATAATAAACCCTAATCTAACCCTAATTAAGCCCTAATCAGGCCTATGTATTTACAAAACCCTAAGTGCTTATCTAAACCAATTTGAAAGTGTTCAAGGCTTATGTACGAGTTACCTTAGGAACAATAGGATATTTTAGCACCCTTAGACCCTAGTAAAACCTCTTAGAGCTTAGGTACAAGTCTCTTAAGCACAAAACCATAACTAGGTCATAACTTCCCGGAATTAGGTCTAAACTATCCCAAAACTTCACCATAAGCTACTACCACTTAGTATAAGCCTCTTAAGACTTAGGAATAATCACTAAACACTCATAGAACCCTAATCTAGGCACTAAACCCTAAGCTAAATCCTAATTACTCACTAAGCTAGATTAAGCCCTAAACCAAGATTAAACCTAGTTAAAACCTACCCTAAGTAAGAAACCACCCCCTAGCAGCTTATTCAGCACCTCTAAGCACCCAAACACCTACCTCCATCACCTACTCGTCATCTCCTTTGACCAAAACCACCACACGGCACCATTCACCACCACAAACCCCCTAGCTAGTGTTCTAGCTCTTCTTACTCAGCTACTAGCTTCTCTTAGTCACCATCTCCTGCCATGACTCACCCCTCCCCCCTCCTCGGCACCTGATGTGTTTCGAAAGCTTTAAATTTATAAGACTAGTTTTACTGAATCCTTGTTAATCAAAACACACGGGTAAAAGTATAACCCTCGTTTATAGTAAAGAGTTTTGGTAAGACCAGGTCGTTCCACAGGGACTGAGGTTTGTTCTTATGTATCAATTAACTTAATCAAGATGATTTAGAAAACTTATGCAAATGTTTTGAAATTCAAATATGAGACAGATATGATTACTTGGATAGTTCTTATAATTCAGTGATGACATATGATAATGATCTCAGTGGCTTTCAACAAATGAGTAGTTGTTTTCGTCAAAATGACATTTCATCAGTTAACATATATGATTCAAGACTTATGTCTGCTAGTCCTTAAACAAGTGGTTAACAAGTATAAGTACTAGTTGCATTGTTTCAAACTCGATTGTTTATTTCAATACAAAAGCGATTTTTCCTTCAATTGATCAACATACATAGACATATGTTGAAAACCATAAAATACTAGTTGAATCTTTCGACCTATTTCAATTAGTAATTATAATCAAAGAGATAAACAATGGTGATATGTTTATAACACAGCAAGATCGTAACATAAACAGGAAATCAACAAGAGATCATAACCATAACCAAACACTTTATTATATTAACATATCCAAGCAACCATAAGGAGTTTAACCTAACATGGCTTTAATAATCATGCTTACAGTGGTAATATCGTACGAAATGATCAACATACTTTCAGAATTAATGTAATGAAGAAGCTACCGTCACTAGCGATCACCACAATTAATATCGAGATAGTATTACAACGCATTTAGAACTTTGACTTTGTTTCTATCACCTCCACGATTGGAATAGGAGATGGTTATTATCAGAGCTTTGTTGGTTGTTTTGAGAAGTGCTGGTGTATGAAAATGAGGCGAATTAAGGCTCTATTTATAGGCAAAGGATGACTAGCCAGACACTGAAATACGCCGCTCTTGACGAAAAGGTCGGCGGACTTCACACTAAATACCGGCGATCTGGGAGATAAACAACGGCGACCTTCAGATGATTTCTTGGATCCAAAGGGTCATTAATAGGGCTTGAAGGTTTGCGTACTTCATATATAAGATCGTCGCTCCTTACTTGATTTGACTTAGATTGTGTAGGACAATATTCGTCCCCGTAACTGGCGCACTTTAGACATAAACTCGGTGCTCTTTTCTCTTGAAATAGGCTTTATCATAAGATTATCTTGAATTTGTATATTTTGCCTTGATTCTTGAATATCTTTGTCTAGAGGACCTGAAATGTATTTTTATGCAATTAAGTATCGAAAGTCCTTATAAATCATATAGAAACTAACAAATAACATTATATAAAATATGTATAATTCGAGCGTTAACAACGCCACATCACCACCTTTGCCACCTAAACCCCTAACGAGGGGTATAAATACCCTCTTATCCCCTCCATACCAAACCACACCTCTTCATTTCTTCCCACCTTAAACATTCAGTAGTATAGGACCTTTAGAAATCTTAGGAGTTGAGTAGCTAGGCCTTGCATGCTTGTCGAGTTCCATTTTTGGTCGAGAAACCCTAAGAACCCTCGTTAACCCTAAACTGACTCAAGTAAGTTTAATATTTGCTTCTAATAGTTATATTACAGTACTAGATTAATATTAGGATGCCTTAGACCCCTTGCCTAATATTAGTTTAGGTAACTTAGTTAAGCTATAAGCTATTTTAGGTAACTTAGTTAAGCTAATATTAGTTAACCATAAGCTAGGAAACCTTTTTGTTTCATAAAAATATGATTTGCATGGAATTAGGACTAGTTTTGCAAAGTTTTCCATGCATAGGGGTATATATGGTAAATTTCTGAAAATATTAAGTCTAAAGACTATTTTTGACATTTCTTAGAAGTTATAAGTATAAGGACCCTTTTTGCAAAGTTATATAACCTTAGGATAAAAAGATAAATAGTTATAAACTTGTAAGGACTAGTTTTGCAAAAGTTATAAAGTAAAGGGTATAAATGATAAATTTTTACAGGGGACTTTAATAATTTTTACAGGGGACTTTAATAAAGTTAACGTGTGCTTCATGAGCTTAGTGCAACATACCAACTCTTGATAATTGTACATGCATTACAATTATCACATATAATACATTTTCCTTGAAGGGTGTAACAACTGAACCCTGAGGAACTTGTATTCACTATCACTTAAACCTATGACTCTCACTCAACACATAGTATTGACTTTTTAAGCATGTATCCTAGGTAACGGAGCTCTGTGAAAATTATGGAATGAAGTGGCACGAGACTTGAAAGACTTTCCATTTGGTTATCATTCAAACATAACATTTCACACTTAGATTCACGGGACCTAATCTTATAAAACTCTGATAATTTTAATGAATGATAACTCATTTTTTTAAAACGTCTCTTTTCAAGTCGTTTTCTATTACTATATCTGTGATCCATGAGTAATACCCCAGATCCAAATTCCTCTGCGATCTGTGAAAATAGGGGTGTTACAGTTCATCTCGTGTAGTGATTGTGGACTCGTACAAGGATATTGAGTCTCCTTCAATATTGAATTGACCTAGACATCGAGATTTCATATACCAAAAGAATTGTACATCTCTAGGAAGACTGGTCGTTATTACCATTTCGGTCTAGTTAATAGCTATAGGCAACTACCTAACGGACTAAGAAGAAGCCCCAAGAAACAGTCTTCTTTACAGGTTAGTTGATAGCTTTCTAGTGTGACCTCTAATATTCCTTGCTCCTCAATGAGGAAATCGATAGCCTTTAAGAGATTAGAGGCAAGCTCTTGTCTTGGTTGGGACAGCTAGCTTATTGGTCCACTGCCTCCCTTTGAAATAAGCTAAGCAAGTACGCAAGAAAGCCTTCTCGCAAGCAAGCAAGAAGGAAGGCTTTTAAGATGGAAAGCCCCTATTGAGTAAGATTGCTCGCTAGTTGCCATCAGTTCAATCACTGAAATTAGTGAAATCTCATTTTTGAATATCTTAGGTGGGCCAACCGACCGACCGAGTTGGGCTGGGCGTCCATGTCACAGAACCTTTCTCTAGCCAAGAATCCCATTATTGATCGAGCGACTTTTGTTCATGTTCGTTCATTTAACTAAATGAACGTAGTATATTGTTCATGTTCGTTCATTTAATTGATAAACAAACTTTTTACCGAACGTTTCATGAAATGTTCACTGAACGATTAGTTCGTTTACAACCCTATTTCTCATGATAGATGCCAGCTTGACTACTGACCCAGAAAAAGCCGCTATCATTCGCAAAAGACAAGCAAAAATAATGAAGAAATACCAAAATCTCGATGAAGATAGCGACTAAAATGTTTAAGTTTCATATTATTGGTATGTGTTGTATTTTTTTTTCGTATCGTATGCTTTTATTTAATGAAATAATATTGGTTTGTTGTAGTATTTTTATGTTTAATGAAATTAATTTAGTTTATTTAATTAAATGAATAAAAAAATAAAGTTATAAGTGATGTACACCAAATAAGTAAGTTGAAGTTAGTTGTTACTTGTTAGTGAGAGGGTTAGTTGTTGATGTTTGTTAAAGTGGACGAAGTTAGGGTGCTCAATGCACCGATGCTTTAAAAAGTTTTTAAATAGTTGAGGCTGACATCACTAATCTATACTACATATAAAGTATAAGTGATTCTCTCTCCAAAATTTTAAGATTTACAAGAAATCAAACATGATTTATAACACTTTAATACACCTAATTTTCAGAATTGCAACAAAGTAAACATCAACAAAATAAAGCGTGGTGTCATTTTAATACCAAAATTCTTTCAAACAACATTAATACTATTAAAAACACTCATTCATCAAAAAGTACAACCATTTAAGCACAATGTACAATAGTTGCAACCAATTTTCAGATTTACAACAAAATAAGCATGGTGTACAACAAAATAAGCATGATGTAATTTTCAGACTTACAACATTAATGCTATTAAAGTGGTCAATGTTATTAATGACTATAATAATTACTACTTACAAGAAAAGAAACATATTTTACAACACTTTAATGCACATAATTTTCAGACGTACAAGCCAAAAAGCATAGTGTACAACAAAACACCACATTAATGCTATTTAATGTAGTCAATTATTTAATTGGTCAATAAACACAATTAATATACGAAGTAGTTATTAAAACACCCCTTACATAAGAAATACAAATTATCAAGCATTGTACAACCAAATTAAACACAGTTCCTGCATTAAATTTCACTACTACAAATAATAAATCACATTATACGAATATTCAAACCCGAACGGGCAACGGGGCCAAATGGGCTTGAGCCCGAACGAGCGCGGACCAAACGGCTCGAGCCCGAACATACACGGGCCAACGGGTTCGAGTCCGAACGGGCACGGGCTATTCGAAATTCTTGATATTAGTAAATTTATAGTTAAAAAGAAAATAATAAACTAAAATACATTATTTATCGAAATTTTTTATTTCAGAGTACTCGCCGCTATAACACGCGAGTACCCTGGTGGTAATATTAATTCGTACGTCTAAACATGTAAAAAGATATGTCATTTTCTTTGATGACATACATCAATTTATTAACCATTTCACCGTAAGTTTAGTTCAAACGTAGGTTGCACAATTTTAATAGAGTTGGGTTTAAGACAGGGGCCTAGTGAGTTCATGATTTTTCATGTACAGTTGACTTCAATTATTTTCATAAAATTTTGCACATATATAGCACACTTACAATAAGAAAACCTCGTTGACTACGTCCGTGCCAATAATCTTTCTACTCCGGGCATAGCCAAGGGCGTTGGCAGTGGGCACGTGAAGGCACAAGACGAGATCGATCACGTACGGGAACACCGCTGTTGGCACCACGGTAAGGCACGGGAAGGATCCCACACGGGAAACTTTCACGCACGCGATAGGAAGAAAAATCGAACGTTGTGGGTTTTTTTTTACCGTTGCATGAGTGATGGGATTGTGGGTGAGTGATGGGTTGCCAACAAAAAAATTAGTGAGTGATGGAAAAAGTAAGTGAATGATGTGTCATAAAGAGATTTATTGAGAGTGAGTGATAGGATTTTGGAGTGAGTGATGGTTGTCAACCCCCTAACCAAACCTAGTAGATTGTCGACAATTTAAGGCCATGTGACCATGTCCATAGGAGTGACATTATCCTATGATAACTTTTCTCACGATCAGTGACAAAACTATTAAGGGGCAAAGAGGGTTTCCGTTCTCTCAAAAGTTGTAGCATGTAGTGTAAATTGTTAAGTTTTAATGATGATTTAATTTGATGATACAAACTGTTTGAGGGGTATAAATTTTCTTATCCACACTGCTCTTTGCTTACATAATTTGCTTCTTGTTTTTATATTTTATTTCATGTTTTCATATTTGGAATTTTAGATTTCCATTTATTAGTTCCGTTTTCTAATTTCGAGGTTTGAGACTTTGAGCTGTATAAGGTATTTATTTTTGAACGTTTTGGGTTTTATCTTTCTTCTTTACATGAGTATGCGAACGATTAACAATTGCCAAGTCGTGCATTTTCAAACTTCGATAAATCCAGCCTCTTATAATAAACTAGAACGGTATCCGCGCAATGCGCCGGCGGATACCGTGTGATTATATTTTGCGTTATTTAGTTACACGTTTAGTTGTTTTCATGCTTTATAAGTAGAAATATTATAGATGGTTAAACCAAATAATTTTAGTTTTAACAACCAAACTGCTTCCTAACAAACTTCATAACCAACTTGCTTCTTAACAAACTTTCTAACTAAGTTGCTTTATAACCAACTTCCTAACCAACCTGCTTTCTAACAAATTAATTTTGAAATTCTTTTATAATAAACAAGTAAAAGTCTGAATTTTAAGTCTTTTTAATTATAAAATAGTCTCAAATGCATTATATAATAGTATAGATGCTTAAGCTCCGCGACTACCACGATATAGCCAACAATCCCCACATATTGTCATGTACATAACCGTGTGCTAAAAAACACATTTCAAATCAAGAGTATTCAAATAAAACAAACTTAAATTAAATAATATCCTCGCAAAGGGACGGACTCATGATATTCAAAAGGGTGTTGCACAAAAAAATTATTAGGCAACCTAAAGTTACACTGTAAGAAACTAACCTAGCTAAAAAAATTATTGGGGGTCACACATCAAAAGAACGACAATTTTAAAAAATTTATGTACTTCGTGACCTAAAATCATATGTAACCCGTGCCATACTTGACACTCATGTAAATCCATCCGTTTCCTCGCATGCAACCATAAAATATAACATGAAACGAACCTCAGTGTACCTCATAAGTGTGCCCGTCTTGTCAACTGACCTCTCTAATTCACAGGAAAGACCAAAAAAAAAAAATAAAAAAAAATAAAAAATAAATAAATAAATAAATCCGAGCGTGCCTTCCTTTTGCTTGCATACTTCACTAGCTCTTTTTATTTTAGTGGATTATCTTGAGTGTGAAACTAAGAAAACCAAATGGGTACTTATATAAATTAGGAGAAATTGTACAATGATGTTTAAGCATGTTTTAAGAAAACTAGCAGGGTACTCGCTGTGTCACAGGTTCAATGCCAACATTTCTTGTTCTCATTATATGATTGTAGTTCACCATGTTTTTGTGTCTGTGTATGAATGAATGTGTGCAGAATAACAAAGTAAAAAGAACAACTAAGTTTCTGCAAATAAGGACATTTATTAATATTGAAAGTTTTAATATGTTTTCTGTTAGAAAACATATATATACATGCCTATTTCCAAACATTATGACTCTTGGTAAATAACTGTCATATAACTAACCTAACAATAATAACTGTCAACTTACATAAACGGGTTGTTGGGTGCCTATTTTGACCCATACAACATCTAAGAATTCGACCCATATTAAATACAAATAATACATAAACTATAGTCTTAATAAACTATATACTAAACGCTTAAATGGTTTCTTCTTAACTTTGATTTAAGACATTACAGAGTCTACATCTCCTTCCTAATGTTTTAATATCAAAGTTCCTTGAGTGATTGCTTCCATTCTTCAAACAATGACTTCAAAGTCACTGCTTTCTCCACTGCTTGTTCTTCCATCCTTCTGATCTTCACTGCCTTCATTCCTAACACCAAGCCGGTTCATTTCTTGTTCTGCATATCCATCCCTAACTGTTCTACCATCCAAGCCCTGTGGGTTCCTTTGTTCTGCAGTCCAACTGCTTTCACCCATCTCCTTTTGTGGCTTCTCAAACCATGGTACCTGAGCAGTGTCATGGTATACCAAAACCAAGTCTATGAATTTTTTGAAACAATCCTTCGTTGCTTCTCCTTCCTCAGTTGTTAGACCTTGCATTTGTGCAATAGTACTCCATTTGCCACTTAATGTGACTGCAACATAGCCTCCAAGGCTATCTACTATTTTATGTAGAGCAAGCAAATCTATCTTAATCACTCCAATACTTGGTGGAATCTCATCTAGGGAATCATAGTTAAGATATACCAAGTAGAACCATTTCAACATATCCACATATTTCCTACTGAACACATCCCAATTTTTGTACACTATGCTATCTTTTTTGAGTAAATTTATGAAAGATAAGAACATGTTAAAGGAATTAGCTTTCAAAGCATAAAGTGTACCATTCCAACTTATGAAATCATCATCAATGTAGTCATGTTCATCCTTTCTGTCACAACTCAATTCTTCCAATCCTTTAACCAGGGAGAATTCTTCCTTTGGATCTAATGATTCAAAGTAATCATCCAAGTACCTATTGTGGTCTGCAATTGCATGTTTTGGCCCCCATATCTGATCCAAGTTGTCTGTGTCCAGTCCCTCTTTCTTTCCAGTCCTTGCCTCATCAAACATGTATTTGATCTTGCATTTGTTGTTGTCTAACTTCACCATGTACCTTTGTTCCTCTAGTAAGTCATAACTCATAATGTTTAGTGATACCTCTGGGTTATACTGAACATTTGGTACCATCAATTCTCCATCTTCTGTATCAACAACAACATCTCCAATTCCATATGAAAATATGAATTTCTTTTCAGTCTCCTCTCTTCCAATCATTTTAAACTTATACTTGATTCTCTTGAATAGTTTCGTTCTAGGACAAAGATGAAACTTGTATTGATTGCTGATGTACCATACTTCATTCCATGATTTCAAATTCGAACCCTCAACCATATAATCTCCAATTACATGAACTGTTTCTGGATATTTCACTTCTTCTTCAAGGACTTGTGATGTAGTAACAAGTTCTTGATTTGATTCAGCCACTGCAATATTCTTTCTACTCTCACATGCCCAAAAGGCATGTCCTTTCTCTCTGCAAATATAGCATCTAGATTTCTTATCTCTTTTTGTTTTCACCCCTCATTCTTTTTGTTTTCCTTTCATCTTGGCATCATTATATGTCTCATTCTCTAGGACCTTCTTCACAAGCATTTCCTTCCCTTTGGGAGAAATACTTTTCTTTCTTGTGTTCCACTGGTAAACACGTTTGGGTGTCTCCCTGAGTAAGTATCTTCCAGAGTAGAATCCCCTATCAATTTGTGATGTTGGCATATCCCATGGTGGAGAGCCTTTGCTCTGATACCACTGTGTCACAGGTTCAATGCCAACATTTCTTGTTCTCATTATATGATTGTAGTTCACCATGTTTTTGTGTCTGTGTATGAATGAATGTGTGCAGAATAACAAAGTAAAAAGAACAACTAAGTTTCTGCAAATAAGGACTTTTATTAATATTGAAAGTGTTAATATGTTTTCTGTTAGAAAACATATATATACATACTCCAAACGACACAACCTTTCATGTGACAATTATTTCCAAACATTATGACTCTTGGCAAATAACTGTCATATAACTAACCTAACAATAATAACTGTCAACTTACATAAACGGGTTGTTGGGTGCCTATTTTGACCCATACAACATCTAAGAATTCGACCCATATTAAATACAAATAATACATAAACTATAGTCTTAATAAACTATATACTAAATGCTTAAATGGTTTCTTCTTAACTTTGATTTAAGACATTACAGAGTTTACACTCGCGTGTTGCAGCGGCTAGTATCCTGTGACAATTAACCGGAGAAATAGATCCCGATGAGACATGGCTCACAATTTTGTATCGGTTCCAACGGGTTCTCTTTGGTTCATTTTCGGATGGCTTTTATTGGCTAGCCGAACCAGTGGCGACACTAGTTCCCGGTTGAACCCGTGGTTCGGTCTGGTTTTCAAAACTTTATGTACCATCAACTTGTTAGATTGTATAAACTTTTTTGTGTTTTTAGTTTGTACAATATGTATAACAACATTTACTTTTCATTTTAGTGGTGTTTTAAAATTAACATTAATTAGTGTATTTAATTATTTTATATTTTGGATTATGTTGTAGTTTGTTTAGATTGTACATTGTGAAAATTTTATTGTATTTTTTAATAAGGGGTGTTTTAATTGGTTGTATTTAATTTGATAACTATGCTTTTAACTGGTTGTACAATGTGAATAACTCATTGTATTTTTAAGTAATAGCGTGTTTTAATAGGAATATTAATTATATTTTAATTTAATGTTATAATGCTGAATTTTAGGGCATTAAATGTATAATTGTGTTGATATTACTTGTACCTTTAGCATTAAAATATGTAACGTTGAATTTTAAGGCATTAAATGTATAATTGCGTTGATATTACTTGTACCTTTAGCATTAAAAGATGTAACGTTGAATTTTAAGGTTTGCATTAATTTTTAGGCCATTAATGACCGAAAGTGGCGTGTACATGTAGCTACAAAACTTGTAAATGTTTAATTGTATTTATTTTAATGTATTAAATGTCTAAATGTCTTGATATTACTTGTACTTTTAGTATTAAAATATTTAATGCTTAATTTTAAGTAATTCTATATTTAGTAGGCCTAAATGCTTTATAAGATAGTTAGATTATTCAAATATGCATTAAAAGGTGTAACGTTGAATTTTAAGGTTTGCATTAATTTTTACGTCATTAATGACCGAAAGTGGCGTGTACATATAGCTACAAAACTTGTAAATGTCTAATTGTATTGATTTTAATGTATTAAATGTCTAATTGTGTTGATATTACTTGTACTTTTAGTATTAAAATATGTAATGCTTAATTTTAAGTATTTTTATATTTAGTACGCCTAAATGCTTTATAAGATAGTTAGATTAGATATGCAAATATGCAAGTTTTAGTCGGTGTATATATATGGTTTTTAAAAGTGACATAGGCTCCTTACGTGGCCATAGTTAAGAGGCTCATCTACGACGATTAATCCAAGTTAAATTAAGTTTAAAATAAAGTTTCAAGTGCAGAAAAATACAAGCCCATAAGTTAAGTAGTCCTAAATATAAGAGTAGTCTATGACCCATGCCATGCCATTTGCCTCTATAAAGTCATGCAGCAGCAAGAGATTACACACCTGATAATACATGCTAAATATGTCAACATAAAGTTGGCGAGTTCATAGGTTTAAGTATTCGTAAATGTGGAACACAAGGTTTATAATGTTTGGTTAATCGGTACACTCATAATGACCATTACACTTGGTAGTATGTCTGTTACACTCGGTAACGTGACCGTTACACCCGGTCTTGTATGTACATATATGTTCGTCCAGTACACCTGGTCAATGTATGTGTCATGTGTGTTTCAAGCACTTATGTCCATTAGTAAGAATCAAGTATGAAATGAGTAACTAGTATTGTATTCGAGTAATCAAACAAGTATTAAAGCAAAGCAGAAATGTTTCCGAGTAATTAAATCATGTATGAGTGTAAGATCAAGTAATGAGTTTAAGTGTAAACAAGCATGTATCCTTCATCAAAATGGTTTAAAAACAAAAAAATAGGGGCCATGAACTCACTTCAGTAAATAGCAGTCTGATAGTGAAAATTCAAGTAGTGATAGTGAGCGGCACCGACGCGCGACAAGAGGGTGTGTTGTCGATTGAAGAAGACCAAAAGAAAACAATACAAATCGATCCAATCCCAGCAGGAAACCACCACAACCTTATCCCTTTTTGATTTTGATACAAGCTTTTGAGATGTGTTGTTCCCTGTCGATCGGTAGCAATAAATAGAAAAAGAAAAAGATAGCGTAAAATCGGCCGTAAATTATATATAAAAGTAAATCCTAGAAAGCAAGTAAAGATATAATGCTTGCAAAATAAATGTTTGCAGATTCCTGGAGTTTAAAAATTTTAGATTTTACGAAACTTTACAATTCCAGCAGAAAAACAAAACATGGAAAATTTTTCAGAAAATAACTCCTGACGCCGTTTTTATACTTTTGTTTCTGGGAAATTTCTGGAAAAATCTATGTTTTTATACCTAGAATCCTGCAAAACATTCATTGTGACTCGATACAAGCATTTGACTCAAACAAATACTAATATGTATACCAATTTCTAATTGCTATTGTTCATGTTCAATCCGTTCTTAGAAACAAATACGATCTTCCCTTACACTTATCTTTTTAGAAAATACATGCATATGTAATTAAGACGAGGTTAAAGACAAAATAAAGCATTTTCACAATTTTATTTGAGACATGAACAATAAAGAATAAGGAAAAGTATACATACGGAAACAAATAAAATCAAATAAACAAACAAATCATGAAAATGAAGCTTGGATTGTCTCCCAAGAGGCGCTTTTCTTTATATACGAGTCTTGTAGCTAGACTCAAAGTCGTACCCTATTACGTGACTCCATCATTCGTCACGCTCTGTAGGTCATCCTCTATCTTGATTTTACACTTCGGACCTAGTTGTAAACATTCCTTGTAGAACCCAAATATTTTTTTCATTACGTAGTCTACTCCTTTCCTCTTGTCTTCATCATTCCTATAGTATACCGACTGCTTAAATTCATTTTCTAGGTTTGGCATGAGTCGGAATTGTTCTATCTTATATGGGATTTGGTAGGCAATCTCGTCGGTCCCGTCCTTAAACTTAACTATCCCTAATGATGGATCATAATTCATTCTAGAGACTTCAATGAATGGTTTTCCTAACACAACATTAGATAAATTGATGCCGACCGCGGGGCTACCATCTTCTAAAATCACAAAATCTATTACATAGGTGAAATTTCCAACGTAAACGGGCAACCCTCTAACTCTCCCCACAAAATTACTTGTTTTTCCAGTTATGGGATCTATCCTAGGAGCTAATTGCTTTATCATAATCCAATTGTAAAATGTCCTAGACAAGATATTATGGGTGACTCAAGGTCAATGTAAGCTTTCCAAACATGCAAATGCCCAATATTGCATGGTATGTTTATGTTGTTTGGGTTGCCGGCTCGAATGATCGGTAGATTTCTATAGATTGATGGGTTAGGATCATCCAATAGATTCTTGTGGCATGCAAGCTCATCCTTAGTGGGAAACTTATTGAAAAAATCCTCTACCTTTTCCACCTCCTCCTCGACATCTTTCTTAGAATCACTTCCTATCTCAACCTTACCTTCATCATCATCCTTGCAACCCCTATCAAGTGGTTTAATAGTGACGATGTTGACAAAGTCTATGTTTTGTTGTTGGTTGAAATCGGCTTCAAACTTAGCTATACAAGCTTCTAGAGATGCCATAAAATTGGACATCAATCCTTCAAAATTATTGGCATGGCTATAATTGTTGGAAGGATAGTACAGTTCGAGGATGGGTCGTTTGGTTGGAAATGATTAGGTGGATTGGAAGAAATAGTTCGAGAAGGGTTTTGGTTTTGTTTCCACCTAAAGTTTGGGTGATTTTTCCGAGAAGGGTTGTAAGAATCACCATAAAGGTTCGGCTCGGGCTTGAAAGTGTGCCACTTTTCGCCCGCTTCGTCGGTGTGCGAAGATGCGAAGTCCGCAAAAGCTTGTTCGGGGAGTTCCATGCAATCACTAGTGTCGTGGTGACCACTAGAATACTCATATGAAGAAGCGATCTTTTTCACTTGACTTGAAAGTTTAGGAGCCTCATAGGATTTCATGAGAAACTTGATTTGGTCCTCAAGTTTCATGATCCTACGGTCAGGAATGCTTAAATTGTTCGATGGTAAAGATATTGCCTTGACCGTTTTGTTCAAATTACGGGGGTCATTCCAACATTCGTTGTCATAGAGAGCGAAATCTTCTATGATTCCCCATGATTCCTCCACATTCTTATCATGTAGCTTACCACCGGCCACTTGGTCAATGGTTTGTCTTGTGGAGAGATTGACATGATCATAAAAGATTTGGACTTGGAGCCAAAAATCAATGCCATTTGTCACACCCCCAAAATACCTGTTTTTAGCAGCGGAATGGAATACCTGGGGGTGACTGTCATAGCATCACAGTTACAGTTATATTGAACGACCTAAAGTGTCGTTTGGAAAAAAAAATACATCGTTTGATCATTAAAACATTCAGAGTTTACAAAACATAGGTCCCAAAAAGGTGTTGCAAGTTTATAAAAAAACAAGTTCAATCCAGATCAAACGTTTCATAAGTGCAGGAAACATATATATGTGAGACGCGTCGACTCCGCGACTCCATGAAGGTCCAAATGCATGCTAGCAGGAGCTACCTTAATAACCTGAAAATACATTGCTAAAACGTCAACACGAATGTTGGTGAATTCCATAGGTTTGTAAGTTAAATCGTATGTACATTAGCCACAAGTATAAAGTACACCGACAAAATGTCAACACTTACTTGAAAGATGAGTCTTGTAAAAACTTGGTAAAATTAGAAAGATGAGTTTCATACACTTACTTGAAAGATTAATGAGATTTTGAGGATGAAAACCTATGTAAACCTTGAGTTTGTATTTCAAAACCCTAAAAGAAGTACAAAATACACTATATATTATACTTGATCTTGAAAAATAAATGTTTCTTGCTTGTTTGTTGTTTAGGCCGAGCTCCAAGAAGAGAGAAAAAGGAAAACTAGTTTACTTGCACTTTTTAGAATGAAAAAAGATAAGGTATACAAGCTATGTATTATTGACTTATTGTAGACAAGATCTAGTTTCATTAATTGGAGTAGTAATATTTTCAAAGTGTGTAAGAAAAGGGTAAGGAGGGGGGGGGGGGGCGGCATTTCATGAAAAAGGGAAGAAAATGTGAAGCTTGTAAGATAGTTGGTAAATATTTGGTATTATAATGTATATATTAATAGTAAAGTCGTAAAAATTGTAAAAATATGTTGGGTATAATTATTGAGTGTTTAGATAATTATTACTACGTATTTAATTTCTACGAAAACCGTCGAAATTTTAGTAAACTTACGATAATAATTAAATAAATTTCCAAAATATCAGGAAAATTAATATTATAATTTTTATATTATTAAAATGAATATAAAAATATATTGGGATCATAGTCGGGAGTGTCGGACGTGTTAGTCATATTATTGATCGCTTGTTAACGTTTATTTAGAAATAAATATACGTAAAAAGTCAATTATACCAAAAGTATTAATTTAGATATCCTACGAGTGGAATAGTCTGCAAGTGCCATAATGATGATATGCAGACTATTTCTAGTCCGTATGAAATGTCCCAATGATAATGCATGAATTCGCTCCTGAACCAATTCGGTTACGCGAATTTGAATACCCGTAAACTAAATTTACGATGAAATGAGTAAAGTACATGAATAGTGTTTTCTCTTTGGAAATGAATAGTGTCATGTGAATTGTGAATAGTAAATTTTCTGAACGCTTCTCGAAATCTCAAACTGACTCCAAAAATGATGAATAGTAAAATGATGAATAGTGATCGGTGAATAGTAAATGATGAATAGTAACTTCCGAGATGAATAATGAAATTTCGACATCTGAACAAGGACCTAAAATTACGAATTGTGACAGTCTTCCCCTCTAAAAGGAACTTCGTCCCGAAGTTCAGTTTTGGTTGGTCTCTGAAGTATATTCGGTAAAAAGACGTGGATACTTGAGTTGCATTTGGTCTTACCGTTCCCAAGGAAATTCGGGACCTCTTCGAGAATTCTAGCGAACTTTCACGATAGGAATTCGACTTTGCTTCAACCGTTCGACCTCACGGTCCATGATTTCTACTGGTTCTCCTACCAGGTTTAGGTTTGTCATTGGGTTGGATTCCTTCCAATTGGAATTATGAATCACTAATCTGAAAGTCATTTTTTGGGATTTGAAAATGTGAAACATGGTTGTGTGACCTTCTGTTCTCTAACAAGGCTCAAGTCTGACGGCCACTAGGCCTACTCTGTATGAAATATTAAATGGTCCAGTGTACATCGAATTTAACTTCCCGGATTTTCTGAATGGTATCATGCCTTTCCTAGGCAGAACTTTTAACGTAATCTTGTTACCAACTTGAAATTCTAATGGTTTACAACTTATCGACTTGTAACTGATTCTTTATTTGCAGGAAATTCCTGGTTATTTCATGAGTACTTACAGGAATAGTGAGTTTGGCTTTTTCCGCGTTCGGTCCGTCAATAGAGGATCAGTGCTTCTTGAGGTTTACAATGTAATATGGGTAATATATGTTGCTGAACTCTGCCAGAACTCAAATTTGTACGTCAGATGGTCGATTCTAAAACGAATCTTAAATGGTCCAATATACTAGAGGTTCAATCTCTCGTGTTACCAAAATTGTATCATGCCTCTCCAAGGCAAGGCTTTCAATTTAGTTCGTTCTCCCACTTGAATCTAGATGGTTTGCTGTTCAGGGATACCCAATCCGCAAGATGTGCGTCATGCACCAACCTAACTTCTACCAGTTTCTCGTTGCTTGTAACTGGTTCTTGACTTGTGAAATTTCCTTTGTTGTTCCATAGTTTAGTTCTAGACCAGTGAATTTAACTTTCCGATTTCGGTCTGTAAATGGGTAATTGGTACTTCGACCATAAAGTGCCTCAAATAGTGTAGTCTCTATGCTCGTGCGATAACTATCGTTGCAAACGAATCTGATTTATGATAAATTGTTAGTCCAACCATTTCTAGTGTCAATCGCTCACTCTCTGAGCATACATTTCCTATGTTTGAATTGTCCTCTCGATCTGACCAGTGGTCTGAGGATGATAGGCGGTGTTTACATCTAAATGGAGTTCCGAAGGAAATCTTAAAATGATTGCTAGAAGTCTGAGGTGAATCAGGAATAATCGAAACGGTTACAATGAATTTGGTGACTAATTCTACAACGTTATGCCTTTCGAAAAAGATGTTATACGAAGAAGATAGGATATGGGTAACAATTTTGATTCCTTGCGTTTTGGTCTAATGGGTGCTAAGACATGTGTCTTTCTTCGCCTATTGTGCTTGGTCTCCATTACTGACGTTTGTAATTGATTTATGATGTCCCTCCTAATTTCCTTTATCACATATTCCAATATTCCTTATTTTCAAATCACAAAGCCCTAAATGCATAAGCGATGTAGTATGGTGATTTGTTTTTAAAACTTTTCTCGCGATTTTTAGTTTTTGGTCGAAATCTTTTTCTGAATAAACGAATTTAGGAAATGGAACAAATGGTTTACTAAATAATATCTTTCTTGATGATTCAGAATTCAATAGTTACGAAATGTGATGCGATTTTTAAACATGTTGTGAGTAGGACTGTTTACCAAAGTTTGATGTTTAAATATTTCTCATTGTACAATGGTTCTGCTAAATATTGGCTAAAAAGGATCGTATTTGTTCAAAATAGGCAATTCAAAATTATTTTCTACGAGATATGTGATTTGTATAAATACAATTTTGAAATCAACTTCATTTAAAAGTAAAAATACTAACAAGGATAAAATAGTAGGATAGGAAATGTTCGCATAAATGCATAGATGTCTAACATTCGGTTCCTCATATTGGAAGATGCCTATTGGCGATTATCTGGCAAAACTACAAGCCTAGGTATTCAACCAACTTAAGTCCTGGAATGGTTTATCGTTGAAATTGTCATCATGTTGGCAAAATGAGGGTGTCCATTGATACTATGTCGATGAATGTCTATTTTATTTCCACATAAAGCTGGGGAGATATGTTTGGGCCTGATGCCTCTCTTGATGTGTAGGTAAGGTTATCCATAAGTTCTAGAGAACACAATGCCTTGAGGGAATCTATATCGATATCCATAATTCGAATCAATTATTCTTTGCGAAAACTCACTGCAGGGAAGTTTGCGTATGGATGAGGCCATGTTTAATTGGAATGCTTTACAGTCTCAATTAGGTTCTTGGATTATTTCGATAGTGTTGTTTAGCGTACCTTCACAATGTGTTCGATCCTGTAGCTCAGTCTTGCTAGTACCTTTGAATGATAAAATTTGGCAACTAGGTCAGAAATGGTGATTCAGATGGTATCGTGGTATCTTAGGATTGTTGTTGGATTATAAATTTTCTTAGTCTAGGTTTAGTAGTTCCGTAATCCTTTTATTGTTTTTATTGTATCGAGTAATCCTCCTAGTACTTGATAGGGAAAGTCTCTCTTAAAGAAGTCAATGGAAAGTCCATCTTAATGGCTAAGTGAGTGACAGGTGAGGTAAGTATCCAGGGGAAAGTTTGTCAGAAAGAGACATTTATAAAAGAGTTTACTTGTTTAAAACACTTTTACATAAAGATTGTTATTAGCAATACTAAAAAAATAATTATTTACTTCATGGCATAATCCTTCCTGAATTATACATACGTGATCAGGCTATGTATAATTGAGGACTAATGATGCGATCCTTGATTTAGTCAAAATAGTATTACTTTTCTCAAAAGTTTTAGATGGTGTTCAACGTTTTGTTTTGAGAAATGGTATTCTAGTCATTTCCTTTCGAGTAGCATGAAAATTGTTTCGCGTAATAATAGTAAATACTTGGTGTAATGATAGAAAATCAATTTATAGGGTGGTAACAATATCGCTTATTTTAAAATTTTTCTGTAAAGCAATTTCCCCATATGATAGTAAAATAGCTTGGAATAAAATTCGTTGAATGGTTTATTGGATACGTGGGTGAATCTTATGGTATGGTAATAGTCTACTAATCCACTTATTTAAAGAATGTAAATATCTTAGTTCATAACAGGGCAGTGGTTTATGATTATGAAGTGGTCGAGAATATGGTAGTGATATTGAGAGCGTGAAAGATGAACGTGTCTTTAAGGCATCTACAATCAACTGAAGGGGATAGTCTATGTGTGAAAGGATATAGGGCAGAAATTTGGTGCCAATGATTTGAAGTATTCGAGAATTTATACTAGGTAAAGTTAGCAGGTTCAAATGCGTAATCCCTCTAGGCATGACTAAAATGTATAAAGAATGGAAATTGTTGTACGGGTGATCTGAGTCAAGTAGGTATCAGATCGAATGATGTTTGATTTTCCATGAATGCAAGCTAAATGTCTTATGGTCAGGTGAAACTTCTCGATATCTTTTCATGAAAATGAGGTCTTGTCCCAATGTGACTAAGCTATATCGATCTCCGAAAAGAATATCAATTTTGTTGGGTAATTGTACCTTGATCTTTTAATCCAACGAACTTATACTAGCGTGAGGGTCTTATAACATGGAATGAGCGAAAAAGTTGTAATTTGAAGTAGTGGTGTTAAGGCATGGTGTATCAATATTGGCAATCTCTGGTAGAGGGATTTCTTTCACATCTAAGGTCAAATAGTAAGTAGGTATAGTGGTTGCTTTTGAGATTCGTTCATGAGTTATGCGTGTTCCTTCTTGGAGATATGGTTTCTAAAATTAACAACATTTATTTGAGTGAAACATTGTGAAATTTTGTCATAAATGTATCTTGGAGTGACTTTATTTGAAGTTTGCAATGAATATCGTTATGTAAAAGATGTGACTACGAAATATTTTGTATTTTGATAAAAACAATATCTCATATATATATATATGTCTTTGGAAAAAGGGAGTTCAAGAAGATTGTTGCTCAAACAAAAATAAATTTTAATCCAACCATTGAAAATCAATAATTTGTCGTACTTCGTAAGATTTGCAAGAAATCTTTTTGTTTGTACAAAAATTTAATTAGACTTTGGCTTACTTGAATTGTTATTATCTCCGAAACACGAAAACTAGGGTAGTCACTTTTATCTTGGTCAACATGACCATTTAATCGTAAAGACATCTTCGTCTTTATTAATCCTATTGTCTTACTTGCATCTTCCCAAAGTTGTAATTATATGTCAAAACTACTAATGTGACCACATTGGTCGGTGGAGTGTTGCTAGAGCGACTAATGATGTAATCATCGGCTTAGAATGTGGTGTAATCAAACTTGATAATGAAGGGAGAGTTGTGATGAGTTCCATTATGATGGTATAATACCGTTCAAGGCATCTTGTTGGTTTATTGTGTTATGGAGGTATGAGACGAGCATATCTAAGATAATATAGAGTCCTTGTGATAGATGCCACCCTTGGGCGATTTGTTGCAATTCTTATTGTGTTTGTGAGGCTTGTGGTATTATTCAGAGTGTATCGTTCAAACACTCGTGGGTAATCTCAAATAATTAGAGATCATCGTCTAACGATGAAGAGTAGTAGGCTGTCAAGCAGTAGAGGCTCTCAAAGTCTCACCAACCTCAAACCTATAAGGTGGTGTAACGTGTGGTAGATGGTAATGGTATGTCAAATAGTGGTTGCTTCTCAAGCGGCCTGTCATATATGGGTGTAGGGTCTTTGAGATGTGATGGTGTTGGTGGTGCTTTAGATGATGAGAACAAATTTGCTGGCAATGAGATCCTAGTGGTGAGTTAGGAGACGATGTTGGTGGTGCTTTAGTGAATGGAATACTACCCTCTTTCGCGCTATCTCGCGACATCTAAGAGGTAAAACTGAAGTACGCACTATGGGACGACCAATAGTGAAATAAGTAGTTGATGGTGGTGGTAGTACCTGAGTAGTAAGCGCCCTACTAGTGAAGGAAATAAAACATACCATCTTCCTTGCAATAAGCATCCTAATAGGTCCATTTAGATTATGTCTGAATACTCTACCAAACGGCATTCTATGTATGGGCTGAATAATAGGAAAACCATGTTCCTATAACAAATCAATGGTACTAATGGTGGTGTAAGTGCAACTGGTGGTACAATGGTAGTGGAAGATGACAAGGCATCTTCAATGTCGAAATCCGATAAAAGGATGACAGGGTGGGTATCTGAAGACATGTCACTTGTGAACCAGGTCAACATAATCATATATATATGAGTATGGGTATAAATAACTCGCACAGTGTGTGCATGAAACAACATGTATAATAAATATGCACCTATGATGAAATGATGAGATGCTATGATGATGTGGTTATAGTCTAGGGTCCAAGATACATCCTAGTTCGCTATAACCTTAGCTCTGATGCCAATCTGTCACACCCCCAAAATACCTATTTTTAGCAGCGGAATGGAATACCTGGGGGTGACTGTCATAGCATCACAGTTACAGTTATATTGAACGACCTAAAGTGTCGTTTGGAAAAAAATACATCGTTTGATCATTAAAACATTCAGAGTTTACAAAACATAGGTCCCAAAAAGGTGTTGCAAGTTTATAAAAAAAACAAGTTCAATCCAGATCAAACGTTTCATAAGTGCAGGAAACATATATATGTGCGACGCGTCGACTCCGCGACTCCATGAAGGTCCAAATGCATGCTAGCAGGAGCTACCTTAATAACCTGAAAATACATTGCTAAAACGTCAACACGAATGTTGGTGAATTCCATAGGTTTGTAAGTTAAATCGTATGTACATTAGCCACAAGTATAAAGTAAACCAACAAAATGTCAAAAATGCTACATTATCTCTTAAGCTCACGACCCCGAAGCTAGACATATTATTGTATTGGCCCCAAAGGAGTGTTTACCAGACACTCAAATAGTTTAGACATGAAATGCATCCGTAATTCCGTTGGAGCAACCCAAACACGGATGGAGGCGTCACCCTCGATAGATCTATCCACTCACTCTCGCTTGGCAATATAATTAACGGTCCATGATAACAAAGGGGACTTAACTTGGTAGTAAGGCAATGTATGAAATTGAATATTTGGGCATGTACAAAAGTAATTGATGCAATGTATTCTCCCCCGTGGGATTTGAAATCAAATAAGTAATTGAAAACGGGGCTATGAAAACTCACCTGAAGTGATAGTACAATGTGGTGAAATGATCGGGACAACAAGGCACGGACACTAGCCGCAACCTAAATGAATGAATATGATCTTCTTTAGATCATAAAATGATGTAATAAATATTCATGCACATGATACCTATACCACTCGTAACTTGAAAATACTTGTTATTGTCAAAGTAGGTAATTTTCATACTTAGGAAAAATAAGTCCAACTAGACTTATAGAAACTTGTCGTAATATATCGTAATAAAATGTTAGTGTTATATTCATCGCCTTGAAAACCTTGAAATAACGTCTAGTAGTCGTACAAATAAGCCTTGGGTCGTACGTACTTCATTAGTTAAGAATATAACTCTTGAATAAGAAATCTAGAAAATATAGCATTTAGTACGTAGTTATATTATTTCTAGTAGTGACTAAATATATATATAGTTTTGACGATTTTAAAACATGTATAACTTTGTCGTTTTAAGTCCATTTTCCTCGTTCTTTATATCCACGGATTCGTCTTAGTATGTATTAATATATTTTTGGTAGTTCGGCTTCTCTAGGTTCCATCTAACGCCTCTATTTGTCCGTCGAAAATCGTCCAACAGCACGTTAAATTTTCAGAAAATAGTTTTCGTCAATCAACTTGCAAAAATCATAACTCCTTCGTTATAAGCTCGTTTTAATCCGTTCTTTCGCCCACGGCTTCGTTTTTGAAAGTATTTTCTAAATATTTAGTCAAAAATTACCCATCACCTACTGAGTTTCCAACGTTTTAAAAATATGGACAGTAGGTATATGTATTGTTTCAAAAACCATTTCTAGGGTTCCAATCTAGTTCCAACTTCAACCAAACCACTTTCAATCACCACAAAACTAGTCTAATCTTACCATACACCTTCTTAGGGTGTCATGGGTTCCTAAACATCACAAATCAAGTGGATCTAACAAGGATCTAACAATAATATATTTCTATGGCTCAAAAGTTAGATATGTATAAAATGGAGTGGTATAAATAGCATATGCATGTAGATCAAGTATATATATCATATGAATCTTGTAAAAACTTGGTAAAATTAGAAAGATGAGTTTCATACACTTACTTGAAAGATTAATGAGATTTTGAGGATGAAAACCTATGTAAACCTTGAGTTTGTATTTCAAAACCCTAAAAGGAATACAAAATACACTATATATTATACTTGATCTTGAAAAATAAATGTTTCTTGCTTGTTTGTTGTTTAGGCCGAGCTCCAAGAAGAGAGAAAAAGGAAAACTAGTTTACTTGCACTTTTTAGAATGAGAAAAGATAAGGTATACAAGCTATGTATTATTGACTTATTGTAGACAAGATCTAGTTTCATTAATTGGAGTAGTAATATTTTCAAAGTGTGTAAGAAAAGGGTAAGGAGGGGGGGGGGGGCATTTCATGAAAAAGGGAAGAATAGGTGAAGCTTGTAAGATAGTTGGTAAATATTTGGTATTATAATGTATATATTAATAGTTTTAGGGTATACAGGGTAGCGAGTTAACTAAAAATAAATTTTAACAGAGTTAACCGGGACATAATAAAGTCGTAAAAATTGTAAAAATATGTTGGGTATAATTATTGAGTGTTTAGATAATTATTATTTAATTTCTACGAAAACCGTCGAAATTTTAGTAAACTTACGATAATAATTAAATAAATTTCCAAAACACCGCGTAAATTAATATTATAATTTTTATATTATTAAAATGAATATAAAAATATATTGGGATCATAGTCGGGAGTGTCGGACGTGTTAGTCATATTATTGATCGCTTGTTAACGTTTATTTAGAAATAAATATACGTAAAAAGTCAATTATACCAAAAGTATTAATTTAGATATCCTACAAGTGGAATAGTATGCAAGTGTCATAATGATGATATGCAGACTATTTCTAGTCCGTATGAAATGTCCCAATGATAATGCATGAATTCGCTCCTGAACCAATTCGGTTACGCGAATTTGAAGACCCGTAAACTAAATTTACGATGAAATGAGTAAAGTACATGAATAGTGTTTTCTCTTCAGAAATGAATAGAGTCATGTGAATTGTGAATAGTAAATTTTCTGAACGCTTCTCGGAATCTCAAACTGACTCCAAAAATGATGAATAGTAAAATGATTAATAGTGATCGGTGAATAGTAAATGATGAATAGTAACTTCCGAGATGAATAATGAAATTTCGACATCTGAACAAGGACCTGAAATTACGAATTGTGACACCATTGTTGACATAAATAATGTATGAAAACGTTATTTATATTTTTCGATATCTCTATATTTTGACGATCACAAAATGTAAACTCATCAATCGTAAGATTACTACGTAAACAAGTATTAAGCTAGTTAATATCATTATATCGAACTTAATCACTTAAGGTATGGATAAACAAGTGCTTAATACATCTCATGATCAAAGGGGTATTTAATTAATTAATACAAAGTTTATTTAATTATATAAACATATTATATATTTTTGAAAAACACTTTTGGTAATAAAGAAAATGTTTTAATCATACTAAATATATGATTTCAAATTTTTAACCAAAATCAGTTAGTTTTTGACCAAATAAACTTTCCCCACTAAAAGACAAGTTTTCTGGCCGTTACAGCTGGGCGGCCCCCTTAATTATAAGAGGCGGTCCCCTTAATTTTAAGGGGACCGGCCATGATTTATGGGGACCGGCCAGGCTCTTGTGTCAGAAATTGTCAGAATTTTTCTCCTATAAATACCACCTTAATTCTGGAATTTTGCTCCACCTTTTGCACGAAATTTTCAGACCTCAAACTCTCTAAACATCCTCCAAAACCCTTTGATCATTAGTATATTAATCCTTGTTTCAAGTTGATAGGATCACTTGATTTGATCACACACTATAGGTGTTGGACCTTTTAATGTGTAAATATGATACTTTGAGTGAATATGATTAAGTATGCGGAATCTACTTAACCACACTTAGAATGTTTATTGGAAATGGAACTGTGATGCTTGTGTTTATTTAACAAAGAACAATGAAAATATTTCACCAAACGATTCAATATTATTCAAAATAATACGAGTGATCTTCACTATCACTAGGGTTACAAAGACCTTGAATCTTGTGTTTTGTTCTAATGTTTTTCTGTATGTATATGTCTATTTCTATCACACTCGTCACATGCATATCTAAGATCTTCCTTTTATATTCCAAGGAAAGATCTTTTACAATCTATATGACTCATCTAATTTACTAGCTTATGACTAATCTTCATTCTAGCTAGATGATGACTTATCATGTCAGTCATTAAGATACAACATGTATCTAGGATTACAACTCACTTGGAGTGTTCAATTTGATGACTACAACAAAGATATTTTTCTTGTATATGAGTCAGTAGAATAAGTTGTACTTATCTACACAGCTGTCGTATGAGTCATAGTAGCATCAGCAGAATCCATCAGCAGAAACACCTTCAGTAGAAACCTTCTTCAGCAGAATCCATCAGTGGAAACGTGCTTTATGCTTTATCAGCAGAAACATACTTGATGTATTTCCTTAAGCCTTTATACTGATTCTTCTGATTATTTAATTCCCAACAATCCTCCCCTAAACATGTGAATTACATTCAAACATGTTTTTCTGAATTAAATGAGGACTTTGTGAAGATCTTTCAAACACTTCATTGTCAGACTGTGATTTGAACTTTCTTCTCTTTTGAGTGATTGAATGTCTTTCTCTGTTACTCATCTGCTTTCTTTTCTTTGCTCCAATCTTGAACTAAAAGATGGTGCAATTTTCAATTTGAAGAATTTATAAGAGTCAATGATGATGTGTATCTTGGATGCTTGTTCCAAGAAGTAGAAATCATCTTTCAGCATGTCTTTGGAAGTGATGAACAAACGTAGTGAACTGAACTTGAAACCTTTCATCTTTTGATCTAGATAGAACTTTCTCCTATCAGCTTTGTTCTTGTTCTTTATCAGTAGAAACCATGTCATCATCTTGTATGCTCTTATCTTTTCCTTCTTTTTCATTGGATAATCTTCCTTTGGCTTTTGTAACCTCCCCTGGGATTTATTTCTCTTTTGAGCAATTTCCTCTCCTGTTTGGAAGATCTCTCACAATCATATCATATAACCATCATCTGATCTAGCAGTTTCCATGTTTTCAGACAATTTGTACATGAAGCCATCAATTCCTTAAGAGTTTAAATGCTGCCCTCATCACTTCTAGGTGTGTAACCTCCTATGAGTGGTGAATCACTGAGCATTGACTCATAATCCATCATTAGATGATTTTCTGAGTCTTTTTGAAAATCCTTTTTAAGAAATATTTGACTTAGCAGTATGAACATGATTTTCTGATTAAAAATCATACTGCTTCTAACCATTTTGAAGGGATTAAGTGTGGTACCTAACACTTAATCAAAATTTCGGTTTAAAGCAACCTCTGGTTGTGTGAGAACCAATGTTTTCAGTTATAAATAACTTCCTGTGTATAGATAAACCTATTCAAAAGGCTTTCTTTACAGGGTTTCCAGCTCGTGGCATTTGTTACCTCTAACACAAGTGTTAGATTCACTGTTGCTCGCTGTTCTTTCTATCAGATATCCGTAGATTAGTCACATTATACTTGAGAGTATAAAATGATAGAAAGTGAGTTGTATCAGTTATTAACTGATCAACTAATTTATCAATTCAATCTGAAACATCATAATCAGGTTCCAAGAAAGAAGTTTTAAGGAGTTTTGAAATCCCAAACTCTTTCTATCATGAACCTATTATATCAGCAGCAATGATCAGCATTCAGCAGCAATGATCAGAAATTTGTTGCTTACAGATGTCACTTGAAATAGCCTTTGAGCTCAAACATTCATACCTGAAATTGTTAGTCTAAAACCAAAAGAACAAAATACAAAGTACTTGTCTTGAATTAGAATAATCATAGAACTAACTGTATGAATAACTTTTAATTGGTAATAGTAGTTTTAGATTACAAATTTAGATGCATTAACAAAATCTATATACAAGAACACATTATATTGAAAATTTTAAAGATTAAGCATTCCAATACCTGCTACCAAGTATTGAAATTTACCAACATCAAAAGCTTTTGTAAGAAGATCTGCAAAGTTTTGTTCTGAAGCAATTTTCATTACTTGAATTAACCTCTTTTCATTGCAATCTCTAATAAAGTGATGTCTTATTTCAATGTGTTTTGTTTTAGAATGTTGCACTGGATTTTTAATAATGCAAATTGTACTACTATTATCAATATGAATAATGGTATGTAAGAAATTGTACCCACAATCAAGAAGTTGGTTTTGAAGCCATAGAACTTGACCACAACAATTTGCAGCAGCTACATATTCAACTTCAGTTGTTGAAGTAGCCACCATTGTCTGCTTCTTACACTGCCATGAGATAAGTCTACACCCAAGGAATTGACATCCTCCAGTTGTTGACTTTCTGTCCAAGCTAGCACCAGCATAATCACTATCTGAGTATGCTACCAAGTCAAAAGATGACTCCTTAGAATACCACAGACCCAACCTAGGTTGACCCTTGAGATATCTTAAAATTCTCTTGACTGCTGTTAAATGAGAAACCTTAGGAGTTACTTGATATCTTGCACAAGCACAAACAGAGAACATGATATCAGGTCTTGATGATGTGAGATACATCAAAGAACCTATCATAGATCTGTATGTGTGTACATCCACATTAGTTCCTTCTACATCTTTAAGAAGTGGCTTCTCAGGATCAATTGGTGTGCTTGTTGTTTTGGAATCAGCAAATTGAAACTTTCTAAGAATCTCTACAACATATTTGTCTTGACTAATAAAGATTCCTTCTCTTGATTGTTTAACCTGCAGACCCAAAAAGAATGTAAGTTCCCCTATGGAACTCATCTGAAACTTATTATGCATAAGTTTCTCAAACTCCAAACACATCTCCTTCCTTGTAGATCCAAAGATGATATCATCCACATACACTTGAACTAGCAAAAGATCCTTCTTATGCTTCTTGGTGAAAAGTGTCTAATCTATATTGCCTCTTTGAAATCCATTTGAAATTAAGTAGGAAGCCAGTGTTTCATACCAAGCTCTTGGTGCCTGATGTAGGCCATATAGAGCTTTAACAACCTTGTACACTTTGTCTGGATGGTCAGGATCAACAAAACCAGGAGGTTGTGAGACATACACCTCCTCTTCAATAGTACCATATAAGAAAGCACTCTTGACATCCATTTGATAAACTGTGAATCCCATAAATGAAGCATAAGCCAAAAAGAGTCTAATGGCTTCAATCCTTGCTACTGGAGCAAAAACTTCTTCATAGTCTATCCCTTCTTCTTGTGTGTACCCTTGAGCTACTAATCTAGCTTTATTTCTTATCACTATGCTCCTTTCATCCCTTTTATTCCTAAAAACCCATCTAGTGCCAATTACCCTTACACCACTTGGTAAATCAACTAGCACCCAAACCTTTTGAATCTTAAACTGAAGAAGCTCCTCTTGCATAGCCTCTAACCAGCTTGAATTCTCTAGGGCTTTATGAATATTCTTTGGTTCATCTTGTGAGAGAAAACATACAAATAAGCAAGAGTTTGAAAACTCATGTTGTTTTGAAGCATAAAGGGCATCAAGAAGCCCTTGTTGATCTGAAGACATCAATTGTTGTCTTGTCTTCACTCCTGATTGTACATCTCCAATTACATTGTCCAGGGAGTGGACTTTGTGAATCCTTGAGTGTGGAGTAGAAAGAACTTGATAATCAGATGGAAGGTTGTTGAAATCCACCTCATCTTCTGAGAGATTTGCTTGTGTTTCTTCTGATGGTCCATCAGTAGAAACATTTTGCTCATCAGCGGGAACGATTTGCTTATCAGCAGAAACAACAGTGTTACTTCTGACTTGAAACTCTTGTTCTTTAGCTCCTTCTTCCTTGTATTCATTTTCGACATCTTCTTTAGAATTTCCAGAAGAAAATTCACCATTTATTGAAGTTGAATCCACACTTGTATTTGTCCATATTGGCATTATCACATAATCTTGATTTCCCTCATTCTCTAATCCTTCTCCATTTGTTGCATCAGCAGTTTGTGAACCTGAAAATTCATTAGTTTCTGCAACAAAAGGCACATAATTCATTGATTTGGATAGAGATTCAAGATCAAATAGCCATTTGGGACCTTGACCTTCTACATTGGTTTTATTTTCCAAAAACTTCACATGTAGATTTTCCTCTACTCTTCTAGTTCTCATGTTGTATACTCTGAATGCTTTGCTATTGATAGAATATCCAACTAAGAATCCTTCATCTGCTTTACCATTAAACTTTCCAAGATGGTCTAAGGTATTCAGAATTGTCACATGACATCCAAAAGGTCTAAGAAATCCTATTTCAGGAGTTCTACCTCTAAAAAGTTCATATGATGTCTTATTGTGAGGTTTTACAACTAAAACTCTATTTTGAACATAGCAAGCAGTGTTGACTGCTTCTGCCCAAAAAGTTATAGGCAACTTAGAGTCAGCTAACATAGTTCTAGCAGCTTCTATTAGTGTTCTATTTTTCCTTTCAGCAACTCCATTCTGTTGTGGAGTTCTTGCAACACTAAATTCTCTTTTAATACCTTTTTCTTTGCAGAAATCATCCATAACTCAATTCTTAAATTCTGTCCCATTATCACATCTAATGACTTTTACTCTTTTGCTTACTAGGTTTTCTATCTCTGTAATAAAGGTCTTAAGGATGCTAGAAGTCTCATCCTTAGTTCCTAAAAAGAATACCCATGTAAATCTACTAAAGTCATCAGTAATAACTAGACAATATCTCTTATGCAACAAACTTCTAACATTTGTAGGACCAAATAAGTCCATATGCAGCATAAACAATGATTGATTGATAGAGTTAAAAATTTTGGGCTTACAAGAGGCTTTATGTTGTTTGCCTTTAAGACAAGCAATGCATGTTTGATCATTTTCAAATCGTTTTTGAGGTAAACCTCTTACCAAACCATCTTTGACAATCTTATTTATGGTTTTGAAGTTAATATGACCAAGCCTCCTATGCCATTTCATAGATTCATCCAATGTGGCCTTAGCAATAAGACAAGTAAGAGAATCTTTTGAAACAATCTTCTTCATATCAACACTGTACATGTTGCCTTTTCTTGGAATTCTAAGAAGTGCTTGACTTTCATCAGGCATCTTAAAATCAGAAGAAAATACAAGACATTCAGTGTCAGTAAAGAGAACTTTGTTCTTTTTGTCACACATTTGTGAGACACTAAAAAGATTATACTTAAGCTCTTGCACATAGTACACATCTTCAAAATCTAGTTTACCGGTTTTAATAGTACCTTTACCAGTAATTTTTCCTCCAATTCCTCCTCCAAAGGTAACATATCCTCCATCTACTGATTGAAAATCTGAGAGGTAAGACTTGTTACTTGTCATGTGCCTTGAACATCCACTATTTGAGAATCCTTGATCTTCAGTATCTGCTGATGAATGTCCCTGCACATAAATAAAGGAATTAGTTTTGTTTTGGGATCCAAACCATTTCTGACTTGGATCCGCCTCTTGCATCAATGGGATGTAATCTTTTGAGAATTGTTGATGCAACATTGGATTTAAGAATCCAACATGCTGAGGCCTTAACAGCATTTGCCCTGTTTCCCTTAGCAGCAGTATGCTTAACAGAAACTGTTAGCTTTGTAGTTGTACCCTTTTGTCTCCAAACTTGTTTTTGGACCACTGCTTTTGTTTGAATGGGCCTTTGAACAATATTAGATGCATGTTTGAAAGTTGTTTTTGCACCCTTAATTGTTGATTTTGGGTAAACAGTCATATATGGTTTTTCAGCAGTAACCATTTTCCTTTCAGCAGGAACAGTTTTTGCTCTATCAGCAGGAACTGCTTTTGTGACTGTTTTGGATTTTGATCTTTTAGAATTAGAGTGAAAATGAGATTTAGGTGTTTGCCTTTTGTAGTTCACTTTATTACTTTCATACCCATATACCCATTGGTTGCAGAAAGCAGTAAGATGGTCAAAACTACCACATGTGTAACAAACTTTGTTATCTCTTTGTTGAAGAGACTTGAGGCTATACCAATTCCTTTGGTTACCTCTGGGCTTGTTTATGGTTCTATATTGTTCACAATATCATACTGGTTGCCTAACATGTTTTTCATTGGTCTTAGGCCTATCAGTATTGTGTTTGACTATCTTAGGAACTCTTGTTCTTGCTTTCTTAACCACTTCAGGTTTAGACATAACCTGTAGTAACTTTTTATCATCAGATGTTGAGTCCTCAATGATTGGACCATCTGACTTTCTACAAGAACACACCTGGTCCTTAGGAAGTAAAGTTTTACTCAAACTTTCACTTTCTTTCAAAGGTTCATTATCAACTACATTAGATTTTGGTTGAACACCATATTTTAATTCAGGTAGTTGAAATTCAGGTAATCCTGTGTGTTCTAGGTCAATTCCTGGGGGTGAAGAAATACCTCTATATGGTGGAGGAACAGATTTGTATCCAACACCAGACTTAGCTTTATTAATTACTTGACATTCAATTAACTTAGTCACACCCTTAGATGCATAATCTAGTGTTTATACACTCATTTGAATATTCTCTTTAGCCTTACTAAGCCTATCTACTTCAGCTTTCAAGTTACAAATGCCATTATTTTTAAACATTATTTCTCTTTCAAGAAGAATTTTGACATCAGTAAAGGTAGATTCATTTGTTCGAAAATGTATGACTTGTTCCTCTAGAGTAGCTACACCTCTTTTATGATTTGTTAAGCTATGAGCTGTATCAATTAATTCTTTCCTTTGATTCTCATAACGTTTGGTTAAGGTTTCTAAACTTTTAAGAGCAGAACAATTATTTGAACAAACTTTATCAGGTTGTACCTCTGTGGTGAAAGCCATAAGAGCTGTCTGAGGCGAAGCTTCTTCTTCTTCAGCAGTAAAGCTCCAATCAAATCCTAATCCATCAATGGCTACCATAGCCTTTGGATTGGTTGATTCCCCTGTCTTGGACTTGCTTCCAAAACCTCTATTCTTGCTATCTTGCTGCCTTGGCCTTCTACATTCTCTTGAGAAGTGCCCCAACATATGACAGTTATAGCATTCTATCTTTGACTTGTCAAAACCAGCAGTATCATTGCTGCTGATGGTGAGTTTCTTCCCCGTCCTCTGATAGAATTTATTAGCCCTCATGCTAAGAAGAGAAATTTGCCATTTTAGGTCCATCTCTTCTAAATCATCATCATTGATTTATAAGAGATCTTCATGAGTAAGCATGGACCCATTATTCTAGCTTGGGAAAAAGACACAACAAGCCTTTTCATTCAATATACCAAAGGTACTGCTTGATGAAGTAGCAGCACCAGCTCCACTATCAACCTTTTCATCTTTAACTGGGTTTGAACTACTAGGAGATGACATAAAAGCCATGTTCCCAGTATATGAACTAGAGACACCAGTTTTCTTTACTTCTTGTTCCACAATTTTAAAGTTGCTATACAAATCCATAAGATCCATAGTGTCTATGTCTGGTTTATTCTTCCAAACAACAACATGCATAGCCCACTCTTCAGGTAAGCTTCTCAGAAATTTTGAGTTTAAATCTTCTTGAGGTATATAAACCCCAAGAACAGCAAGTTGACTCACAATTTTCTGTAGCCTTGTAAACATGTGGTCAAGAGATTCATTCATGGTTGATGAGAAATTTTCAAACTGCTGCTTGAGAAGGGTTTTCTGGGTCTTCTTGGTGGCTTCATTCCCTCCATATCTTGCAACAATTGCCTCAAATAATGACTTGGCATCTTTGAATTTGCTGAAGTTTATAAGTTGATCATTTGGAATGGTCATCATCAGCATACTCCTGGCCTTGAGGTCATTCTTCTTCTTTATTCTTTCATCAGCAGTTGTAGGGATAGTTTGAACAACTGAAATTTCCCTACCTTCAACTGTTGATAATGTGGTTGTGGGTTTGAAAGAGTTTCCATCTTCAATGATTTCCCAGAGAGTGTAATCTTGCACCTGGAAAAACTGTTCTATTCTTAACCTCCACAATTCAAACTCATTCTGCTTGAGAACTGGCAACTTTGCAGCAACATTTGTTTGAATAGATTCTGTATCCATTTCTTTTTCTAAATCAAAGATATCAACCTGAGTGCTCTGATACCAACTGAGAGGATCACTTGATTTGATCACACACTATAGGTGTTGGACCTTTTAATGTGTAAATATGATACTTTGAGTGAATATGATTAAGTATGCGGAATCTACTTAACCACACTTAGAATGTTTATTGGAAATGGAACTGTGATGCTTATGTTTATTTAAAAAAGAACAATGAAAATATTTCACCAAACGATTCAATATTATTCAAAATAATACGAGTGATCTTCACTATCACTAGGGTTACAAAGATCTTGAATCTTGTGTTTTGTTCTAATGTTTTTCTGTATGTATATGTCTATTTCTATCACACTCGTCACATGCATATCTAAGATCTTCCTTTTATATTCCAAGGAAAGATCTTTTACAATCTATATGACTCATCTAATTTACTAGCTTATGACTAATCTTCATTCTAGCTAGATGATGACTTATCATGTCAGTCATTAAGATACAACATGTATCTAGGATTACAACTCACTTGGAGTGTTCAATTTGATGACTACAACAAAGATATTTTTCTTGTTTATGAGTCAGTAGAATAAGTTGTACTTATCTACACAGCTGTCGTATGAGTCATAGTAGCATCAGCAAAATCCATCAGCAGAAACACCTTCAGTAGAAACCTTCTTCAGCAGAATCCATCAGTGGAAACGTGCTTTGTGCTTTATCAGCAGAAACATACTTGATGTATTTCCTTAAGCCTTTATACTGATTCTTCTGATTATTTAATTCCCAACACAAGTGATTCAATCATTTCTCATCCATCCTCATCCAAAGTGCAAAAGAAGAACACTCCTTCTACAACTAAGTTCAAGAAGTATTGAAGGGTAGTTGTGCATTGTGTATATATATTATTTGTGAAGTTGTGTTGTGTTTGTAATAAGTAGTTTAGAAGAAATAGAAATTGTGTAGGAAGTAGAAGTTGATTAGTAGTGAAGTAGTGTAGTTGTGAAGAAGATAGGTGTGAAGAAGAAAGGTGTGAAGAAGATAGGTGTGAAGTAGATAGGTGTGAAGAAGTTGTGATCAAGTTGTGACATAGTTGTGGTGTGTAAATTGGTGTGTAAGGTTTTCTCCGCCATAAAGGAGTTTGTTGACATAGTGAAGAAAACTCTCGAGTAGGTGACTCGGGGAGTGGAGTAGGAACAAGGAAGGTGACCTTGTAGCCGAACCACTATAAATCCTTGTGTTGTGGTTTGATCTCTCCAACTCTTTTCATTACTTACTTATTTACCTATACTATATTAGCTTAGTTAGTTAGTTACTATATAATTGTTCATATAGTGCAAGTATTGAGATCACATAAACTAGAATCGAAGTTTTTAAAACAAACTTGTTTTTATAAATTTTAAAAAGGACGTAAAACTATTCAACCCCCCTTCTAGTTTTCCACAATTGGTGTCAGGAGCCAGGTCTTGCAAGATCTTTAAAATATATTGTATTTTAAAACTTGTAACGATCTATGGAATCTGAAAAATATTTAGAAGGGCAATCTATGCAAAGACCACCACTATTTGAAAGTGATGGATTTTTATATTGGAAAAATCGATTCGAAACTTATGTGAAATCAAAAGATCTAGATCTTTGGCATATTATTACCAATAGTGATTTTTTACCTATTCAAAATAACCACGAAACAAAGAAAGATGAAATCGTACCTTTTGAAAAACAAAATGATGATTTAAAAAGAAAACTAGCTAAAAATAATGAAGCAAAAATGGTTATTTATAATGCGCTACCACGTAAAGAGTACGAAAGGATCTTTATGTGTGAAACCGCAAAAGAAATTTGGAACTCTTTATTAATAACTCACCAAGGTAATAATCAAGTCAAAGATAATAAAATAGATCTACTTGTTCAACAATATGAGCGATTCACGATTCCGGAAGAGGAATCAATTGATAATGCTTTCGCTAGATTTAACACCATCATCACAAGTTTAAAAGCACTTGATGAGAATTTTTCTAGTAAGAATTTTGTTAGGAAGTTTCTTAGGGCTCTTCACCCAAAATGGCGAGCTAAAGTGACGGCTATTGAAGAATCAAAGAATTTGTCAACGTTACAACTTGATGAATTAATTGGAAATTTGAAAGTCTACGAAGCAATTATAAAGAAGGACTCCGAAATGGTTAAAGGAAAACGAGAGCAAAGCAATTCAATCGCCTTGAAAGCTAGAAAGGAATCCAACAACGAAGATAGCTCATCTTCCGAAAGCGATGACGAAGAATATGCCATGGCCGTAAGAGATTTCAAGAAATTCTTCAGAAGGCGAGGAAGATTCGTTAGACAACCATACGATGAAAGGAGAGCACCTCAAAAGAATAATGATGACAAGTATAGCAAGAATGAGAGAAAGTGTTTCAAGTGTGGTGATCCGAATCACCTCATTGGAAAATGTCCAATGATGACAAGAGATCAAAATCAAAGAGCATTTGTTGGAGGAGCTTGGAGTGATAGCGATGAAGATGAGAAAGAAATAACAAAGGAAGAAAAGTGTCTCATGGCTAAGACATCAAATGAGGTACGTTCCGAAACCGAATACTTTAGTGATGAAAATTTATCATTAGATGAAAAAGATTTAGATAGTGAATACAATAGATTATGCAAACTAGGAAAACAAGTAATGGCTAAAACCAAATCACTAAAATACATAAACAAGCAACTAGAAAATGAAGTACTAGAACTAAAAATTGAAATACATCAACTTGAAAAAGGAAAAGAAATTTTTGAAAAATGTAAATCATGTCAAGAGCTTAAAAGTGAGAACAACAAACTTAGGGAAGAAATTTGTAAACTTGATAAATTTGAAAATAGTAGTAACTCACTTAGTAAAATTATAAGTATTCAAAGAGTATCCGGAGATAAAACCGGTTTAGGATTTAACTCAACCGAAGCTTCAACAAGTGAAATTAAAAATGCTAAATTTGAAAGTGAACTCAAGGAACTAAAACCCTCAAAGTCTAATCCTAAGTATATACTCATAAATGATAAGAAAATACCTCTTTCTAGTAATGAAGAAATAAAACCGTTTTATAAACCATCTTTAAAAACCGATGTAGGAACGTCTAAACCTAAAACAAGATCTAAAACTCCACCACCTAGGAAATCAAATAATTCTTACCCTAGACCTAAAACACCTCAACCAAGAGCAAACCAAAATAGACGAAACTTTAACAATAATCAACAAATGTGGAACTTCAATCCATGGGGAATGTTTCCACCATATATGCACCCAAGTCAAATACAAAACATGTTCGGATCAAATAACTTTGGTCAAATGAGACAATGGGGACCAACGTAAAAATATTCGCCATTCAAACATGGAAACTTTTGATGTCACTTCCTGTTCGGACTATTTCTTGAAGACTTTGAAGATAAACGCATTGAAGACGAAAGGTACACATTTCCTTTTATTTTCTTGTCAAGAAATGCATGCTTAGTTTAGTATCTAGTTGTTATGTGAGTTTGTTTCGCTCATTGTTTCCTCTAGTTTTTATATCTATACATATATATATATATATATATATATATATATATATATATATATATATATATATATATATATATATATATATATATATATATATATATATATATATACACTTAGTTACATCTAGGATCATATAACCTAGAAAATTCATTTGTTTATTTTCTAGAACTATAAATTGTTCGTTTACGAACCCTTTCTTTCCCCCATTTGCCTTATTGAACTTTAATGTTCAACAACACTCACACTGATGTAGAGAGACGACTCGAAAAATCTATGGATGAAACAAACTCCCGGCTTCCGTTGCATACGTCTCCTTCCTATATTCTCGTCTTATAAGCCCATACTATATATATATATATATATATATATATATATATATATATATATATATATATATATATATATATATATATATATATACTTATCAACCTTCCACAACTCTCTCGTCCACTTGACAACTTGATGAATTTCATCCGAAATGATCAAGAAAATTTAATTGACGAAATGTCAAGTAAAAATGTCAAGCAATTCCTTTCGTGCGAATACTCTCCAACATATTTTTGATTAAATATAAATCTAATATATATATAAATATTTTCTTGTTCGTTCCAGAAACCAAAACACAAAAAATAAAAATTTTGGAGGGCGGCCCCCTTAATGTTTAAGGGGACCGACAGCCAAATGAAGGGCGGCCCCCTTAATGTTTAAGGGGTCGGCCATTTGATTGCTCCAACCCGTTTTTCCTCATGTTCCTTTTTCCAAACACTCCACTTTTTCAAACATCCCTTCCTCTGCTACTGTTGTGACGAAACCCAAAAACACCTTAAACCACTTCCAAATCATATAATTCGGGTTAATTCGCAAAGGGCAAATTCATCTAACACAATCACCATTACGTATTGTAAGTTTTTCATAACATATTTCATCTAATTCCATCTAATTTGGTCAAACTCATGATTATGCATGTTTTATTAATTTTTTTCAAATTCACAATTTCTTTCGAATTGGGTCTAAAATCTCCATAACTAAATGCTTCCCCTAGGATTAGAATGATTAATCAACACTAGAAACTAGTAATTATAAACCCTCTTGTCGAAAATTTTTGAAAAATTTCATACACTCTTTTTCAAAACTTTTGGTAAACACATTGTTGAATAATGCTTTGAAAACTTGTTAAAACTAATTACATTATACTTTTATAACTTGTAAAACATGAAACTATATTTTTCGACCAAGTAAAAATATTTTTGTTCACAATAAGAGGGTGTTTGGATTATGTCCAAATAATGTCGAAACTAAGTCATTATAATTTTTATAAAACGTTGTTATGATTATAAATCTTAAACTTGCAAATCGGACTTGTCAAGATATATAATTCATATATATATTGACATACTAGTAGTGTAGGTGGCTAGTTAAGGAAGCGTTTGGTTAAATACTAAATATGACATTTTTGAGTCAAAACATAAAATATCATTTTCGAAAACAAATCACATGCATAAGAAACTCGTAAGAAATGTCTAGTTATACAACCTAAAGTTAATCTAGCATATTTCATGATATATTTAGATGTTCAAAAGGGTGTTTGGATTTGTCCATAACTACTTACTAAAAATCGTAAAATATATCTAAAACAAGTTAAAATTAAAAATAAGGAACATGGTAAACTACTTCTTAGGATTATCGTCTTAGAGTCGAAGTAAGTTTACGTTCCAACATAAGTCTTAAAAATTATATATACATTTTTTTTATTCTTCTTTATATTTATTTTGGTCTTTTGTATTGTTGATGTGTTTAGGTGAAAATGCCAAAAGCCACTACCGACGATCTTTCCCACACTAAAAACTACATTCCCAAAGTTTCCCAACTCCCTACTACATCTCCTTCCATTGGACGTATATATCGTGAAATTGAAGATAGAAACGTTCATGAGGGACGTGTAGTAGATCTAGCCTTTGCTCAATCCGACTACATTAATCGCTTGTTTTCAAGCATCAACCTCAATTGCCTTGATGAAATTAATGAACCAATCGTTCCTCGTTTCATAGTCGATTTCTATAGCCAAGTCACCGTCCAAAACAATTATCTTTGTGCCATAACCATCTCCTTCATGATTCAAAATGAATTTATCACCTTAACTCTCGAACAATTTGGTCAAATCCTCCAAATTCCTTTTAGAGGTCAAGCCGTTTTCACAAATGAATGGGACCTCGAATCTCTTCATCGTTGTCGACCAACCTTTGGTCCTTATCTCTCCGGCATCCCTCATCCCGACGAAATTCTTCAAATCCTTGGTGTGCAACGTGCCACTACAACCCAAAAAATAAAATCCAAAAACGTTCAAATCTCTTCATACCAACTTCTCCTCAAGGAATTAGGCCCCCACATGAAGCGTTGGGAAGAACTCATTCGTGAGAATGCGTTCGGTACTGGAGGTCACCGGGACCATCTCCCGGCGTGCCTTGCTCACATGTTGTATTGTATCGCTGTCGAAATGTCGTACAATTTGGCCTACTTCTTTATCAAACGGATTGAGTGTGCTAGAAAAACTCTAAAGCCAAAATTCCATATGGAATGTTTCTTACTCGTCTCTATCGTCATGTTATCGAGTACTACCCCGATCTTGACAATAGCATCTATGAGTCCATCTATCCCACCTTACGTCCTCTCGCTCTAAAACAAGCTCGACGAACTCGAAGTGACAAGGGAAAATCTCGTCCTCATAACTTTCATGGATCATCTTCTAGACAAGACGATGACGATGAGGAGGAAAACATCCGTGATGCTAGTACCCCTTCGTTTTTTGAGTTCGTTGATAATTTAGAGGATCTTGACTATCCCGAGTATTCTACCCCATCTCCTAGTGATCAAAACGAAGAAGTACTTCATGAACGAACTACCGAGATGCTTAGACGACAAAAGAGTTTGCATGAAGAAGTTAGAGGTGGCTTCAAATCTATTGGGAAGACTTTGAAGGGTATCTTTGGGAAGAAAAAGGGATGATGTGCTTGGATTATGTTTGTTGAACAATATTCATTTTTATGTCTCTTGTTCGTGGATATTTTCTTAGTGTGCTATTTGTCCGAAGTATATTCGGAAGTACTTGTTATTTTCTTGGATAATTGTTTTCGAGTGTTTGACTAGGTTGTTAATTTGCTTATTTATGTTTAAAATATGCTTATGAATGCATGCTTTATTACTTAATCTATATATATGCTTGCATGATTAGTTTATGTATATATATATTTGACATGTATGCTTTTTTAATAGACCAAAACAAATGTGAAATGTCCAAATAGAGCTTGCTGCAAAAACAAAACAGAATATAACATTTTTCCAGAAATTTTTTTGAAAAATTTTGATTTCTGCGTCGTCAGATGGGCGGCCCCCTTAAATTTAAGGGGACCGGCCTCCATTTAAGGGGACCGGCCATCTGGAACAGTTTTTACACTGTTTTCTTTTGCACCTTGTGATCCCTTTTGCTAGTCCCAACTAACATTTCCCTTAAAAACTAAACTGTTTTTGGAATCTAACAATACAAATTCAAATTAATTCTACTTCTAAACATGTTTTCATACTATATAATCCCCATGCATGTTTAATTCACATTCCATCATCCTCAACCTTCATCAAACCTCATCCTTTTATCATGTCATCACCAAGAACCACCTATTCAAACAATTCCAAGAAACAAAAACTTATCATCATTCCACCAAAACAACTATTCATTGATATCACAAATGAAGACAACACCACCCCATCACCACCACCTCAATGCTCATCTCCTAGTGCACCAAATGCACCCTCCAAAACACCATCAACAAATGGAGCCTCTACTTCCTCCATACCATCCACTTCATCCATAAATGACTACATAAACACCCATTTATCTCCTCCAACAATAGATCAACCATCACAACCCACAAATGAAAACACTACTCTTGCACTAACCCTCTTGTTAGCCTCGCTCTTTTATAAAGATAACGTCACATACGTGAAATGGACTAGATTAGTAACAAGTAGTACCTTTAGGGACTATTATTGTACACTAGGCATAGTATTGTTGTTATGAGCCTATAAATACCCCTCATGACTCTCCATGAGGGGTGTGGGAAATTGTGTATTGTTCTTTCATTATTAATAAACTTCCATTTCTTCACCCTCTCTCTACTTTCTCTCTCTAAAACTAAATATGGAGTTCATCATTAATCATCAACCTAGACCTCCCGAACCACATAAATCTTCGATATTTTCGGTCCTACAATTGGCATCAGAGCCTCGTTGTGTTATCTTATGATTTTTTGTGGTTCGAATATTGTGTATGAAGCTGGTTGTTATCCCATATTTTTCAGATCGGAATTTTTTTTTTCTTATCTTTTTGGGGGTACCATTTTACAGCAGTTTTATACATATTTTATGTATCCATGGTCAAAACTAAAGTCTTACACTTCCATTTTTTTATTGTCCATTCAAACTGTTAATATGGTCTTCTTATTGTCCATGTTATTGGTTTGATGTTACATGTTATTTCAAGACTGTTTTGCTCCTACCGTGAAAAGTGGTCGAAATGGTCGGTAAACTCCTCAGAAATTCATCGGAATCTGGGAAATGGTCGCCGGAATATAATCGGGATTTCTTGTATAAGAAATCTCGATGTGTACCTATTTTCGAGAACATGAGTCGTTTTCGAGAACACCATACCCTAGTTATCGAAATCAGGTTCTCGATAACCGAAGATCTCGAAAACTAAGGATCTCGATAAGTCAAGTTTTCGATAAGTTCAAAATTTTTGAAATGTTACAAGAAAAATATCGAGAACTTTTTGGACAAAAACTTTCGGAATGTTTTAAAAAATTTTTGAGAAATGTAAGATGAAGAGAATAGACCACGACCTCATACCATCTCACACTCATCGTGACCTCAGTTTCAATACATCATAGGTCCAAGAAGCATATACAAAATGAAAAAGAAAAGGATGAGCAGTTAATACTTAATACACAGCCGAGCCTAATAAAATCAAACCCAAACCATCATCTAATAATCCTATAATCCCATCACATACTACTATCACATCTCACTAACGAAAATCTCAGAATCGATTCAACTTTTGTCTAATCTTTTAAAGATTTTTTTTAGTTGAATCATTATCATCATAGATCCATATCGAAGCTTAGCATCATTTAATATCCGAAACATATAAGAAAAGAAAGATAACAAGATTGTTATTTTCTTTCCTAGGTTCGTTCAAACTAAACAACAATAATTATACCTACCCGAGACCTCTAACTGAGATCTTGAAGCTGTTTCTCTTGATGCAACACCTCGACATATTGTGCAAAAAGGAAATAGAAAAGTTATTTGTTGTTGATTATAGATACATATATGAATCGGTGTTAATGATGAAGAGATTATGGTGGGTTTAGCTTGATGATAGAGGATGGTGATTGAGATGCGATTTGAGGTTGGTGTGGGATGGATATTATCTGATGGAGGAGCATGTGTTGTAGGCGAATTTATTTATGATATGTGTTTAGGGTTTGTGTCTTGAAGTTGTGAGAAGTACTAATAGGGTAACTCATGTTATATTGACCTGCTATCTCTTTTTCATTGTTTGGTTATCACTCGAAATGTTGGGCTAGTGGACCGTATGATATCAAATGATATGGGCTGATGAGATCACACGATGGGCTGCTCTCACTAGTACTTAAAAATTGTTATCCGATTTTTTTTAACAAAAAAGATTTAGATACAACTTTTAATTATTTGGTAAAATGAGTGGTATTTTGGATTTATATAAATTTTTCACGGGGGATACATCGTTCACGGCTAGAATTGCTATGTTTAACAAAAATGGCTACGGGTTTTTGCACGGTATTATTGACTTGACTTTGAAGTGGCATTTCAACATGTGTACTTATTTATCTCAAAGTCTAGGGGTGGTTGGATGCATGACTTTCGAAGATACTTGTTTGTGCATTCACGGGAAATGATAGTGATTAAGACTTGGATTATCTAGTTATACCCGCTGTAAGGAGTTACATTGTAGTGCTCACGGGTTATAGCTATCACTTTAAGGAGTCACATTGTAGTACTCAGTGACGCACACAGTTGTGGATAGTTCAAAGAGACGGAGAGTTCATATACTATTTGCTGTCTTGAGTATATGTCTCTATCTATGCTTCAAGGAGTTACGTTGTAGTGCTCAGTATAGGTTCTTAGTCACACCATCGTACAAGATTAAGTCACAAGATGGGATGGTTACTTCATTTTCAAGTTGGTCATATCGGGCTGTCTCCATATGTGGTCATTACTAGTAGCTGATGAATTACAAGGAGGTTCGATTAAAGGTTGATTTTAGAGAATAGTATTGAGAGTATTTTTGCGACATATACTCATAAACTATGCCTACACGGTCTATATATATTGCATCAGAAGTGTAAAGTACGGGTAATTATGGCATGTACACAAAATAGTATGATGATATCGATAAATCGCAACCATCAGGAGGGAGAAGAACATGCCAGAAGAAGTAGTGTTTCTTCTCTAGTGCGTTGGTTGTTCGAGGGAATTGTGCTTACACTGAAACCGAAGAAGTACTAATGATGTGTACATCGGAGCGTATTACCAACCTTCTGTGCAATGTTATGTGAGTTATATTGTCATGATGCTCCCTGAACGACAACCATGTGCCTACACTTATGAATCAACTTTATCCGCTGCGTGATGAAAAGAGAGTTGTCGGTTCAGGAGGGAGCAGGATAAAGAATAAAGGCTCACTAGTTAGGAGGGAGTAATAACCTAACTAGACCATTACAGTTGAAGTTCAGAGCTACAAAGATCTGTGCCGTCAGTGCCAAAGATCAAATACGCCGAGTTCGTCGGAAGAGAGAACTTCAAGTCTGCCTCAGTATCTAGACTACAGAGACTCTGCGCTTCAACAACGTCAACATAGTTTACTATTGTTGTTATTTACATTTTTATGTATTTATAGGTCTCATTGTAACCATTCACGTGTGACGATATCTTGGAGGGAGATTGTTAGCCTCGCTCTTTTATAAAGATAACGTCACATACGTGAAATGGACTAGATTAGTAACAAGTAGTACCTTTAGGGACTATTATTGTACACTAGGCATAGTATTGTTGTTATGAGCCAATAAATACCCCTCATGACTCTCCATGAGGGGTGTGGGAAATTGTGTATTGTTCTTTCATTATTAATAAACTTTCATTTCTTCACCCTCTCTCTACTTTCTCTCTCTCTAAAACTAAATATGGAGTTCATCATTAATCATCAACCTAGACCTCCCGAACCACATAAATCTTCGATATTTTCGGTCCTACACCTCTCATTATCACCATTGACACCTCTTGATGCACACTTCTCATCATCCCCTATAAATCCACCAACCTATAACCCCGTCCCATGGAGCTTACTTGAAGCTCATGGAGACACTTGCCTTTGTTGCATCCACAACCGAACAATTGTGTTCGGACTAAGAGATGAGATACAATGCATGTTTTCACACATTGAAAACTTGTTGCATCAACCACCAACAACTAACACAACTCCTCCACCACCATCAACAAACACTCCTCCACCACCATCAACAAACACTCCTCCACCATCACCATCTCCATGTTCACCATCCATTCCACCCAATTAAACATGCTTGGTGTTTTGCAAATAAAATTGTCTTAAACCATTTTGGATGGCAAGCTCTAGAGAGGACTTTCATGTTAGGGCTTTGGTTTATTTTATTTATGATTGTAAGCCTTCAAGGCTTTTCTTATTTGCACTACTTGTAACCTTTTTAACTTAATCAATGATTATGGTTATGTTTAGTTTCTACTCTTGCATGCTATATACATATATATGTTGCTTGTCCACTAAATATTTTTGCAAGATATCCATATCTCTATTTCTCTTTGACCTCAAAACGAGGGGGAGTATACTTCAATGGGGAGCTTCACCAAAATCGGGATAACCTTTTTGATGCTAACAAAAAGGGGTAGAATTGCTATAAACTCACAATAATACTTGTATATAAACTAATCTCTCACTTAATGAGTTTAGATTTTGTAATCATAAAAAAGGGGGAGATTGTTGACATAAATAATGTATGAAAACGTTATTTATATTTTTTGATATCTCTATATTTTGACGATCACAAAATGTAAACTCATCAATCGTAAGATTACTACATAAACAAGTATTAAGCTAGTTTATATCATTATATCCAACTTAATCACTTAAGGTATGGATAAACAAGTGCTTAATACATCTCATTGAAGTGAAGAAGATAGGTGTGAAGAAGAAAGGTGTGAAGTAGATAGGTGTGAAGAAGTTGTGTAAAAGTTGTTGTTGGGATCATACTTTTGTATTTTAGTCAAGTCTCGGTCATTACCTTTTGTAATAGGTTGCTTAGTTATTTATTTCACTATGTTATTATTACTAGGCTTAAGTAAGCTAGTCCAATGGGCTTGAAAGCCCACGTCCTAAAGGAAGGAGGGAGGAAGGGAGTGTTGCCCTACTCCTCCCCTTATAAATACCAAGCTCATGTACACTTTATTATTGTTGGTTATTTGAATATCATTAAGGAAACTCTTGTTCTTTCCCTTTTCATAAGTCTCATAATCAACCATCTCTTATTCTCATCTCATTTCTATCATTAGTATACTTGTGTTTACAAAATGGTGACCTATCAAGTGGTATCATTCGTCTAATAGAGATTGAAGTGTGTTTCTTGGATTTAACGTGGGGTTTAAGGTGTTATTTTGCTTCTTTTCGCTTCTTTCTTTGTTTCTTACACTCAAATCTTGAAGCTTGGATAAGTTTTAAGGTTAATATAGTGTTTAGAAGCTTAGATTTTGCATAAAGTTTTGATTTTTAAGGTTTTTTCTACTCAAAATCTTCAATAGTTAGTGTTTTCTAAGTATTGGTGAAGTTATTTGATCAAAAGTACCTTATTTCTAAGCATTTTTCTTAAAAAATTTGAGATTTTTCAAGCTACTGACCTCCTTACGCGTAACTTACGTGAACAGTACGATTCAAAAGCTGTCAACAGTACTTTTTGTCCCTTCTACGCTTAAGATTTGGTCAAAACCCTTTTCCTACGCGTAACTAGAGTCAAAACCCTGTTTCTACGCTTAACTTGGAAGTCTACGCCTAAATCCTACGCGTAAGTCTCTTACCTACGCCTAAGTCCTACGCTGAAGTCAAATCCTACGCAGAAGTTGCCTTTTCTACGCAGAAGTTCATTCTTACGCATAAGAGTTAATCTTACGCGTAAGTTGCCAGAATATACGCTTAAGTTTCATCTAAGGTCTTCTCCTTGTGTTACGGTGACTCAATACTTCCCTAGCTTGGATAAGTTAGTGGAATACTTCGACTTTGGATATCTTTCAAGCTTGGATAAGTTTGAAAGATTTGTTTGGTTGTTTAACCTTACGCATAAGTCTAAACTTACGCATAAGCCTAAGCTTACGCGTAAAGAGAAAACTTACGCATAAACTCTTTGTTTACGCATAAACTACTCTTTACGCATAACCTAAAGTTTACGCGTAAGATTATAATTACGCGTAAGAATTCAACTTACCCCAGGGATTTTGTACTTAACCAAAGGAACGTGCATTTCAATCTTCTACAAAGATCCATTACTACACAAGTGTTCAAAGATGTCTCAACCACCACATTACTACTTTTCTAATCCTCAGCAACAACATCAGCAGCATCAGCAACAACAATACCATCAGCAACAATCATATCAACAACCTTCACAATTATACTTTCATCAACAACCGTTTAATCCACAACCACAATATCTCATGATGCAACAACATCAAATCATTCCTCAACAACAACCATATCAAATGTCACAACAAAACAATCAGTATTCTTCCAAACAACCTCACTGGTTTGATAGAATGTGTGAAGTTATTACAACTCAACAATCCAGACATGAGGCAGGATCACTTGAAACACCTCCAATGCTAACACCTGGGAACTATGTTCAATGGTCAAGTCGATTCTTACGATTTCTTGAACTAAAGAAACCTCATGGGAAATTCTTGAAACAAGTGATACTTGAAGGACCATTTGAGTGGCCAACAAGATTTGAAATTGGTGATCCAACTGCTGATCCTCCACGTCCTCCTGGTGATAGACCTCTTCCAGAATCTTCACTCACAGAAGAACAGAAATTACATCGTGAAGCTGATGAGTATGCAATGGCTTATATACTTCAAGGTATACCTAATCCAATTTATCGAAGTGTCGATGCTCAGAAAACAACCAAAGCTATGTGGGAACATGTTCATCTCCTTATGGAAGGTACTCAATTGAACAAAGATGATATGGAATCCAAACTCTACATGGAATACACTGACATCACAATTGAACCAGGAGAGTCACTTGAATCCTACTATCATCGTTTCACAAATGTGGTCAATGATCTGGAACGTCACAAAATCACAGTACCAAGGATCGCAGTAAACTCCAAATTCGTTGTATGATTTGTTCGTCAAACCAAAAATCTTCATGATGCTCCATATGGTTTGTTGTATGATTTTCTGAAACACCATGAACCTGAAGTGGAAAAAGATAGAGCTCTTCAAAGAGGATACTCACCATCACCAACACCAAATTCTTTGGCACTCGTAGCTCAATCTCCATATGCTCCACCACCTATGTCTAATCATGCATATGTTCAAGAGCAAAACTACTTCAGTTATCCACAATCTTCTACCTCGAACCAAATGGTCCCTTATGATTCATCTCCACAGAATACTTCTACTCAACTTGTTCCATTAAACAACAATGATGCAGTGTATTACTCCAACTCCAATGATGATGACGATGATGACTTTAATACGTTGAATCAGGGAATTGCTCTTATTGCTCGTGCTTTCAGCAAATTCTCCAACAAAACAAACAACCGTCAACGTTCATCTTCTAACACAAGGAATCAAGCTGTTGTCAATGATGGAAGAGTGGAAATTCAGAATCGTAACTATGGTCGATCTGGTTCAGGTAGTTCTTCAGGAAATTTTGGGAATGGTCAGAGGTTTAATAACAATGGAGGGTTCAGGAACAACTCAGGATCTTCTCAGCAAAGGTCTGAACCAGTTGCAACTAGGAACTCCAACTCAGGGAATGCAGTGTGGTGCTATAACTGTAATGAACAAGGTCATATAGCGACAGCATGTCCCAAACCGAGAACTCGGGGTAGTAAGTTTCACAAGCAGGCATTACTCATGGCTCTTCAAGATGAAAAAGATGGACATTTCCCTGAACAGGATAACAACTTCATGGCAAATGTGCACAATGATGATGACATGGAAGATCTGGAAGCCAATGCAGCTGTGATGCTTATGGCCAACATGCAGGAACTTCAGTTTAATGATTCAGGTCTAGTGTATGACACTGACGGCTTGTCTCAGGTACATGACCAAAAAGCATGCCTAATACATGAAATAGCCTCACCTTCTGCTTCTGAATCAAATATGGCACAAGTTGTTCCATCTAAATCATCTTCATCTTCTCAAACAGATGAACAAATAAGCACAGTTGTCATATTTGATGATGACACAGTTGTTTCATTTGATGATCCTATTGAGAATGATAAACATGATCATTTAGAACAACATGAACCATCATTTGATCCAGACCCTGACCTCATATTGTTATCTAAACAACTAAATGCTCAACAATTGCAAATCATAAAATGCAACGAGAAAAACAAAGCTTTAAAAGAAACAAATGAGTCTCTTGCTAGAGATATTGAGAGTTATAAAATTCAACTTTCAAATCAGGAAGACAAGATTAAATATGCAAAAAGTTTTGAAAAAGCTTTTCAAGATTATTACAACAAAGAGCAAGATCTTCAACACAAAATGCAAGATTTAATTGAGTCAAACGGGAAGTTGATTTCTAAACTCGAAAGTGAGAAGTGTGAATTGAAAATGCAAGTTGAACGTCTTCAAACAGTACTTTCAAAAACAGAAACAGAATTGTCAAGTTGTAAAAAGGATTTTTGTGAACATAAAATACGAAAAAGGAAGTATATAGATAACTTACTCGGTGAGATTGTTGATCTTGAAAAACAACTCAAAGAATTTCGTAACATTGTTTACAAACACGGGAACTCTGTCACAACAATTCAGAAATTTACTTTAAAACCGAGACCCGATAAAGGATTTGCACTTGGCAATTACAATTCAATGTTTCTTCACACGGCATTCAAAGAAATTCCTAAAATTTACAGTATGGACCATTTGCTTGATAATACGATTGTGCGTGCTGTTGTTTTTGATACTGAGGAAAAAGAAGAACTTGAAGACGAGAGTCGATAAAAAATGAGCTATGTTCAAAATTGGACACCATATGATTATTCAAAAGCTCCACATATTTTTAAATCTTTTATTACTCAAAAGGAATTACCTGAGAAATCATGGTATGTCACTGAGTCATATGTTTCATCCTCTAATGCGGCCCCTGTCCAAACTGTAGCACAAATAAATGGTCCTTTACCATTATCCGGGGAACTTATACCTTTACCGAAAAAATGTCGTGTCTTAAATTATTTCAAAACTTTTATGGAAGACATCGAAATTTTGGAGGAAACAATTGAACGTAATTCTGAAATAAAAATTGAAACTTTTCAATCCGCTTACGAGCGAGAAAAGAGAGATATTTTACAAAAACAAATGCTGCCAATTGTCAAACACCTCCGTCTCTGTGCTACACGTTGGGATCAGGAACTTCAAAACGAGGTCAAACATATGATAAACGTTTTCAACTCTACTGAAAATGAGATTTTGGTTCAAAAGCAAAGAAATAAAATTTTAAAGAATGATGCTGATCGACTCTTGGAACAAGTTCTCAATGCTGATATTTTGTCTGTTATCATGAATGATCTCTATAAATCTGGTACTTCTATGCTTATGGATGATCTTTGTGTTGATAATAACTTGTTGAATGTGGAAATCGAGACACTTAAACATGATAATGACAAGCTGAGAATTAAGAATGATGATGTGACAAAACAATTTTCAAAAGAAATTTGTCAACTCAAACAAAGGCTTGAATGGTGTCAAGCTCAAAGTATTGAAATGGAATTGAAACTTCAAAGTCAAAATATTTCAAACTCTTGTCAGCTTTGCAAAAATAATGAGTCTTTAAAAAGTCTGTGTCTCAAATACGAGAAAGAAATTGCGGATTTAAAAATTATAAACGCCGACTGGCAAGAAAACCACAATGACCTCAGTTACTGCAATGGGAAACTTGAGTCTGAAATTCAGGAGAAAAATCACATCATCATCGATTTGAAAGAGAAAATTAAGCTTCTTCAAAAAGGAAAGTTTGTTGACACCACGCTGATAGCACCAGGATTGTATCAATTAGACAAAATTGCTAAAGAAAATTTTGTTCAAAACACTAACGTTGATAACTCCACTTCCACAGGACTAGTCTCCACTAATAGCGTTAGCAGGCCCAAGCGAAAAAGTAAAAAGAAGAATAGGATCTTGCAACGTAAAAGAGGACAACTAGAAGCTCAAGAAGTAGAAGATCAACATAGGAATTTGAATAAAACTCATGTTGCATCAGATTTAGAGTCTAATCTGGCAAATTGTAATCAAAATCTAAATGTAACGAATGATGAACCTTTGAATGTTTTGAATATTAATGCATCTTGTGTGTTTTGTCGTAAAAGCGTATCATCTGGTGATCATACAAAATGTATAGCTTATTCTCTTCTTAATCGTCATAAGAAACGTAGGACACGCATTCCTTCTAGGCCTACTACTACCTCTAAGTCTAACTTAGGAAAGCCGCCTTCTACGGTTTCTAATGAAGTTGAAGTTACCCCCATAAGTGCCGAGAACAAATCTATGAATAAGCCAACTACTAGTGAATTCACCATTAAGAAAGCAAGAACTAGTTGGAATTGGCAACGTTGGTTACAACACAAACCAGACTTTAAATGGATTCCTAAATTGTTAAATACATGTGCGTCTAACCAACAGGAACCCGCACTTTCTTTGGGTTCCACCCTTACTTCTGTTCCATCCGTGTCTTCTTCTTGTGATGCAGGTGGTACAGATTGTTCTCTGGATTGTTGATAGCGGATGCACCCGACATATGACAGGCAATCTCAAACTGCTACACAACTTTGTTTCAAAGTTCATTGGTACTGTCAGATTCGGGAATGATCATTACGCCTTAATCATGGGATATGGTGACTATGTCAGTGGGAACATTGAAATCAGTCGTGTTTATTATGTGGAAGGCCTTGGACACAACCTTTTCTCTGTTGGTCAATTTTGTGATGGGGATTTAGAAGTTGCATTTCGTGAGAAAACTTGCTTTGTTCGTGACTTACAAGGAAACGATCTAATGTCTGGCTTACGTGGTTCTAATCTTTATACAATATCAATGTCAGATATGATTGCTACTTCTCCGATATGTCTTCTCTCCAAAGCAGAATCGACTAAATCTTGGTTATGGCACAAACGTCTTTCGCACTTGAATTTCAAAACTATGACTGACCTTGCTCGTCACAAACTTGTTGATGGATTTCCAAGATTCCGTTTCACCAAAGATCACTTATGTTCAGCCTGTGAACAAGGAAAAAGTACTCGGGCTCATTTTCCTTCAAAACCTGAGCACATTACGAATCATGTTTTACAATTGCTACATATGGATTTGTGTGGACCGATGCGTGTTCAAAGTATCAACGGTAAACGCTACATACTAGTAATTGTGGATGACTACTCCAGATGGACTTGGGTTTATTTCTTACGAAGTAAAGATCAGGCTCCTTCAATGATCATCACCTTTCTCACTAAAATTCAAGTTCAGTTACGCAACACGGTACGAATAGTCAGAACTGACAATGGAACTGAATTCAAGAATCAGACACTTAGGTCATATTTTGGGAAAGTGGGAATTGAACATCAAACATCTATTCCTAGAAGCCCAGAACAGAATGGAGTTGTTGAAAGACGCAACAGGACGTTAGTGGAAGCTGCTAGAACTATGTTGATTAATGCTCAATTACCAGATTACTTATGGGCGGAAGCTGTTTCAACCGCATGTTATACCCAAAACCGTTGCATGATAACAAAACGCCATCGCAAAACACCTTATCAAATTGTTCACAAAAGAAAACCGAATATCGATTACTTTCATGTATTTGGAGCACTTTGTTATCCGAAAAATTATCGTGATGATTTAGGTAAACTTAAAGCAAAGGCTGACATTGGAGTGTTCGTTGGATACTGTGAAAATTCAAAAGGTTTTCGGATATGGAATCGTCGAACAAGAGAAATTCAAGAAACCATTCACGCTAATTTTGATGAACTCACACAAATGGCTTCTGAGCAACACAGCTTAGGACCCGAATTCAACCGTCTTATCTCTCCGGACTCTTCAGGTGAACCATTACCACTCAACCGCAAAGAATTGGAAACCTTGTTTGCTCCACTGTTTGATGATACAATTGAATACCGTTCTACTAAGGTCTCACCTAATTCCGCTGCTCAACCTGATCACATTCCAGTACCAGACTCACCTCAACAAACTACAACAACTGTTGAGAGAGACGGTCCTCCAATTGCATCACCATCTACAGCAGAACAAACTGTTTCTAACTCCCGACAATCAGCTAAAGATCCTACACCACAATCAGTTCCACAACCCGCAGAGCATGATCCTGATGCGTTCTTTAACCCATTTGCACCGGCTCCTACATCTCCTGATATAGCTGAGTCGTCTACACGCAATTTGGATCCTGCTAACATGCGAGATACTTATCAGCTACACCCTTCAACACACAAATGGACTCGAGACCATCCACTAGTTCATATTATTGGCCATCCAGATGCACCTGTAATGACAAGACAACGACTTCACACTGATGGAGAAACTTGTATCTATGCACTCACAGTTTTCACGAAGAACCAAAGAACATTAAAGAAGCAATGACTTATGACAACTGGATTGAATCTATGCAAGAGGAATTTCAGCAATTCATAAGATTAGAAGTCTGGGAATTAGTTAAAAGACCTGACGGAGTCTTTGTCATCGGGTTAAAATGGATCTGGAAGAATAAGCTAGATGCTGAAGGAACTGTCATACGTAACAAATCACGCCTGGTAGCGAAAGGATACTCCCAACTAGAAGGACTTGATTTTGCTGAATCCTTTGCTCCAGTGGCTAGACATGAAGCTGTTCGGATCTTTTTGGCCTATGCTGCACACAGGAACATGGTTGTTTACCAAATGGATGTGAAAACAGCATTTCTTAATGGAGAACTCCGTGAAGAAGTTTATGTAAGCCAACCAGACGGCTTCGTTGATCCTGAGCGTCCTAATCACGTTTACCGACTCAAAAAGGCACTCTACGGACTTAAGCAAGCCCCACGGGCGTGGTATGACAAACTGTCCACTTTTTTGCTGGCCAATAAATTTTCTAAAGGATCGGTGGATCCAACACTATTTACAAAAACCCACGGGGAGGACTTACTTGTTGTTCAAATATATGTCGATGACATTATTTTTGCCTCAACAAAAAGAAGTTACTCTAATGATTTTGCAAAATTAATGAAAGATAATTTTGAAATGTCCATGATGGGTGAACTTTCGTTCTTTCTTGGACTACAAGTTCATCAATCACCCCGTGGAATTTTTATAAATCAGTCCAAATATGCTCTTGAAATTTTAAAGAAACATGGAATGATGACTTGTGATACTTATAATACACCAATGGGCTATACCACAAAACTAGATGCTAACTTACATGGGACACCTGTTGACCCTACCAAATACCGAAGTATGATTGGGTCCCTCATGTATCTCACAGCTAGTAGACCTGATATAGTATTTGTTGTCTACATGTGCTCTCGCTATCACTCCAAACCAACTGAAAAACACCTCAGTGAGGTCAAAAGAATCCTTCGATACATAAAGGGAACCATTAACTTGGGAATCTGGTATCCGAAGGATTCTGGTTTTGAACTAATTGCTTTTTCAGATGTTGACCATGCAGGATGTTTAGACACACGCAAAAGTACATCTGGTGGATTACAGTTTCTCGGAGATAAACTTGTGTCATGGCAATCAAAGAAGCAGGACTGCACATCACTGTCGTCAACAGAATCTGAATATGTAGCTATGTCTGCATGTTGTGCTCAAGTCATCTGGATGAGATCACAACTTAAGGATTATGGCTACCTATTCAACAAGATTCCAATCTACTGTGATTCCAAAAGTGCTATTGCTATCTCCTGCAACACAGTTCATCACTGAAAATCCAAACACATCGATCTCCGATATCACTTCATCAAAGAGCATGTTGAAAAGGGTACCGTTGAACTGTATTTTGTTGGGACTGAGTACCAATTGGCGGACTTACTTACCAAAGCCTTAGCACCATCAAGGTTTGCTAGTCTAGTTCACCAAATTGGTATGCGATGTTTGACTCCAGATGATCTGAAAAAGTTTTTAAAACACAATTGATTGTCAAACATCAAAACTATCTTTGTAAATATTTTCTTAAAAAAAATGCAAGTATACACCACCTCTTTCAACACTATTTTTATAAAATGTCTTCAATTATTTAAAACAAGTGTTGGGGGGGAGGAAAAGTATTTTTTAAATTTTCTCATAATATTTACTTATATACTTGCATTTTACCAAAAATATTACGTTTTTTTTTTAAAAGAAAAAGAAAAAGTGATGCTTCAAAAGTGTTTCGGGATACTCACCTTGACCATTATAATAAATTTTAAGATTTTTTAAGGCTACGGTCTAAGGTCGAGGGGGAGTAAAATTCCACAAGTTGTTCTTGTCATAGCTTGGTGTAGTTAACGAAAGTTAAATGTGAGAGTTCAATTGGACATTAGGTGTGAAAGTAATATAAGGTTAAGGGGCTATAATTGTCAATTATTGAAATTAATTAACCTTGGTCAAAATCCATGTTGACCAATCATTTACTCCACCTGCAAAAACATTTAACCACATTTACTATCTTCACCAACTCAATCAAACGGCTCTAAATCATACGATTAATCCGGTCATCAATCTTCAAATCTGTAAGTCATAACATGTTTTGATCATCATTCTTAACAAGGGTTTTAAAATTTATCTTAATCCAACGATTTAATTAGTCTTAATCGATTAAATATATCTAGGGTTATGCGTAAAACTTGAACCCAGAAAATTGTTGTGTTTTGGGTTGAATTTGTTGATGGGAAATGATCTTTAGATGTTAATAAACATGAATCCAACCTTTAATCTCACCCAGAATCTCTAATTGATCGATTTGGAAATTAGGGTTCATACGCAATTTTAGGGCTTCTTGATTTTGTGTGTTAAGATTGAAATTCTTGATGGGGATTGTGTTCTTATATGCCTAGGAACTTGTTCATGTAGTTTAATTGTTTCAGAAACTGGTATTGATCATGAATCTTAGATTTAGGGTGTTCGAACGCATAAGAAGATTTGATCTTGTGATTTTGTGGTCAATTGTTGTTATAATTTGAACCATATGTTCCTTAGGATGTTAGAATCACTTGCCCTAAGTTAATTACAACCCAGAATCATGTCTGAATGTGTTTGTGATTTGGTGTTCATACTATCCTACGCGTTAGTTTGGTTAATGGCATGATTACGCGTAAAATTGTGTGTTGAAATGAACATTAAGTAGATATTGATCAGTGGTTGTGTTTGTACACTTTCAGCAATCAAACAACTCAATTTTCTAAGGTGATTTTCTGAAAATGGACGTTTCTACGCATAAGATGTTCATCCTACGCGTAAGATTCGACACGTTGACAAACATTGTCTTGGATAAGACAATGTTTACGCATAAAAGATTGACTTACGCATAAGTCTTGAACTTACGCTTAAGTCTTGATCTTACGCATAAGTCAAAACCTACGCACAAGTTATATCTTACGCATAAGGTTCAATCCTTTGCATAAGCTCTAATCTTACGCATAAGATATAATCCTACGCGTAAAATTAAGCCTACGCAAAAGATTGAACTTACGCGTAACATATAAAGTTATGCGTAGACTTTGCACCTACGCTTAATATCATTTCTTACGCATAAGTCAATTTATGCGTAGGATTTTCCACTTACGCGTAACATTGTCCAATTCATGATATTTTCTAAGTGTTGTAAAATTTCAAATGTGTAATCTCTTGTAATGATGAACTCATGTTGTAACTGGATTGTTATAAGTTACTACCAAGTGTTAACTTCTAAAACCACAAGTTTGTCATATAACAAAAGTTTTCACACACAAACACCCACTGATCAATTCAAAATATGCACAATCATGTAATTGAATGTCTGAGATAACAAAGTAAATCATTGCTATGTTTGTGTTTGTTTATGATCAAATCAGATGGCAGAACACAATGACATTCCATATGGACCAGAACCTGAACCAAAACTCTCATGGGAAGAAACCTTTCCCGAAGATTACACCATGAAGATAGGAAAGAACAACTTACGAATCAACTTCAACAAAATCACATGCAACGAATCCTCATGCATTGTTGCAGTGGATGCTCTCCTTTATCACCCCAACAAGCTCTTGTTCACTAAGTCAGCTTCAGTGTCCTGCTTTTATATACACCAATTTTGCAATACACTTCAGCTAGACCTTGGGGAAGCATCCTTCACTTGCATGCTTCATAACAGATAGGTTACTGTGGACATAGATACACTTAGGAATGTTCTTGGGTTACCTGAACTTGGCCCAGATGAAGAATATGATCAAGTACCTACCGAGGAAGAGCTGATAGAGTGGTTACGAGATATTGGCTATGATGAATCAGAAGAAGTTGTGACAAGACATTCTAGGGTCAACATCAGATTTCTTCCACAACCATGGAGAACCCTGTACATTCTGATTGCCAAGTCCTTATCTGGCAGAGACACTGGCCATGAACACCTCAAACTCTTCTGGGCCGTGGCAAACGTCAAGAAAGTAGATTATGCCAGCATTATCTGGGAAGACCTTGTGTGGCACATTCAACACAAGACCACCAACATTCCATTTGTTCGTTTCACCAAATTACTCATCGAAAGCTTCCTTCGTGAGTATGACGATATTCCACAGAGACTTGATGATGAAGCCAAGCACACTTTCAGAAATGAGGAAACTCTCAGAATTATCAAGAGACTTGACACCAGCACTCGTAAACAAGGAAAGAAATTTCCCGATTGTCTCTTGAATGCCAAAGTGACGCTTTGCAAGAACTACAAGTACTACCTTCAAGCTCTCGATGAGGAAAAAGTCGGTTTCTTGGACGAGGTTGTTCTACCGTCGTTCATGCAGAAGAAGGGGAAGAAAGGTAGCAAGTCTGCGAGTTCCGGCAGCTCTACCAAGTCTAAACAAAAGATGAAGAGTACACTCAAGCGAAGAATTCCAGTCAAGAAACCTGAATCCATTCCTGAACCCACACAACCACCTTCTCCAAAACCATCTGACTCAGAAACCGAATCCGACGAAGGTCCAATTTATAGTGAAGCATATGCTAACATCGAGAAGGAAGTCAATCTTGAAGATATTGATGATATAGACTTGACTTTCGAAGATTGGGAGAAAAACATTGATGAATTTGCTGATAAAGCTGAATACCCAGCAGATCTCAATCAAAGACCATTCACTGAAGCAGAGACAAAATTGGAAGAAGAAAGGATCAGGAATGAGAAGATGAAAGAACCGATGACTGATGAACATGAATCTGCTCACTCCACATAGGCCTTTCAGTTGAAGAAGAAAATGAAAGAGCTCTCAATTTGGGCATCCTCCGCAGCAAGATAGATGCATTCCAAGCTGATCAACCTCCACCTCCTTTGTTCTCTCAAACTAATGAAGCTGGCGGATCTAGCAGTATTCCTGAACCTACTACAGGAACTAATACTGATTTGGTCATCTACAACACCCCCACAGTTTCACCCACAGATGTAGAAATGCACAATGCTTCAGCAGCAGAAGAAGAGGAAGAGGAGGATCACATGGATACTGAGACTCCACATTTGTTGACTATGGAAGAAATGGAGCTCAGAGAAAGGGCTCAAGAAGAAGAATTAAGGAAAAAGCAAGAAGCTGAAGAGGTTAGGCTTGAGGAGCTTGCACAAGCCAAATTGGAAGAAACAATCTGTATGGAGGAAAGCAGGAAGGCTGAAGAGGCAGCCAAGCTGGCAGATGATAAGTTAAGAAAAGAAGAAGAAGCCAAGCTTGCTGAAGATCTGAGGCTTAAGGCAGATGCAGCCAAATTAGCCGAAGAACAAAAGCTTAAGGCCGAGGCTGACAGACTGGCTGAAGAACAAAGATTGGAAGAAGAAGCAGCCAAAGTAAAGAATGTTGATCAACCCGAACCACAAAGAGGTGATGACAAAGATGTAACCACCAACATTGAATCTTCACAATCATCACCTCCAGCATCCGAATCTACCCGTGACGAATCAATCAAGAAACCCGCAAGCACCAAAGCCTCTGCTGCATCCAAGTTGATAAAGAAAGCGTTCAGAAAAGTTCATGATAAGAAGAAAAACAAATTGGAAGATCAGGTTGCATCATTAGCAAACCAGGTTGCTGAACTGACGAAGCTTAATACGAACGTCCAGGAGCTGAAAGAAAAGGTTGACACCTTCTTGGCTAAGGATGTACAAGAAAACTTGGAAGCCACATTAGCAGCTCAAGCACATCAGTATATGGAACAACACTTAGTTGCTGAGTTGAAGGAGCTGCTGGCACCTATGAGAGATGAACTCACCAAGTTTGTTGAACAAGCAGTCAAGAAAGTAATCAGATCTACCTCGTTTACTCTTCGTGCTGACAAATCAACTTTACCACAACCGGGGTTATCTATGGACGAATTAGAAGCCCAGCTCTTAGACAAATTGGCTAGTAAATTCACATTGTCACCTGAAGAAGCTAAAATCCTGGAAGCTTTGAAAGCCAAAATGACTAAAGAGACCTGCAGCACTGAGGCCGATAAACTGAAACGTCCAAGAGATGATGAAGATCAGGATCCTAACTCTCAGGCAAAGAAACAAAATCAAGCCGAAGGACCCTCATCTCAACCAAAAGCACCGGTCATCCCTCCAACTACAACAACATCTTCACAACAACCCAAGGCATCTGGTTCAGCTCCCAAAGCACATGACCACTTCGAATACACAGGTGGTGACGAGATTCCTCAACCCGATGAAGTACCAGAACCGTCATCTAAGAAGAAGAAAGAAAGGAAACGAAAGCATCATCAGCACAAACTGGATACCTCATCAAAAGGCACAGAACCCAAGAAACTGAAAACCGTCCTCAAATGGCTAGACCAAGACGAAACTGCCGATTACTCCTGGTTTGAAAAGATGATTAATTCGCAACCACCACTTGCAGACAATCAAGAACCTCAATATGGTCGAACAGTGGAATACGCTCAGTTGATTCAGCATAAGTTTCAGATGAAAAAGATGAACAAGAAAGAGCTACGAAGAATCAAGAATGATGCGTTCAATCTTCTGAAAGATCGGTCTGCTAACTCCATCGAACTTGAGTACCATCTTGAAAATATTGCTCGAGCTATGTCAAGCAATATTGACTGGATCAATCCGGAATCTTACATCAATCCGGTCACAAGGAAAACCGCACCATACAAACTGACTGGTCCAAACCACTACCAATGATTGGGAAGCCTAAGGAACCAAAGATCCCTTACAAGTTCTTCTTCAACAATGACTTGGAATTTCTGCAACTCGGCAGCAAGATTGAGAAGAAGTACGTCACATCACTTGCCTTTCTCCCTGCAGCTAGATATCTCAACAATGCCATCGAAGAAGAAGCCTCTGCCTTATTCATCGACAAAGTTGTTGACTATGACCGGAATGCACTCTATGGTATACATCATTGGCCAGATAACCGGGCACAGTATTATCGAAGCAGCAGACTCAATCAGACGATGGGTGATGTGACAAGTGATTTGAAGATAGTCTCGATTCAGTTCATTTCGACTGTCACTCACTTTGGGTACCCCTTCCTCAGCAAAATCACACTCAAAAGACTTGATGAAAAAGAGTACGATATTTCCGAGTCAGACTTTCCACGACTACTCCTCAACGACATAGAAGATATGTACCTGCTCAAAGTTCAAGGAAAGCTTTACAACTTGCCCAAAGATATGCAGCTTGCCTTTATCACAGCTCTCCTAATCTTCCTTAGGCAGATAGTCATCAGAGAAAGAGTAGAAGATCTTCAACTGGGAGTGGAAAGTTATCAGAAGAAGCTGAATCTCACCAAACCAAACCTGTTCGACATCCCCAACCTTCAACATCTATCTCAATACTCCTTGATCAGACATCCGGCATTTGGGTTTATATACCGCAGTGTCAACGGTCGTAACTGCTTCATGAGCTATGGTGAAATACATAAGTTCTGTGATGAAACCTTGAAGTTCGTCAGAGATGGAATCAAAAGCAGATTAGATGACATCGCACTGGGTAAATCCAAAAGGTGGAATACCAATGAGGCCAGGGACGCTCGCAGATTCATTTTAAGAATTGAGAACCGGTTGAAGCGCATGGATCAGTTTCGGAGATTGGAAAGCTATGTTGGAGGCAGACCTGGATTTCCGGTGTTGACATTTCAGAGACCTGATTGGTAGAAAGTTGTAAGAATTTGATTTGATTTGTCAATATTATACTTCATAATGGTTTGTGTACGCATTACAGTGCACAACCCGAACTTGTAAAGAAAGGACCCTGAGGTACGCATCAGTGCCTCAATCCTAATATAAGGAGCGAAGGCTTCCTACTTTTGAGTAGAATTAATCAAATGTGTTATGATTTTCATAATTCTGCTCAAAAGGACAAGTATTTCACCTCAATAAGACCTAATCACTTGTTGAGGGGGAGCACTTGTCAAAACAAAAATACTTTGTTCTATAATCAAAAGTTCTTGGTGAATCTCCCCATAAGACTCAAAAAGCATATTTTAATCAAAAGTTTATCAAAAACAACATCTCATATGCTATTTTTGAGGGGGAGAAAAGTGAAAGTGATTAAAATATAAGTATTCAAAGCTAAAAGTTGTATCATGTGCGAGCTATACTCAGAAATGACCCAGGAATTGACGAGACAATAAAAGTTAGTAATATCGAAAAGACTTATCTTCGACGGGTAATAACATCAAGTTAGTTACTAGAGCTAGTTGTCACCTAAAAGCTGACAATGTATCTCTTTAACTAACCACGTAAGCGTGTCTCGAAAAGGATTTGTCTTAGTAGAAATGTACCATCTCGAGAAACTTTCTGTGGACTTGACCAGGCCGGGTAATAACTTCAAGCTAGTTTAACTAGTGATGTAAGCGTGTCTCGAATCGGTCTTGTTCACTGAAAGTGGATCAATTCATAATGCTTGCTCCTCCCGCATGTGCAAATTTATTAAATACTTATGAGCACATGTGAAGGGGGAGCCCTTCTAAAAGTGTACACAAAACTCTCAAAGTGTTAAACAAAATATTTGATTATCACAAACACTTTGAGAGATTTTCAATCAAAGGTTTCTTGGCTACTGTCGGAGTTATAAAGTGATTAAGATAGGAATAACCGTCCTATGATCCGCCAGAGCCAGAGGGATCTACCCAAGGACATCTCCCATAGTTAGAACTAGAAGTCCTTAGGTATGATATGATAAAAGGAGAAAAGAATGAATGGGAAAGAAGGAGTTGAATAATTAAAAAAAAAAAGTAAAGAAAAGGGTGAAAAGAAATAGCCCTCCATATGTTCAACCTTAGGGCAGACACCGGGTTCAATACGTATGCTACTGGCTGTTGCTAAAGACAACACCGGTATTGAAGATAAAGTCGTCATGGACCCAGTGACGCAATGCACTAAACCTTCTTAACCACTCAAGTTCTCTTAAAAGGACTTGTTTCATTCTCACGGGGAACCAGTGTAATCTATCGACTTGTCTCTTAGAGATGGTTGATATTGAAGCAGGAGACCACTCCCTAGTCTCCGTATAGGAAACCTAAGTGTACACTTATAGAGTCTAGAGCCTTGAGATACATCAAAGATCTCTTAGGAACACTTAGTATTTCTACAACTGGTGTTCTACATCAATGGACACCAGCTGTAAATTATCGAGTCCTTCGCAGATCTTAGCAATCTGCCGAGAACGTTTATGAGAGAATTACATAAGTATTTCTCAATGATTGAACGGAAACTCCTGCCAGGGTCAACATCTAACAGCCCTGACAGCAAGTCACTTCGGTAACCCTACAAGGGTTACGCTTAGTGTTTGCGGTGGTTCCATAGCAGTCTACAGTCGTGGAGTGATCCCCAGTGACTCACCCAGTCATTGAGCTACTTAGTAGGTCTCGTAAGCTCCTTCGGGAGTATCTGATATAGGAACGGCCTGGATAAGGATTAGAAGGAGTCTTCACACTATGCTGTTGACGAACTCTAATTCCTTATCTGTAAGTACCGGTTATTTATTGCTAACTGTTTACTCGCAGGTACCTCATTTCCATGATGGTAGATTACAACATGCTCATACATACATCTTGATGCAAATGATAGCTCCCCCAAAGATCTTAGCACCACAAAGTTCAAAGAAAGATTCTACACCAATAAGAAGAATCTACAAAGTATTAAGACTAAAGATCTCAGAGTATGAAAAGGAACTTCGTGCACGTGAAAGTAAAAGTCCGAAGATGTATGAGTATGTTGGAATGTCGGACAACCACCACAGACGCAGGAGTGACGAACAGCAGACTACTTCATAACACAATCACTACAGCATCACCAAAGAACAAAGACATAGAGCAAAGTACATTCATTATCATTCAACCATTTTGAAGACGTCTAAAGTTTTACATGTCACAAGTCAACGACAAAGATGAAGACGTCAAACAACCGTGATGACCGACCCTTAGGGGGAGATTGTTGGGATCATACTTTTGTATTTTAGTCAAGTCTCGGTCATTACCTTTTGTAATAGGTTGCTTAGTTATTTATTTCACTATGTTATTATTACTAGGCTTAAGTAAGCTAGTCCAATGGGCTTGAAAGCCCACGTCCAAAAGGAAGGAGGGAGGAAGGGAGAGTTGCCCTACTCCTCCCCTTATAAATACCAAGCTCATGTACACTTTATTATTGTTGGTTATTTGAATATCATTAAGGAAACTCTTATTTTTTCACTTTTCATAAGTCTCATAATCAACCATCTCTTATTCTCATCTCATTTCTATCATTAGTATACTTGTGTTTACAAAATGGTGACCTATCAGTTGTTATCAAGTTGTGACGTAGTTGTGGTGTGTAAATTGGTGTGTAAGGTTTTCTCCGCCATAAGGGAGTTTGTTGACATAGTGAAGAAAACTCTCGAGTAGGTAACTAGGGGAGTGGAGTAGGAACAAGGAAGGTGACCTTGTAGCCGGACCACTATAAATCCTTGTGTTGTGGTTTGATCTCTCCAACTCTTTTCATTACTTACTTATTTACCAATACTATATTAGCTTAGTTAGTTAGTTACTATATAATTGTTCATATAGTGCAAGTATTGAGATCACATAAACTAGAATCGAAGTTTTTTAAAACAAACTTGTTTTTATAAATTTTTAAAATGACGTAAAACTATTCAACCCCCCTTCTAGTTTTCCACAATTGGTATCAGGAGCCAGGTCTTGCAAGATCTTTAAAATATATTGTATTTTAAAACTTGTAACGATCTATGGAATCTGAAAAATATTTAGAAGGGCAATCTATGCAAAGACCACCACTATTTGAAAGTGATGGATTTTTATATTGGAAAAATAGATTCGAAACTTATGTGAAATCAAAAGATCTAGATCTTTGGCATATTATTACCAATGGTGATTTTTTACCTATTCAAAATAACCCCGAAACAAAGAAAGATGAAATCGTACCTTTTGAAAAATAAAATGATGATTTAAAAAGAAAATTAGCTAAAAATAATGAAGCAGAAATGGTTATTTATAATGCGCTACCACGTAAAGAGTACGAAAGGATCTTTATGTGTGAAACCGCAAAAGAAATTTGGAACTCTTTATTAATAACTCACCAAGGTAATAATCAAGTCAAAGATAATAAAATAGATATACTTGTTCAACAATATGAGCAATTCACGATTCCGGAAGAGAAATCAATTGATAATGCTTTCGCTAGATTTAACACTATCATCACAAATTTAAAAGCACTTGATGAGAATTTTTCTAGTAAGAATTTTGTTAGGAAGTTTCTTAGGGCTCTTCACCCAAAATGGCGAGCTAAAGTGACGGCTATTGAAGAATCAAAGAATTTGTCAACGTTACAACTTGATCAATTAATTGGAAATTTGAAAGTCTACGAAGCAATTATAAAGAAGGACTCCGAAATGGTTAAAGGAAAATGAGAGCAAAGCAAGTCAATCGCCTTGAAAGCTAGAAAGGAATCCAACAACGAAGATAGCACATCTTTCGAAAGCGATGACAAAGAATATGCCATGGCCGTAAGAGATTTCAAGAAATTCTTCAGAAGGCGAGGAAGATTCGTTAGACAACCACACGATGAAAGGAGAGCACCTCAAAAGAATAATGATGACAAGTATAGCAAGAATGAGAGAAAGTGTTTCAAGTGTGGTGATCCGAATCACCTTATTGGAAAATGTCCAATGATGACAAGAGATCAAAATCAAAGAGCATTTGTTGGAGGAGCTTGAAGTGATAGCGATGAAGATGAGAAAGAAATAACAAAGGAAGAAAAGTGTCTCATGGCTAAGACATCAAATGAGGTACGTTCCGAAACCGAATACTTTAGTCATGAAAATTTATCATTAGATGAAAAAGATTTAGATAGTGAATACAATAGATTATGCAAACTAGGAAAACAAGTAATGGCTAAAAACAAATCGCTAAAATACATAAACAACCAACTTGAAAATGAAGTACTAGAACTAAAAATTAAAATACATCAACTTGAAAAAGGTAAAGAAATTTTTGAAGAATGTAAATCATGTCAAGAGCTTAAAAGTGAGAACAACAAACTTAGGGAAGAAATTTGTAAACTTGATAAATTTGAAAATAGTAGTAACTCACTTAGTAAAATTATAAGTATTCAAAAAGTATCTGGAGATAAAACCGGTTTAGGATTTAACTCAACCGAAGCTTCAACAAGTGAAATTAAAAATGCTAAATTTGAAAGTGAACTCAAGGAAGTAAAACCCTCAAAGTCTAATCCTAAGTGTATACTCATAAATGATAAGAAAATACCTCTCTCTAGTAATGAAGAAATAAAACCATTTTATAAACCATCTTTAAAAACCGATGTAGGATCGTCTAAACCTAAAACAAGATCTAAAACTCCACCACCTAGGAAATCAAATAATTCTTACCCTAGACCTAAAACACCTCAACCAAGAGCAAACCAAAATAGACGAAACTTTAACAATAATCAACAAATGTGGAACTTCGAATCCATGGGGAATGTTTCCACCATATATGCACCCAAGTCAAATACAAAACATGTTCGGATCAAATAACTTTGGTCAAATGAGACAATGGGGACCAACGTAAAAATATTCGCCATTCAAACATAGAAACTTTTGATGTCACTTCCTGTTCGGACTATTTCTTGAAGACTTTGAAGACAAACGCATTGAAGACAAAAGGTACACATTTCCTTTTATTTTCTTGTCAAGAAATGCATGCTTAGTTTAGTATCTAGTTGTTATGTGATTTTGTTTGGCTCATTGTTTCCTCTAGTTTTTATATCTATATATATATATATATATATATATATATATATATATATATATATATATATATATATATATATATATATACTTAGTTACATCTAGGATCATATAACCTAGAAAATTCATTTGTTGATTTTCTAGAACTATAAATTGTTCGTTTACGAACCCTTTCTTTCCCCCATTTGCCTTATAGAACTTTATTGTTCAACAACACTCATGCTGATGTAGAGAGATGAGTCGAAAAATCTGTGGATGAAACAAACTCCCGGCTTCCGTTACATACGTCTCCTTACTATATTCTCGTCTTATAAGCCCATACTATATATATATATATATATATATATATATATATATATATATATATATATATATATATATATATACACATATATATATACATATATATATACATATATATATATATATATATATATATATATATATATATATATATATATATATATATATATACTTATGAACCTTCCACAACTCTCTCGTCCACTTGACAACTTGATGAATTTCATCTGAAATGATCAAGAAAATTTAATTGACGAAATATCAAGTAAAAATGTCAAGCAATTCCTTTCGTGCGAATACTCTCCAACATATTTTTGATTAAATATAAATCTAATATATATATAAATATTTTCTTGTTCGTTCCAGAAACCAAAACACGAAAAATAAAAATTTTGGAGGGCGGCCCCCTTAATGTTTAAGGGGACCGGCAGCCAAATGAAGGGCGGCCCCCTAAATGTTTAAGGGGGCCGGCCATCTGATTGCTCCAACCCGTTTTTCCTCTTGTTCCTTTTGCCAAACACTCCACTTTTTCAAACATCCCTTCTTCTGCTACTGCTGTGACGAAAACCAAAACCCAAAAACACCTTAAACCACTTCCAAATCATATAATTCGGGTTAATTCGCAAAGGGCAAATTCATCTAACACAATCACCATTACGTATTGTAAGTGTTTCATAACACATTTCATTTAATTCTATCTAATTTGGTCAAACTCATGATTATGCATGTTTTATTAATTTTTTTCAAATTCACAATTTCTTTCGAATTGGGTCTAAAATCTCCATAACTAAATGCTTCCCCTAGGATTAGAATGATTAATCAACACTAGAAACTAGTAATTATAAACCCTCTTGTCGAAAATTTTTGAAAAATTTCATACACTCTTTTTCAAAACTTTTGGTAAACACATTCTTGAATAATGCTTTGAAAACTTGTTAAAACTAATCACATTATACTTTTATAACTTGTAAAACATGAAACTATATTTTTCGACCAAGTAAAAATATTTTTGTTCACAATAAGAGGGTGTTTGGATTATGTCCAAATAATGTCGAAACTAAGTCATTATAATTTTTATAAAACATTGTTATGATTATAAATCTAAAACTTGCAAATCGGACTTGTCAAGATATATAATTCATATATATATTGACATACTAGTAGTGTAAGTGGCTAGTTAAGGAAGCGTTTGGTTTAATACTAAATATGACATTTTTGAGTCAAAACATAAAATATCCTTTTCGAAAACAAATCGCATGCATAAGAAACTCGTAAGAAATGGCTAGTTATACAACCTAAAGTTAATCTAGCATATTTCATGATATATTTAGATGTTCAAAAGGGTGTTTGGATTTGTCCATAACTACTTACTAAACATCGTAAAATATATCTAAAACAAGTTAAAATTTAAAATAAGGAACATGGTAAACTACTTATTAGGATTATCATCTTAGAGTCGAAGTAAGTTTACGTTCCAACATAAGTCTTAAAAATTATATATACATTTTTTTTATTCTTCTTTATATTTATTTTGGTCTTTTGTATTGTTGATGTGTTTAGGTGAAAATGCCAAAAGCGACTACCGAAGATCTTTCCCACACTAAAAACTAAATTCCCAAAGTTTCCCAACTCCCTACTACATCTCCTTCCATTGGACGTATATATCGTGAAATTGAAGATAGAAACGTTCATGAGGGACATGTAGTAGATCTAGCCTTTGCTCAATCCGACTACATTAATCGCTTGTTTTCAAGCATCAACCTCAATTGCCTTGATGAAATTAATGAACCAATCATTCCTCGTTTCATAGTCGATTTCTATAGCCAAGTCACCGTCCAAACCAACGATCTTGGTGCCATCACCATCTCCTTCATGATTCAAAATGAATTTATCACCTTAACTCTCGAACAATTTGGTCAAATCCTCCAAATTCCTTTTAATGGTCAAGCCGTTTTCACAAACGAATGGGACCTCGAATCTCTTCATCGTTGTCGACCAACCTTTGGTCCTTATCTCTCCGACATCCCTCATCCCGACGAAATTCGTCAAATCCTTAGTGTGGAACGTGCCACTACAACCCGAAAAATAAAATCCAAAAACGTTCAAATCTCTTCATTCCAACTTCTTCTCAAGGAATTAGGCCCCCACATGAAGCGTTGGGAAGAACTCATTCGTGAGAATGCGTTCGGTACTGGAGGTCACCGGGACCATCTCCCAGCGTGCCTTGCTCACATGTTGTATTGTATCTCTGTCGAAAAGCCATACAATTTGGCCTACTTCTTTATCAAACGGATTGAGTGTGCTAGAAAAACTCCCAAAGCCAATCTTCTATATGGAATGTTTCTTACTCGTCTCTATCGTCATGTTATCGAGTACTACCCCGATCTTGACAATAGCATCTATGAGTCCATCTATCCCACCTTACGTCCTCTCGCTCTAAAACAAGCTCGACGAACTCGAAGTGACAAGGGAAAATCTCATCGTCATAGCTTTCATGGATCATCTTCTAGACAAGACGATGACGATGATGAGGAAAACATCCATGATGCTAGTACCCCTTCGTTTTCTGAGTTTGTTGATAATTTAGAGGATCTTGACTATCCCGAGTATTCTACCCCATCTCCTAGTGATCAAAACGAAAAAGTACTTCATGAACGAACTACCGAGATGCTTGGACGACAAAAGAGTTTGCATGAAGAAGTTAGAGGTGGCTTCAAATCTATCGGGAAAACTTTGAAGGGTATCTTCGGGAAGAAAAAGAGATGATGTGCTTGGATTATGTTTGTTGAACAGTATTCATTTTTATGTCTCTTGTTCGTAGATATTTTCTTAGTGTGCTATTTGTCCGAAGTATATTCGGAAGTACTTGTTATTTTCTTGGATAATTGTTTTCGAGTGTTTGATTAGGTTGTTAACTTGCTTATTTATGTTTAATATATGCTTATGAATGCATGCTTTATTACTTAATCTATATATATGCTTGCATGATTAGTTTATGTATATATATATTTGACATGTATGCTTTTTTAATAGACCAAAACAAATGTGAAATGTCCAAATAGAGCTTGCTGCAAAAACAAAACAGAATATAACATTTTTCCAGAAAATTTTTTGAAAAATTTTGATTTCTGGGTCGTCAGATGGGCGGCCCCCTTAAATTTAAGGGGATCGGCCTCCATTTAAGGGGACCGGCCATCTGGAACAGTTTTTACACTGTTTTCTTTTGCACCTTGTGATCCCTTTTGCTAGTCCCAGCTACCATTTCCCTTAAAAACTAAACTGTGTTTGGAATCTAACAATACAAATTCAAATTAATTCTACTTCTAAACATGTTTTCATAGTATATAATCCCCATGCATGTTTAATTCACATTCCATCATCCTCAACCTTCATCAAACCTCATCCTTTAATCATGTCATCACCAAGAACCACCTATTCAAACAATGCCAAGAAACAAAAACTTGTCATCATTCCACCAAAACAACTATTCATTGATATCACAAATGAAGACAACACCACCCCATCACCACCACCTCAATGCTCATCTCCTAGTGCACCAAATGCACCCTCCAAATCACCATCAACAAATGGAGCCTCTACTTCCTCCATATCATCCACTTCATCTATAAATGACTACATAAACACCCATTTATCTCCTCCAACAATAGATCAACCATCACAACCAACAAATGAAAACACTACTCTTGCACTAACCCTCTCATTATCACCATTGACACCTCTTGATGCACACTTCTCATCAACCCCTATAAATCCAACACTTGCCTTTGTTGCATCCACAACCGAACAATTATGTTCGGACTAAGAGATGAGATACAATACATGTTTTCACACATTGAAAACTTGTTGCATCAACCACCAACAACTAACACAACTCCTCCACCACCATCAACAAACACTCCTCCACCATCACCATCTCCATGTTCACCATCCATTCCTCCCAATTAAATATGCTTGGTGTTTTGCAAATAAAATTGTCTTAAACCATTTTGGATGGCAAGCTCTAGAGAGGACTTTCATGTTAGGGCTTTGGTTTATTTTATTTATGATTGTAAGCCTTCGAGGCTTTTCTTATTTGCACTACTTGTAACCTTTTTAACTTAATCAATGATTATGGTTATGTTTAGTTTCTACTCTTGCATGCTATATACATATATATGTTGCTTGTCCACTAAATATTTTTGCAAGATATCAATATCTCGATTTCTTTTTGACCTCAAAACGATGGGGAGTATACTTCAAAGGGGAGCTTCACCAAAATCGGGATAACCTTTTTGATGCTAACAAAAAGGGGGAGAATTGCTATAAACTCACAATAATACTTGTATATAAACTAATCTCTCACTTAATGAGTATAGATTTTGTAATCATCAAAAAGGGGGAGATTGTTGACATAAATAATGTATGAAAACGGTATTTATATTTTTCGATATCTCTATATTTTAACGATCACAAAATGTAAACTCATCAATCGTAAGATTACTACGTAAACAAGTATTAAGCTAGTTTATATCATTATATCCAACTTAATCACTTAAGGTATGGATAAACAAGTGTTTAATACATCTCATGATCAAAGGGGTATTTAATTAACTAATACAAAGTTTATTTAATTATATAAACATATTATATATTTTTGAAAAACACTTTTGGTAATAAAGAAAAATGTTTTAATCATACTAAATATATGATTTCAAATTTTTAACCAAAATCAGTTAGTTTTTCACCAAATAAACTTTCCCCACTAAAAGACAAGTTTTCTGGCCGTTACAGCTGGGCGGCCCCCTTAATTATAAGGGGCGGTCCCCTTAATTTTAAGGGGGCCGGCCATGATTTAAGGGGACCGGCCAAGCTCCTGCGTCAGAATTTTTCTCCTATAAATACCACCTTAATTCTGGAATTTTGCTCCACTTTTTGCACGAAATTTTCAGATCTCAAACTCTCTAAACATCCTCCAAAACCCTTTGATCATTAGTTTATTAATCCTTGTTTCAAGTGATTCAATCCTTTCTCATCCATCCTCATCCAAAGTGCAAAAGAAGAACACTCCTTCTACAACTAAGTTCAAGAAGTATTGAAGAGTAGTTGTGCATTATGTATATATATTATTTGTGAAGTTGTGTTGTGTTTGTAATAAGTAGTTTAGAAGAAATAGAAGTTGTATAGGAAGTAGAAGTTGATTAGTAGTGAAGTAGTGTAGTTGTGAAAAAGATATGTGTGAAGTAGATTGAAGTGAAGAAGAAAGGTGTGAAGAAGATAGGTGTGAAGAAGTTGTGTAAAGTTGTTATCAAGTTGTGACGTAGTTGTGGTGTGTAAATTGGTGTGTAAGGTTTTCTCCGCCATAAAGGAGTTTGTTGACATAGTGAAGAAAACTCTCGAGTAGGTGACTCGGGGAGTGGAGTAGGAACAAGGAAGGTGACCTTGTAGCCGAACCACTATAAATCCTTGTGTTGTGGTTTGATCTCTCCAACTCTTTTCATTACTTACTTATTTACCTATACTATATTAGCTTAGTTAGTTAGTTACTATATAATTGTTCATATAGTGCAAGTATTGAGATCACATAAACTATAATCGAAGTTTTTAAAACAAACTTGTTTTTATAAATTTTAAAAAGGACGTAAAACTATTCAACCCCCCTTCTAGTTTTCCACAGCCATGATGAGAACTTTTTGCAGTTAGTCCTTGAAACGAGTCCATGCTTCGTAAAGAGTTTCACCTTGATGTTGTTGGAACATCAAGATGTCGTTCCTTAACTTGGTAGTTCTCCCTGGTGGGAAAAATTGAGAAAGGAAACGAGAGGTGAAATCATCCTAAGAGGTGATGGATCCCGCGAGTAAACGCTCAAGCCATTGACTAGCTTGGTCACGTAGAGAGAATTGGAAGAGACGCAATCGTGTCGTCTCTCGAGTGGCAACATCAAGGTCTATGGAATCAATGATTTTAAGGAAATCCTTGACATTTTGGTTTGGATCTTCGGAACGAAGTCCGTGGAATGCACATCCGCTTTGCACCAACCGGATGGTGTCGGATCGGAAGGGAGACACATTAGATCCTTGGTTGAGCTCAATGGTGTTTTGATAGCCTTTGTGGCTAGGTCGATTGTAGTCTCCTAAGGTAGGTGCTTGAGGTGGTTCAGGTGGGTTTTGGTGGTTTGGTTGAATGATGGGTTCTAGGATATTATCACCTTCCATGATGGCGGATGATAATGATTACAAACAAAGACACGAAGAAAAAGATAGACTAAAGAAATCCTATGAAAAAGAAAATAAAAATCTCACTAGATATGAATCTAACGAATAGACCTAATTAAAATAAAAATCAACCTAAACAATAACTATTCCCCGGCAACGGAGCCAAAAACTTGATGTGTGTTTTGCAACCTCGCAAAAGGTTTTACCTCTCAAGGGATCTTGAAAGATTTTGCAATCCACCAGGCAGTGCACCTGACCGTTGTAGTGTAGTAAATGGTAGGTCCGGGGGATTGATCATTCTCTAGGGGAATAGTGTCATTAGGATTGAAGTGTAAGTCAACTAGGTCTAAAGATGAGGGATGATTTTTTTTTTTTGTGTTTTTATATTTTATGGAAAACAATTAAAATCTCGGGTATTGGAAGAGTGTGCGGAATTAGTTGCTAGTCAACTAACCCAAAATCACTAATTAAACAAAAAACAATAAAATAAATAACAAGAAAAGTAAATGCGGTGAACTTCTTATAAGAGACAAATGTGTTTACTTAGATTTCACTACTCCCTAATTATCTCTTATTAATTTATTGTGTTGTCATAGTTAATAACTAGGTTTCCTTATATCTAAGCAAACACTAAGAAATCTAAGCTAACATGTTAATGTAAAGAAAAGACAAACAATTAATCAAACAACACATAGACATATTGAATGACTAAAGGAAGAACTTATCTTTAATTGAACATGGAAGAAAAGAGAGTTTGAAACCCTAAAAATGCTGTCAAATTCGGACTAGGGTTTTTCTCCCAAGTTGTACTCTAAAGTTCCACACTTGAATGAAAAAATCCAAAACTATATACAGAGATACAAAGGTGACGGCGTCAGGTTATAACTGTTGGGTCACTGAATTCCCCAATCTTCCTCTAACAAGGATTTGAACATAAAATCACCTAAGTGTTTAATATCCGTAAACAAGTCACTGAGTGAACAGTAACTCAGTGAGTCATCTTCAGGATGCTTAGAACGAGCCTATGAAGAAAGGTTCACCATTCAGTGAGGCGGAACTCAGCGAGTGGCATCTAAGCCAAGAAGAAGGTGATGGGTTCAGTGAGGATGACAATAACTCACTGAACCCCCAAGACTCCTCAACAACGATTAAGGTACTAAAGACTGATGACTTAAAGACTGAAGATTTGGCGGGACTAGGCGGGAAAGTTTGAACTGGTTCACTAAAGTGCTTTATCACTTTAAGGTCAAAGTTTCCACAAATGGCTAAATCCAGTCTGTCATCAGAAAGCACCTTTTGAAATTAACCCAAAGAAGGTTCCCTTGCCAGAGAATAAAATCTATCAAGATTTTATTAAGGAAGTCTTATGTCCATTGTGTATTATAGTTGTTCATACTTATGTATAAATAGGTAACATAAGTTAGGAGTAAAAGTTGACAAGTTTGTGCATTTAATGCTAAGCATTCACAAACCACTTTTACTCCTCCAAAGAACAACACTGTCTCTGAGATAGCTCAGTGTGACCTATTGTTGTCACTCAAACTTTGTTTGAGTTTAGTGAGGAGTTCATACCATACTTGTCATTTCAATCCCAAGTGTTATTCCGCAAACACTTGGGTATAATTCTTTGATTAACTTCTAATAAGAATTAAACGTTGAAAATTACTCTCTTTTCTTTACGTTTATATTTGTTGTTAATCTTATTTACATCTGTATTAAAAGTCATATATCTTGGTTAGATTAACTCTTTAGTTATTGTTAACCAAGTAAAAGGGACCAACAAGTGGTATCATAGCCTCTGATTTGTAAAACTTCTCTAAATCTGTTTTCAAAACAAAAAAGTGCTCAAAAATTTTAAAATCAAGATCCCACCATGGCTGAATCAGATGTTCCCCAACTTGTCGACAAAAAGGGTGGAAGTTAATCAGAAACTGCCCCTCGACATGAAGTTGGAAAATTTAACAAGTGGAAAAAGCGCATGCTCTACTACTTGACTGGGATGGAACCATATTACATTAAGTTAATTAATGATGGTCCATATGTCCCAACAACTGCTCAAGGTTTAGTCAAACCTGAAGCTCAGTGGACCCCAGATGAAAGGAGGGTGGTCAATCAGGACCAGCGCCTGAAAAGCATCATTATATCATGTCTTCCTGACGATATAATGGAATCAGTGATTAACTGTCCTACTGCCAAGCAGACCTGGACTGACCTGGTTCATAGCTATGAAGGGCCCTCAGATACCAAGGAGAATAGAATCATGGACCTGAAGCTTGAATACAATACCTTCAAGGCCAAAGACTCTGAAAGTCTCTCAGAGACTTATACTCGGTATAAGACCCTCCTGAATGAGCTGACCAATGATGGTGTAATTCTGTCAAAGCATGAAATCAATGTTGGCTTTCGTGTTTGTTTTCTTTGTTGTTTAACAGGTTATATTAGACAAGAAGATGTTTATATTTCAGAAGTGAAGCTTTGCATGTTCATTTTCTTGGAGGAGGATTTAATCATGTTACCATATTGTCCATACCGAGCGAATCAAGGGAGTATTAGTTTCTTTCATTTTTATTTAACTTTGCTTTTAAACCTTTTATTTTGAACATTGGGGACAATGTTCGACTTAAGTGTAAGGGGTAAATTGGGATACCTTAGAAACTACAACTTCGCTTGATTTTTGTTTTGTTTAATAGTAGATGTGTAATAAAACTCAGAGAAGTACTTGTTAGGGTAATTTTGACACCATTTTTTTTTTTTTGCAACATATAGGAGTGAAATTTTAGTCTTAATAAGCGTCTCATGGATAGGAATTGTATGACTAGCACAAAAACCGTACCACTCAAAAAAAATTCACCCCAAATATGTGAGGTTCGCCTTTAGATCTTTAGGAAAAAGCATTCATTGTTGGTGCTTATGAGTGTACCAGTAGTATTTTGATTCTAGTGCGTTAGTCATGCATCCCGAGACCGCTAGTGAAACTGCATTCGTATAGTTAGGATTTGCTATATGATAAGAGGCATTAGGATAACCATTGTTTCAAACCTATTTATATAATTACATTGACTTCATTGGTCAAGTAATTTTCCCACACCTTTGCGATGTACTCATTTTTAGTACACGATACCCCTAGTACACCCCTCAGAGCCTATCTTTTCTGTTTCTAACTTTAAGCATCTTACTTAAAGGAAGAATTTGTTTACAATCCACCCCTAAATGTACACCTAAATTGCCTTAGCCTTCCTTATATGCACTCATCTTTATTGCATTATTGGTACATGTTTAAACCTTTAGTTAGTTGTCTAATTGATTACATGGTTGCTAAGTCGAGTCATATCTTGTACATATTGTTTTGGGACGATTGGGACTCATGGGTAAAGTACTATTGTTATGGAGTTATCCCTTTGATTTATTATTTTGGATGGTAGAGTAAAAGTGTATGCAAAATAATAATAATAATAATAATAATAATAATAATAATAATAATAATAATAATAATAATAATAAAAGAGAAAATATATACGGGTTATCATCCACTTCTTTTCTTCATGTTGAGTCAAATAGTGTCTTGAAAATACCAAAAAGAGCTGTAGTTGAGTCGAGTCTTGGCTTAGCAATGCATCATTGTATATGTAATTAATTAAGACAATTGACTTGCCACTAGTAAAATATCCCTTTATCCAACAAACAATGTTTTTTCCTTACCCTACACCTAACGTTATAAACCTTTAAAGACCTCTTTGATAGTTTATCCTAGGTGCTTACGCCAAAGTGGTGGAGGTTCTGATCCTTTCCCAAGCTTATGGCAATCTATTTGCTATGACAGGTAGTGAGAGATGTTTTTCCATTTCCATTTGTGATATATAAATTTATAACACCTGAGAGATGAGAGTATCCAAACACTTATTGTGATGTGCTAGTATATAATTTCCGTGCTTGTTTTGACTAAGGTAGAATGATCATTTGTTGTAATTACTTTTATATTAATGTTAAATGACTCCTAACTTGTATTTTGATTGGTATAAAAGCTCGTTTGCTTGAGGACAAGCAAATCTCAAGTAGGGTATTTGATAAGGATTTATTTAATACGTTTTTAGGGGGGTCATTTAAGCCCTAAATCATAAATATATGTGTGGAAAACTAGAAGGGGGGTTGAATAGTTTTACGTCTTTTTATTTCGTTATAAAATTAGTTTTAAAGTTTTGCTTAGCTTTTAAAAATTTAGATTCGATAATATGTGATCTCAAGTCTTGTACAATATAAACAATTAATACTACACAATATATTATAATGATAAGTAATGAAATAAGCAAGAGATGGAAAGATCGAACCGGGAGACAAGAGATTTATAGTGGTTCGGCTACAAGGACACCTTCCTTGCCCTACTCCACTCCCCGAGCATCTAACTCGAGAGTTTTCTTCACTATATCAACAAGCTCCCTTATGGCGGAAAAAACCGTACACACCAATATACACACCAATCTACACACCACTTTTCACACCACAACTTCGTCACACCTAAGTCACAACTTCTACACAACTTCTTCAAACCAATCTACTTCACAACTAACTACTCCACACCTATCTTCTTCACACCAATCTAGTACCTAGCTTATCTTCTTCACACCAAGCTACTAACTAATCACACAATCTATATCTAACACAACTAACTACAATCAAATATTCACAACAATCTTCACAAAGAATAATGTAAAAGATCTTTGATGATGCACCAACAATTTGGATGTGGAGATCACAACAAGTTGTAACACTTCTTGTCTTGAGGGATAGAAGTATTCTTCTCTTGCACTTGAGAGGATGAAGGTTGAATCACTTTGAAACAAAGAATTTATATACTTATGATCAAAGGATAAAAGAATGGAGATTTGAATCTAGATCAGAAAGTTTAGTAGTGCAAAAGGTGAGGAAAAAATCCAGGTTTAAGGTGGTATTTATAGGCAAAAGAATCTGACAGAGGAGCGTAGCCGGTCCCCTTAATTCATGGCCGGCCCCCTTAAAATTAAGGGGACCGCCCTTTATAATTAAGGGGGCCGCCCAGCTGAAACGGCCAGATTCTTTGTCTTTTAGTGGGGAAAGTTTATTTGGTGAAAAACTAACTGATTTTGGTTAAAAATTTGAATTCATATATTTAGTATGAATAAAACATTTTTCTTTATTACCAAAAGTGTTTTTCAAAAATATATAATATGTTTATATAAATAAATAAACTTTGTATTAGTTAATTAAATACCCCTTTGATAATAAATTACACTAAACACTTTGTTTATTCATACCTTAAGTGATTTGGATGTAAATAGAAATATTAATCACTAAATACTTGTTTATGTCACAAGTTTTAGTTCTATGAGTTTATATTTTGTGATAATCAAAACATAGAGATATTGATAACATGTTAATAATGTTTTTAGGCATTAATTTATGTCAACAATCTCCCCCTTTTTGATTATTACAAAACCTTAAACTCAATATATCTAAAACTTGTTTTTAGACAAGTATTATAGAGTTTACATTTCTCTTCTCCCCCTTTTTGTAAAATTAAAAAGGTTAAGCCGAGTAAGCTTCGCGAGGGAAGTTTAAACGGGTAGAATGCTCCCCCTTGATGTATGCTCCCTCTCATTTGAGAGCACCAAGGGAACGAGCTATGGAGATCTTTGCAACAAAAATGTTTGAAGAGAGCAAGATACACATATATGCAAGGCAACAATTATGCAACTAAACATAGATTCATTCAAGCATTATAGAAATGAAAAGCATTACACCATTCAATATGCTTGAAGCATATTGATAAAAAAAATAACACAAAAGAGAAGACATAGTCCTATATTGCCTAAGAGAGCACTTGGACTTGCTTGCAACCCATGGTTGATTGTTTTATTTGCTTGAAGGGAAACATAAGCGTAAAGCTTAGATGTTTGATTGAGAGGGATATGGGGTGGAGTATGGAGCGGAAGAAGTGGATCTCACGATGTTGTATCGTGTTAAGGGTGGTATTGGATGATTACGAGTGAGAAGATATTCAATCCAAGAAATATCTTCACTCAAGTAGAGGATTTGTTTTTGAAGGAATATGCAACAAGGGCAAAAGTGAGTGTGGTTTGTAACTTGATCCAAGTTGAGAGAGTGGGGAAGGCAATTTGCATAGGGTGATGATGGAGGTTGCCCTTTGTTGCGTTGTGCAAGATGCATAGCAAGGAGATCACTAAGATCATGGATTTGGTTAATTTCATCACGGAACTTTTGTTTTTCCGTGGCAATGTGGAGGGGATCATAGGTTTGGTATGGAAGAGTTGGGTTTGTGTAGTTGGAATTGTAGTTTGATGGTTGATCAAACTTGTATGGATCATTATAAGTGGTTGGAGGTTGAGATGTGTAGTTTGGCTTGAAGGAAGATGTTTGGCCAATGTTGTATTGTTTGTAAAGAGGATCAAATGAATGACCTTGTTGGTTTGAAGCAAATTTTGGAAAGTAAGAAGTTGGGGGTGTGGAATGACTTCCAACTTCATTAATGATGATGGATTTGTTTCGAGGGCTTTTTCTTCGCCAAACGGGTTTTTCCGTCATCCTTGCTAGCCTTGAGGCTTTTGATTTTGGTTTGTTTGGAGAGTTCATGATGGGATGAATGGAGAGTTTTTAGGATTGGGGATATTTATAGTGTAAGGTTTGTGTGTTTAAGGATGGATAAGGTTTGTTTGGGGGATTAGGACAAAATGTGTTGGTGAAAAATGGGAAATGTAGGTTGAAGTGGGCTAAAAAGCAGAAAAGATTCTGTAAACCCGTCCATCAGATGGCCGGTCCCCTTAATTAGGGGGCGGTCCCCTTAAAATTAAGGGGGCCGCCTTACATAATTAAGGGGGCCGCCCATCTGTTGATTTTCAGATTGCCAGAATTGGGTTTTTGGCAGAAAATTTGCAGAAAGGTTGTGTTTTTGGACTTGGATTCAAGCAAGTTCAATTCCTTTAGGCAATATAGCATCTAATATAATCATTAAATATCATGCATGCAAAAACACATAGGCATAAGTGCAAATAATCAACACATAATAAGCAATAGGAGGTAAGTAAAGGCAAGCACCCTTAAGCTTCCTAAGGCACCTATCTTAGATTAAAGGCAAAGGCACTTAGTGAGTGAAACACTAATGATGGATCAAGATGACACCATTACTAGTGAATTTGTCCTAGTGAGTGTCTATATGCAACAAATGTGGAGTTGTGATTGTTTCGACTCCTAGAAGCAAAAAGAAATAACGATCCTAAGAAACAATCCAAATGATCTCCTTGATTCAATTTTTGCTCGGTCATGAATGTCAAAGATATATATTAGATTATATACCTTGACAATTTATGTGAGAGTTTATGCATGATTTTGAAATACAATATTTTTAGAATTAGTCAACAATGCAATGAAAATGATTTTCATGTGATTCCTAGATTGTGAGAATAATTTTTAGAGAAAATTGATTGAGTTTAAAAAAAAATTATGCAAAGAAAATAAATCTTCTCAATCTTTAGTTTTGTGCGAAATAGATTCCTAGATTCAGAAAAGGTGGAATGGAAGAAAAATAAATTTTCATGCAAGTATAAATTAGAATTAATTCAATGTAATTTAGTCAACTTGTTCCATCATTCCTAATCCTAAACGCAAGTGGTTGAATAATTCACGCTTAAGGGGTTTTGTGAATATATCCGCAATGTTGTCTTTCGATGCAACCTTTTCTATGGATATATTTCCTTTTTGTACATTATCCCTAAGTAAATGGTGACGTATTTCTATGTGTTTAGTCCTAGAGTGTTGCACCGGATTTTTACTTAAATCTATCGCACCTTTGTTATCGCACATAATGGGGACATTTTCTAACCTAATGCCATAGTCTACGAGAGCTTGTTTCATCCATAGTGCTTGTTGACATGCCTTTCCGGCGCTTACATATTCGGCTTCGGTGGTAGAAATAGCAAGAGCAGTTTGCTTCTTCAAAAACCAAGACGTTAGACAACATCCCATAAACGTGCAAATACCGCTAGTACTCTTTCTATCTACGTAGTCTCCCGCATGATCCGAATTCGCATAGACAATGGTTTCTATGCCGGATTCCTTAGGATACCATAATCCTAAGTGTATAGTGCCTTTAACGTATCGGAAGATACGCTTAACCGCTTCTAGGTGAGAGGTTTTGGGATCCTCTTGAAAACGGGCACAAAGGCAGACACTAAACATGATATCGGGTCTACTTGCCGTCAAGTATAGTAAACTACCTATCATTCCTCTATACTTGGTGTTATCTACGGACTCACCTTCATCGTCCTTTGTGAGCTTTACCTCCGTAGACATGGGTGTTTTCATGGGTTTTGAGTCTTCTAGGCCAAATTTCTTAAGCATTTCCTTAATGTACTTAGATTTATTAAAGAATATTCCATCTTCTAATTGTTTTATTTGTAATCCTAGGAAGAAATTAAGTTCACCCATCATACTCATCTCAAACTCATCATGCATGATTTTGGCAAATTCATCACACATGTCTTGACAAGTCGATCCAAATATAATGTCATCAACATATATTTGAACAATGATGAGATTTGGGTCTTTCCTTTTAGTGAAAAGAGTGTTATCTACCATTCCCATGGAATAATCATGTTTAATAAGAAAAGCTTTTAATCGATCATACCAAGCTTTGGGAGCTTGTTTGAGTCCATACAAAGCTTTCTTTAACTTATAAACATAATCAGGTTTTGCGAAGTCAATGAATCCTGGAGGTTGTGCCACATATACCTCCTCATTGATAAAACCGTTAAGGAATGCACTTTTCACATCCATTTGGAATAACTTAAAATCTAGGGCGCAAGCATAGGCAAGTAATATCCTAATTGATTCTAGTCTAGCTACGGGGGCATAAGTTTCGTCATAATCAATTCCTTCTTGTTGATTATAACCTTGGGCAACTAACCTAGCTTTATTCCTAGTAACTATTCCATTCTCGTCTAACTTATTCCTATATACCCATTTGGTTCCTATGATGGTCATATCCTTTGGATTTGAGACTAGTTCCCAAACATCATTCGCCTTAAATTGATTTAATTCTTCTTGCATAGCTATAATCCAACTTTCATCCTTTAAAGCCTCGCTAATATTCTTAGGTTCTATTGCTGAGAGGAAACAAAAGAAATTGTTTTTATCTTGGGCTTGTGATCTAAGGGTTCTTTGGTTAAGATGTCCTATTATATTATCTAATGGATGTGATCTAGATTCTTTAATATCAACAATTTCGTTATTTTCTAAGTGAATGTTTTCATTATCATTTCCTATGGGTTTTGTTTTACTAACCTCAATAGCTTCATCTTCGACTAAATCATCATCTTCTAAAGGTAAAGTTTTAGGAGGTGGTGGTGTTTCATCAAATGTTACATTTAGTGATTCCTCTACTTTCATGGAGTGTTTGTTAAGTATTACATATGCTTTGCTATTTTGTGAGTATCCTAAAAATATTCCTTCATATGATTTTGGATCAAACTTAGTGAGATAGTCCTTAGTGTTTAAAATATAGCATTTACTTTCAAATACCCTAAAGTAGCTTAAGCTTGGTTTTCTACCTCTTAATAACTCATAAGGAGTTTTTCCTAGAATTCTTCTAATTGATACCCTATTTAAAATATAAGTTGATGTATCTATGGCGTGACACCAAAATTTTTGTGGGATGGATTGTTCATTTAACATGGTTCTACTCATTTCTTGTAGTGACCTATTTTTTCTTTCTACTACGCCATTTGATTGAGGAGTACGAGGAGCGGAGAAATTGTGAGATATTCCATTTATCTCGCAATATTTTCCGAATTGTACTTCGTTATCAAATTCCCTACCATGGTCCGTCCTAATGGCAACTATTGAGCATCCTAATTTATTTTGAATCATTTTACTAAATATTTCGAATTTTTCAAAGGCTTGGGTTTTGTCACTTAAAAACCTAGTCCACGTGTATCGTGAGTAGTCATCTACTATTACTAAGGTATATTTGTTTCCTCCATAGCTCCGCACAGCGGATGGACCAAAAAGATCCATATGTAATAATTCTAGGCACCTAGTAGTGGATACTATATTCTTGGCTTTGTGACTAGCATGAGCTTGTTTTCCAATTTTACATGCACCACAAAAAGGCTTGTCATATTTTAGATTAGGCAAATTTCTAACTAATTGCTTAGAGGCCAAAGATTGTATTTGTTGCATGTTAGCGTGTCCTAATCTCCTATGCCATAGTGTAGAGTTTTCATCTAGGGTCGTTAGGCATATCCTATCCTCAGGTTTGTTTCCTAGTTTCATAACATATATGCCACCTTTTCTAATTCCTCTACCTATAATCTTTCCATTCTTAACTATTTCGCTATCATCTTCGATAAATGTGACTCTACATTTATTATCACATATTTGTCCTACACTAAGCAAATTATATGTTAATTTATCTACATGCTCTACATTTTCAATAGTAAGTGAGTCTTGAGAGATCGTACCTTTGCCAATGATTTTTCCACGTAAGTCACTACCAAAAATAACGTTACCTCCATTGTATGCCTTGTATGTAGAGAATAGATTGCGATTCCCCGTCATGTGCCTCGAACATCCGCTATCTTTAATCCATTCGTCGGGTTCCAAGTCAATTCCTAAACATATTTCGTCGGTTTCTTTTGCCATAAAACACTTTTCGTCTCTTGGCTTTTCAACTTCTTCTTTGTCATTATCACTCCATGTTCCACTAACAAAAGCACCTTGATTTTCATAACCCGGTGGCTTTAGACATTCGCCAATGAGATGATTTGGACTTCCACATCTAAAGCACTTTCTTTTCCCGTAGTTGTCACTTCTATTCCTTTGGAATGCTCTTCTTTCGTCTCTTGATGATCTAGTGAATCTTCCTCGTCTCTTGAAGAACTTCATGAATTCTCTTACGGCCATTGCATATTCTTCGTCTTCACTTTCGTCACTTGAATCATCATCATCACTAGATTCCTTTTTGGCTTTTAGAGCAATGGACTTGGTTTGTTCTTTCTTGACTTTGACCATTTCCGAATCTCTTTTTATGATTTCTTCATGAACCTTCAAGTTGCCAATTAATTCATCTAGTGATAACGTCATCAAGTTCTTTGATTCTTCGATTGCTGTGACCTTAGCTCGCCATTTTGGATGCAATGCCCTAAGAAATTTCCTAACACAATTTTTACTAGAAAATGTCTCATCAAGTGCTTTTAAACTTGTGATGATAGTGTTAAACTTAGCAAAAGCATTATCAATTGATTCCTCTTCCGGAATCATAAATTGTTCATATTGTTGTACAAGAAGATCTATTTTATTATCTTTGATTTGGCTATTACCTTGGTGAGTAATTAATAAAAAATCCCAAATTTCTTTGGCGGTTTTACACATAAAAATTCTTTCATATTCTTTGCGTGGTAACGCATTATAAATTACCATTTTAGCCTCATTATTTTTTGCTAATTTCTTTTTCAAATCATCATTTTGTTCTTCAAAAGATACAATTTCATTCATTTTAGTTTCAACATTATATTGAATAGGAGGAAAATCACCAAAGGTAATAATATGCCAAAGATCAAGATCTTTTGATTTCACATAAGTTTCGAATCTATTTTTCCAATATAAAAATCCATCACTTTCAAATAGTGGTGGTCTTTGCATAGATTGCCCTTCTAAATATTTTAAAGAATCCATAGATCGTTACAAGTTTTAAAATACAATATATTTTAAAGATCTTGTTAGACGTGGCTCTTGATACCAATTGTGGAAAACTAGAAGGGGGTTGAATAGTTTTACGTCTTTTTATTTCGTTATAAAATTAGTTTTAAAGTTTTGCTTAGCTTTTAAAAATTTAGATTCGATAATATGTGATCTCAAGTCTTGTACAATATAAACAATTAATACTACACAATATATTATAATGATAAGTAATGAAATAAGCAAGAGATGGAAAGATCGAACCGGGAGACAAGAGATTTATAGTGGTTCGGCTACAAGGACACCTTCCTTGCCCTACTCCACTCCCCGAGCACCTAACTCGAGAGTTTTCTTCACTATATCAACAAGCTCCCTTATGGCGGAGAAAACCGTACACACCAATATACACACCAATCTACACACCACTTTTCACACCACAACTTCGTCACACACTCACACCTAAGTCACAACTTCTTCAAACCAATCTACTTCACAACTAACTACTCCATACATATCTTCTTCACACCAATCTAGTACCTAGCTTATCTTCTTCACACCAAGCTACTAACTAATCACACAATCTATATCTAACACAACTAACTACAATCAAATATTCACAACAATCTTCACAAAGAATAATGTAAAAGATCTTTGATGATGCACCAACAACTTGGATGTGGAGATCACAACAAGTTGTAACACTTCTTGTTTTGAGGGATAGAAGTATTCTTCTCTTGCACTTGAGAGGATGAAGGTTGAATCACTTTGAAACAAAGAATTTATATACTTATGATCAAAGGATAAAAGAATGGAGATTTGGATCTAGATCAGAAAGTTTAGTAGTGCAAAAGGTGAGGAAAAAATCCAGGTTTAAGGTGGTATTTATAGGCAAAAGAATCTGACAGAGGAGCGTGGCCGGTCCCCTTAATTCATGGCCGGCCCCCTTAAAATTAAGGGGACCGCCCTTTATAATTAAGGGGGCCGCCCAGCTGAAACGGCCAGATTCTTTGTCTTTTAGTGGGGAAAGTTTATTTGGTGAAAAACTAACTGATTTTGGTTAAAAATTTGAATTCATATATTTAGTATGAATAAAACATTTTTCTTTATTACCAAAAGTGTTTTTCAAAAATATATAATATGTTTATATAAATAAATAAACTTTGTATTAGTTAATTAAATACCCCTTTGATCATAAATTACACTAAACACTTTGTTTATTCATACCTTAAGTGATTTGGATGTAAATAGAAATATTAATCACTAAATACTTGTTTACGTCACAAGTTTTAGTTCTATGAGTTTATATTTTGTGATAATCAAAACAAGGAGATATTGATAACATGTTAATAATGTTTTTAGGCATTAATTTATGTCAACAATGTGGTCAAATATTAACTAAAATCACTTTTTTCTCATTTTAGGTACTTGGGACGAGAATTCTGAAAAATGGAGCATTTTGGACGTTTTTGGAGTCAAAAGTGAATAAAACAACAAAATCAAGAAACTAAGCTAGAAAATACACCTGACGACGTCACGCTTTACAAGGTGACGCCATCACTTGAAGATTCAAGAGGTGGAAATAATTTCAAGTGACGCTACAGAAAACTTTTGGTGGAATTACACGTGACGGCGTCACGTGTAAATGGAAGTAGGATGTCTGGTATTAATGTTACAAGGGACGTCCCAAAGGAAATCATGAGTGACGACGTCAAGCAGCTGGATTGGGCATCACGAAACCTTAATGACGGCGTCAGGACTTATAACCTGACGCCATCACCTTTGTATCTCTATATATAGTTTTGGATTTTTTTCATTCAAGTGTGGAACTTTAGAGTACAACTTGGGAGAAAAACCCTAGTCCGAATTTGACAGCATTTTTAGGGTTTCAAACCCTCTTTTCTTCCTTATTCAATTAAAGATAAGTTATTCCTTTAATCATTCAGTATGTCTATGTGCGGTTTGATTAATTGTTTGCCTTTTCTTTACATTAACATGTTAGCTTAGATTTCTTAGTGTTTGCTTAGATCTAATGAAACATAGTTATTAATTATTGATTGTTGATTTGTTATTGATTGTTTGGTTGATTGACTCGCTTTAGGCTTAAGAAAACTGACTAATCTCCTATACGGTAACAAGCTTGAATGTCTTAAGAAACGTAATCGGATGTGTACTACGGTTTTATTGATTATATTTAATGCATGAGTAGATGTTGATGATTATATGATAGGATATTAAACGTGTCGTTATAAGAAGAAATAGATACTCATAGAGTTGGGGAAAGACGTACACGCCCCCACGATTGCTATTAATGAATACAATCCTTCAACTAAACAATTGTGACAACACAATAAATCAATAAGAGATAACTAGGGAGTAGTGAAATCTAAGTAAACACATTTGTCTCTTATAAGAAGTTCACCACATTTATTTTTCTTGTTATTTATTTTATTGTTTTTAGTTTAATTAGTAATTTTAGGTTAGTTGACTAGCAACTAATTCTGCCTACTCTTCCAATACCTGATATTTTAATTGCTTTCCATAAAATATAAAAACACAAAAAGAATCATCCCTTATCTTTAGACCTAGTTGACTTACACTTCAATCCTAACGACACTATTTCTCTAGAGAACGATCAATCGACCGGACTTATAATTTACTACACTACAACGGTTAGGTACACTGCCTAGTGGATTGTAAAATCTCTCAAGATGCCTTGAGAGGTAAAACCTTTTGCGAGGTTACAAAACATGCATCACCATCGCTTGAACTTGTCACATCTGAAAAATATTGTCGCTTAAGTGGTGGTCATGCAACCTCCGTCCATTTTTTTAAACTAATTTATATTAACTTTGTTGGCTTATGTATGTGTATTGACTTTGTAAAATAACTATAGGACTACAAAAATAGTAACACAAGGACTATTGTTGCAATCACAATTGACGAATAGGACTATTGCTGCAATCCTTTAACGATAGGGATGAATTTTGAAATTTATTAAAGACTGTGTTTGAAACGCAAGTTAGACGGAAGGACTATGTTTTCTATTTTTAAAATATACCGTAGAAGTGTAGATGTAGGCTATGTTTGGCGTAAAAGTTTTTGAAACTTTTTAGAGCAATGAGCGGTGAAGAATGAGCTTTTTAATTTTTAGTGTTCGTTTGGCATGAGAGTTGTGAGCTTTGCTATTTTTTAAGAAAGCTTATTTTTTCAATGTTTTTTTATGAAGCTGTGAGCGGTTAACAGTGAGTTATGACTACTACTCACAGCTCACCGCTACTTTTGCCAAACATAGTCGTAGTTTCTCTAAAAAAACTAAAAATATACAAATGTTATTTATATAATAGGAATATTCTTATTCATAATCTAACGTTGGAATATGATAGTTAAAAAACCTTTAGGAAATATCGTTAGGAAACTTTTCTAAGAAGAAATCATAGCATCTTTTGGGTTCTTCAAAAGTGTGGCTCTTTGGGAGTATATAGTGATTTTATCTCCTTGTTTTTTTTTTCCAAAAAGAAGTATAACTTCCTAGGAGCAAAAGTTCTACTACAATTCTCTATTAGTTATAATTTTTTAATTGGTTTAAAGCAGTTTAATTTGCTATTCCAAGAATCCAAGATATCAAGATTCACGAGTATCCCAACATCACCCACATGTGCATAAACGGCTACTATTTGGTGTCAATGTATTAAGGAGTACAAGTTTTTATTTTATTTTATTTTATTATTATTTTTTTTGAATTACTTAATTTGTATAAACTTTGATTATAAGAAAAAAGTTCGATTTATCAAATCATGTATAACCTGAATATTATGGATGAATCCTAATAATTTTAATAACTTACATCGGTGGTGATCAAGGGGCACTAATATATACTCGTATTAAACTTACTAAATTATTACTTATATAACCAAAAAATATTTTGATGTAGAAGTGATAATTTTATTTCACATCACTTAATTAGAAAACAAAAGGTGATGAATTTAAGTAAATGGAACCATTTCATTTTATTCTATCCAAATTTTTACCGCGACTTAACATCTTCATACATGATGTATTCACTTTCCTTTAATTTATCAATATTTACTATTGTCTTAAGCTAATGTGTTTTCATCACTATGAATTCATATCTAAACCCTATTAAGAGCACACACAATGGTAACACAGGTTATGACTTAACTCAGTGTCATGTCAGCGCCACATCAACTTTAACACTTTTACATTAACTCAGAAAAAACACCCTCAACAATAACTCAGCTTTAACTCAACTATTTTCATATTCAACCCCTAAACTAAAACTAACAATTCATTTAATAAACCACTTAACATTAAATCTTAAACATTACAATACAACGATTACAATGATTAAAAACATAAAATAACAACTACAACAATTATAAAAAAAAAAAAAAAAATAGGAAATTTAAACCATACGAATTACAACTACTTATTCATCGTCATCGGAATATTCTTCTTCCTCTTGTTGATGTTGTTGAAGACGTTTCTGCCAAACATGCTCCATAAGGTCTCATTGGAGTTAAGTATGCATTCCCGTGTCGCGCATTTCCCTTGTCTTGCGCCTCTGCGTATCACATCTGTCAATCCACCTTTCTTGCCTCAAACGTGGTGCCGGATCCACCCACATTCTGCCATACTCACGGAGTGTAAACTTTTGATCTTTTAGAATCATGTTATGCAAAATAATGCAGGTATACATGATTCGTTGTATCTTGACAATTTTCAATGCGGTGTCGTACGCCAATTGGCGTATTGCAGATGTACACTTCATAAGAGCACTAATACTTGTTCGACCCGTACAATCGGGTCCTACATTAAAGTATTTAAAATGATCTGGAAGAGGATCGAAATCATAAGATTCAATACCTTTGACTATTTGTAGAAATAGTTTTCGGCTCATACGGAACCTTCTACGGAATTTACCGTGCGTATACTTACAACCTTGAACGAAATAGTCGTTTTGCAAACGTTCTTCAGCAAGCTCACGTTCACGATATATGTGGGTACGGGGCACCTGAGGATGAGCTGCTTCTTGTTCTAAGCGTTGTTGATACTCGTACGCGTAAACCATAAACTGTATATCTTCTTCGTCATCAATGTCTTACCAACTCGGAGCTAATTCGTTATTTTGATTTGGATCCGTTGTGAATGAAGAAGGTTTTTTTTTTTTTTTTTTTTTGGAGGAAGTATAAAGAGTTGAGAATTAGTAGTGGATGTGTGAAAAAATATATACATGTGTTTAGTTGATATTTATAGTGGTGGTTAAATGATTTTGATTTTTTTTTTTTTTTTTTTTTCTAAAATATAGCCGTTGAACATAATTGCAGGTGCTGGAATTGATTTTTTTTTCAAAAATAACGGCTATATATATGAACGTTGGAGGGGTAAAACGATTTTTTTTTTTACACAAACCACCATAACGTGGCATTAGCCACTTAACTCGCCGCGTTAACCGTTAAAGCGACATTAACACAGATCCACGCAAATGATAACTCCCCATAACGCATGTTAAGGGAACCTTAACGCAGAGGTTTACGTTACCACTGCTACTGCTCTAAGAGCATACGCAGTGGTAACTCATATTCTGCGTTAAGGGCAATGTTAACGCGCGTTAGGGTGCGTTAGTTGTTGCATGTGTTGGCGTTAAGGAGGCGTTAACGTGCTGAGTTAACCCCTAACGTCACGTTAAGGCCATGTTTTGTAATAAAAAAAACTGACATTTTTCACCCCTATAAAGTTTTTTATATTTTGATTAAAAGAAATTGTAAATTACAAAACACCCCCTTAGTTCTTAAACGGTATAGTAAAATAACGATACGATTCATTAAATTAAAAATACAATACACGAAAGCGAAACATATGAAACGTAAAATAACGATACGATTTATATAGATTTGTAATTATCGATGAGATCTGACTTCTCCTCCCACACTTGCAACACTTGTTCCCTAACTATTTTCAAGGCGACCTGAAGTTGCAGATCCATTTCATCATTTCTTAATAGAGTTTCTAGAGCGACCCTGATAATTGGATGGTCTTGAGGCAGCTCACGTAACCTTTCGACATCAGGAGCACGATTATGCATCTGCATTATAAAACGACTTATCTCACCTAGCAAACTATTAACCAACTTGAGTTCCTTTACTTGTTCGTTGCGTAATCAGGTAAGAATAGACTTTTGCACCTCAGCTAGTTCATTTGCCACTTTATGTGTGTGTTAATAGTATTGATACTTGTGTGAGAACATATAGTTTTGTTAAACTGGCATTTATAGGGGAAAAAAAGACGTTAAGCAAATAGCCGTTGGAAAAGTAGCTGTTAAGCCTTTTATTCAATTTAAAAGTTAAAGCAACATTACACCATGTTACAAACGATACAGGAAACAAATAAACACGATACGGAAAACAAATAAACACGATACAGAAAAACAAATAACACGATACGGAAATACTTAAATTCAAAATTCAAACAGAAAGCGGGATACATTTTAAATTCAAAATTCAAACAAAAAGCGGGATCTTTTAAACTTTTAAAATTCAGATTCAAAAACACGTGTGGATAATATAAGTTGAAATAAAAATTCAAAAAAAGAAGCGGGATATATTTTAATTTGAAATTAAAAACGGTCCCATAAATAGCCATTTACAGAGGCACACAATCCACCCACAATTCACACAAATCAAATTCAAAATTTGAATTTCAAACATTTACCTATATATAGGCTTATCCTCTGGCTACTTTATACATACACAACTCACACAAACACACATAAAATTTATCAACTACCTCCACAACAATGTCTCGCAAAGACTTCTCCCAACAATTCCCAACTCACCGTGACTTCTCCCAATAATTCCCAACTCACCGTGACTTCTCCCAGCAATTCCTAAGTCACCGTGACTTTTTCCAGCAATTCCCAAGCTCTAGCATGATTCTGAATGCACTGGTGAACCCACCGGATTACATCTTTCCGGTATTCACACCGGATAATGAACCGGTGCCCAATCCACCGGTTGTCCAACAACAACCCGATCAACCGGTGAACAATCAACCGGTAGAAAACCAACCCATTTGGAGAGGGTTGACTGATGAAGAACTGTTTCAGCAAGATATGCAAGAATTGTTACGTGTTCAAGCAGAAGAAGAACGTGAGGCAAGAGCTCGTGAGGCGCGAGCAAAAGCTAAACAGGATCGTCGAAACCGTCGAGCAGAATGGCGATGGAAAATGGGATTAGACAGTGTGCCATCGAGTGAGGATGATTCGAGTGCCTCCTATTCGACTGACGAGGGCTATGTCACAGACTGAATCATTTTATTGATTCGTAGTTTTATGTTTAATTATTGTAGTTTATGTTTCATGTTTGTTGTAGTTCGTGTTTTAAGTTTAAATGTGTGTTTAAATGAAATATTAGTTTTAGTTGAGGGTTGAATTTGAAAATATTTGAGTTAAAGCTGAGTTATTATTGAGGGTGTTTTTTTGTGAGTTAAGGTGAAAGTGTTAAAGCTGATGTGCGTTGATGTGGCACTGAGTTAAGTTATAACTCAAGTTACCATTGTGTGTGCTCTAATGATATCATTATAAGTTTAATTAAACCTAAAAAAAACGACACCGTATGGCCCTGTAGCTACACTTTAGCAATTTCCCGCCAAAAAAATGGGCCCAGCTTTGGCCTGCTTTTCGTGACCCAATTCCGTGACCCAGTTTATGTGACCAAGTTTATGTGTATCAAATACTAAAAGAGACGGTGGAACAATCTCGAGTTCTCGAGACACAAACACTATCTAAAGGAGATCCTGGGTTCTGTTGCTGGGTTTTATTGTTGATATAATCACGCAGGGTATTTTAATCATCAGGTGCATTTTTATTTACCTAATAATTTGTCCTTTATATTCAGATTTATACAAAAAATTGAATTGTGAAATTAGGGTTTTGTTGTTAAAATTGGGCTTTTGATTGCGTTTGTATTTTTATGAGACTGGTATTTTTAAAATTGAGCTTATGTTCAATTGGGTATATAATAAGTGATTGATTGATTATAAAGTGTTGTTGCTAGCGTATGAAATTGTGTTTGTTTATTTATAAGAAAGAAAGAAAGTTGGGTTGGGACGTTTGGTGGTTATTGTATCATTTTTATAACCAATGTTAATATAAAAGGCCACCAAGAGATGCGGCTGTGGCGTTGGAGAATGTGGTGAGCTATAAGGTCATGTAGCTAAGCCCATAAGCCACTGAAGGTTGTTTGTTTCGGCTTATATAGCCGCCTTATGCCTTATTTGGTTTAGGGCTTATGTTTCATAAGCTCACTTTTCTATATCGCCATTCTTAATTGTATTTGGTAATGGTTTAAAGGATAACACCATGAGGTTATCTAACATTTTCTTTGATGTTTATATTTGCATTTTGTTAGGTCCACGATTAAGCCCTTTAGTCCATTGCCCAATGCTATTGTAAATAAGCATAATCAGATAATCAACTATAACAAAATGCAAAGCAATGCCTAGAGGTGTTTGGATTTTCTTCTATGGTTATGCAACACAATAATCAAATAATCGGTTTTAGTGACAATTCTGCTCATTTATGTATTAATCAGTTTATTGCGACAGTACGTTATTTGCAAGAGGTTTTTAATTCAAGATGTGATATTTGGGTTGTATATGTGAACAGACGAGTGATGCCAACCTGCAAACATAATTTTGATTTCAAATGCTTATTTGAGCTGCAAAAGAAGGTTCAGTTGGACATAATTTAATCGTGTTATTAAGGTAAAGATTGTGTTTGCAGGTTAGCATCACCCGTTTGACCCACACTTATAAATTACCTGCTTTAACCCGCTACTCACATGTTTGCCTTACCCATATTATTGGTCCGTGTTCTGAAATAAACTTACACATGGCCTCTTTTTCTCTTCAGAAATGCACAGACGAGAGAACTTTTCTGGCCTCTTGTTGTACGGAACGCACGTGAAATAGACAACTGTTCAAGAAATGCAGATTATAAAGGTCTAATGAAGAACGCAGTTGGTTCAAGCAGTTAACAACAGGTATACCAAATTTGTAAAAGATCAAATAATGTTAAATACATATAGGGTAACACTTCCAAATATATGCAAAATCACCACCAATATGAAAGCTTATAACTCATGTGAACTCATATTATTGTCACATTTCTACGTTCTAATTCGTTTGCGTTGCCAATGTATTTGGATTCTTTTGTTTTGCAGACTAGAGTGAAACCAGGAACTTCAAAAGTCGAGATAAAAAGGTATGGGCGAGAGACCAAATTTGGTTTCTTTATCACCAATGTAATTGCAGGTATGGGCCAGAGATCAGAAGGACCTCTATTTGTTAAACATGTTAACATCCGATTCAATTTTTCTATTTTTGAACCGTTAACATTTTACTATTTTGGTAGATATTAATCAGCAATTACAAAAGGGATGTGGTAGTGCGTGTGTCCACAAGCCCCTTTACGTTCGTTAGCCAGAGGCAAGTTGGTTCATAATTTTTTTGCCATTTGAGTTGTTGTGCTATAAATATGTTACTCTTTTTTTCTTTTTTCTTTTTAGGATTAACATATATCCAATGCTTGCGCTAATACTGTTATGGCGAATGTTGTTGTTGTCACAGGTTTCACTAAAGGAACAAGACAAGGTTGTAGTAGTTTACACGGGATTAAAGCTCGCACAACAATGTTCATTATGATACTGTCTTTGTACTAATGCAGGGGTTCACAAATGCAGTTAAAAGGTCAGTTCGTGTGCATGATTTTTTTTTCAACATTGACATTATAATCTTGCTTATTTTCCAGTTTCTTAGGCTCAATGTCTCACTCTTGTTGTTCTTTTTTTTTTTTTTTTTTTTTTTTTTTTTTTTTTTTCTTTATATAATATTAAATAGGAATTCCTTTTTTTATAATAGGTACTGTACTTCGATCTGATGTAACAGGTAAGGTTCTTATGAAATGGCTTCTTTCTGGAATGCCTGATTTAAAGCTGGGGTTGAATGACAACATTGGACTCGAGAAAGAGTGAAATTAAGTTGCGTCCAGAGGTGATTTCTGATTTTGCATTGATTTACTTTTGACTCTTTGATATTTGATTTGTTGGATAATTAAATCTTTATTTACTACGAATAAACCCATTTTTAAATAAATGGGCCGAAACTCGCTACTTTGCTGAAGCCGAGACTGAAATGGGGTTGAAACGTGTGCGTTTGGGAGCTGAAGCGGGTAGCTTTGGCTGCTGAAACGGAAGCTGAAACAGGTGGATTTCAGGAGCTGAAATAGATAGAGATATACACCTTGCAATCTCTCTTGATGGAAAAGCGATGATGGATGGATTTAGAGGTGAAACACTAAGATTATAGAATGTATTTCCTTGGCGAAAATCTTAGCTAAATAATACACTTAAAATTTGTGAACAAATGATGACGCAATCTATTTTCTGGATGCAGACCTACGATCACGGCTGAAGATGCAGTAGCAGTAATGAACCGTTTGGTTTGGAAGAATGTTCATGTGTTTGGTCGCTCAATGGGTTAGTCACAAATTATGGATTTCATGTTATATTATCATGAACTGCATTTTACTCATAATAATATGTAATGTGTGGAGTGAATAGAATGAATTAATAATTGCAGGTTGCAGTTTCTGGGTAACACAGGTATCGGTACGTTCTGTTGTGGTTCGTGTTGTCGTGGTATGCCCTATATATATGGCAGTATTTGATGAAAATCTGTTGATTGAGATCAATTCTTTTGCAACTACACTATTTGACATCATTTGTATATTGCAAAATACAAAAAGGAACAGGCGATGGCGCTGAAGGTCATGAAATTTTTGGCTTGCGAAAGGAAATATCCAAGGGAAAGGTAAATTTTAAATCACCTACAGTATATGCTTAATGATGGTTGAAAACGGGTGGGTCATGTGGATTGACTCACGTGTCATGTTATGTTTCAGTTGTTTATATTCATTATCCTACAATTGCAGAGCAATTGGTTCCTCGGTGCCTTTTGAAAAGGCATTAGCTGACATACTTGATTACTTCAAACCTTCATTGGCGGGCAACCAAGACTTCCTTGAAAAGAGGCCCTCAAGGTATTTTAGTTGACCGTATAAGATCACTTAGGGAACAAAATGAGCTATAATATTTTGATTTTACATGTTCTTTTGTAACTGGTAGGCTTTCTCCTGGAATAAATGATTTGGTCCAGAAGCTAAAGGAAAGAGGTAAAAATGCTTATCTGAACCTATCGCTATGGATCCGTCTGTTGTGTTATTTGCTCAATTGTACTGCAGATTGAAAGTAAATCCCAACGATTGTCTGCAAGACTGCAAGTGAGCCAAGGATTCTAACTACTGCCTAAAGGTATGGTGTTGGTTGGTATGTTGAATAATACGATTAGTACAATTAAAATACCAGGTTCGAGATACTTTTAGGAAATGAGCAGCTTAGTCTGGTAAAAGATACTTTTAGAACACGCACCTGAAATTTTAGTGAGGACTGATAACAAGTCGCAGACTCCCCTTCACAAGGCTAAATGGCCACAATCTTAAGGTATTCAGCGAGTTCATTGTATTATAGGTGACATATTATATCTTTTTTGCAAGATTATAACCACCTTTCTAACTGAGCTATTCTTAAACGTTCAGAGATTCTTGACTTATGGCAAAAGCCTGGTGCGTAGATGAGGTCATTGATAAACTTGCTGAATTTTGAGGAGCCGTCAAAGCTGTTGTCGGGGTCTTCCATGGAAGAGCTTACAACATGACGTGATGCCAATACGCTACTCATTGGTATATTAGCTTTCTACAGTTCGATTCTATTTTTTGCATACTATATTTACATGACCATTCTGTTTTTTGGTATAAAGGGAGCTATAGTTTCAAACTAGCTGATGTGACAAGAGCGGAACAAACAAGATGCTGGGGAGTTAAACACGTAACCCAAAACAAGTTGCGGTAATTCAGTTCCTTCTCATTTTAATTCTAAGATAAGTTGCTTGAAATTCGTGATATGAAGGTAATATAAGTAGTTAAAAATAAGGTAAGATAGGGGTTGTTTCGAATTCATGAAAAGAAGGTAACATAAGTAATTTCAGATAAGCTGGTGTGTCGTAATATAGGCGTTTAAATTCATGCATTTTGGATTTTTGCGGACGAGGACCACTAAGATTTTTAGATACATACCCTACTTTTTGCTGATAAACAGATGAAAGTGTGGTTATCTGTATTAATATTAAATCTTTTTCGAGTTTAACGTATGCGTATATTAATATTGGATTTTTTTTTTTCTTTTCTGTGTAGTGACCGAAAGATGGCACGCTACCAGCTCTATCTTCTTTTGGGTGTCATCGTTCTGCAAACAACCCCGGTTCATGGATTGCTGGAGCATTTACTTTTCCTGCTCTGTAGGTTTCCTTGATGTTATTAAACACATTATAATAATTGTTTTTAAGCCGTATGTTTATGGAAAACCCTTATCTTGCAAACTTCTGAAAACACAAGTACTCTTCGTACATTGCCATTTTAGTTAGTGCGTAGAGATTCATGTATTGGGAATAGAAGCTTGCCAACTTTTTTCAATGTATTGTGATTAGAGTTACTATCTGCCATAAGATATCTTTGCATGCCTGAATTCTACTTTATTTATGCCAAATCATCTCGGCCAAAAAACAGGCACGCCCGCAACGCGGCGATCGTCGCATTCTCTTCTTAATAAAGTTATATATTTAAAGCACACATAAGTTTTGTCAAACACATCTCACTTTAACTTGCTTTGACCTATATCTTTATACATTGGCTTTTATTTCTCATCTAGTCTTATCCAACTTTATTGATTAAGAACAATTCAAAACGTAAAAAGCATTCTAAGATGTGGTGGTATATAGTATATACTTTCCACAAAATAATAAACATGTCGTATACACATGTATTTAAACAACAGGCATTTTTCAGGTGAAGATGTTGACATAATAACTGTAGGCCACGCTTCATATTTATAAAAAATAATAAAAATTCTTTCGGTATGAATGCCTTCCACTCTCCCCTTCAATTTAAATGCAAGCAAACTAAAGTCTTATTTTTACTTTTATTTTAGAGTACATTTTTGTATTTTTGTATTTTCTCTTTGCTTGTTTGGTGACCAACAACCCTTTTCATCATAATCCTAAAATTAAACAAAAACACACACACACAAACTCACATTTTTATTTAATAAAATCATTATTATAAAAATGCTATGTCCCTTTACTTGAATTTATGTGTTGAAAATTTGCTTTACTTGAGTCTTGTTTTTCCACCTATTTCTCTTATATAATACACAACTTTAATTAAGTGTTTGTGTTTGTGTTTGTGCTTCTTTCCTACCCACATTCTTGAAGCTTCATACCATCATTTCTTTGAACTTTTCTTGTTTTTAAGCTTTCTTGAATCTTTTGACACATACCCTTTAAATTTCTCTAAAAACCCATAAATTTTTAGCCATTTGTAGCTCAAGATTGGGAGTTATCATTCAAGATTTTGTTTTTTTAGGTGATTTGAGGTAAAAACCCATTTCATTTTGGCTATTTTTAAGGTAATTTGTTGGTTTGCTTGACATTTTAGTTGCAAAAGTTGAGTCTTTTATGCATAGTTTTGTAGTCATTTATTTTTTCAAGACTTTGAGCAAATCAGTCAAGATTTTGGTGTTTTAGATAATTTAAGGTAAAACCCATTTTAATTTGCTTATTTTTAGAATGATATGTTGGTTTATGTGACATTTTAGTTTCTAAAAAATTAAGTATTTTTTGCACTGTTTTTTTTTCCCTTAAATTTCTCAACATACCCATATTTTTTTCAAGATTTTGGGTTTCAGATAATTTGAGAAAAAACCTATTTCATTTTGCTTATTTTTAAGGTGATTTGTTGGTTTTTTTTTTCTTTAAATTTCTCAACAAACCCATATTTTTTTTCAAGATTTTTGGTTTTAGATAATTTGAGGAAAAACCCATTTCATTTTGCTTATTTTTAAGGTGATTTGTTGGTTTATGTTACATTTTAGTTTCTAAAAATGGCGTCTTTTTTTGCAGTTTTTTATAGGGTTTGGAGGAGATGTCACAAATGGAGGTAGAAAATGGTGATGGGAAGTCAAAGATGGAGGATTATGAAGTTATTGAGCAGATTGGTAGAGGTGCTTTTGGTGCTGCTTTTCTTGTTCTTCATAAGATTGAAAAAAAGAAGTATGTAATTTTTTCATCCAAATATTTTTATTTAATAATTCACAGTACAATAAAATTACTCCATATGTAGTATCATTTGTGTGTTTTTGTGTTGATTCATGTTTTATTTATTTATTTATTTATTTTTGTGGTAGTTATATAGGGTTTACGGTTTCAGTTTTATGTTAAATTTGGGCATGCGTTTACATACATATGATCATTTTATAAAGCCAAAATTTGTTTTTATTGATTTGAGTTCAATGTTTATTTTGTGTTCAATTCATGTTTTTTTTGTTTTTTTTACAGTTTCTAGAGTTTACAATTTCAATTGTAAGTTAAATTTGGGCATGAGTTTACATGATTATGCAAATGTTGATTTTATTTTATTTTTGTTATGTTTTTGGTTGTTCTTGATTTTTAATCAGTGTTCTTTTTGAAAAAAGAAAAGAAAAATCAACTCTAATTTAAGGAAGGGTGTTTGATGGATGATATTATTTTAAATTAGGGTGGACTTCATATATTTTGATATTATTTGACTTCATATATTTTAAGCTATTTAAATTGCATATAGATGATGGGTTTGGTTTTTTTAAATAGGTATGTCATGAAGAAGATTAGATTGAACAAGCAAACTGAGAAGTTTAAGAAGACAGCACATCAGGAGGTATATCTTCATTCTTTGTAATTCTAATTCCGGACACTGTAACGGATGCCACACAATTATTATATCTCGGGTGTTTATCCTGTTTCGTTATACCAAATCCAGCGAAAAGAAAGTTGCATGGCAAAAAGGTCCTAACTTTTTGACTCAGCGATAGTTTTTTTACTTCAGAAAATAGAAATGGTGACCAAGGGTATATTTAAGGGCATTTTAGCCATTTATCATATGTTTGGCCGGACTTGGTATAAATGAAACCGGATACATATCTGGGATGCTTGTTGAGTAGTACCAATATACGGGTGACCTAAAAAGTTAAAGAGTTACTACTGTGTTTAGGAATTAGATTTGCATTTGACTTTTAAAGTGAGCATTTTTTTATTATTTTATTTTTTTAATATATATATATATATATATATATATATATATATATATATATTTCGAATTTTTGTGATCCCAATTTTTATCGGATATTCCTTGCATCAATATAAGCATGATGACTTCTAAAGTGAAGAAAATCTTTCTCAATAGGCATGTTAAAATTTATAAATAGTACACTGTAAATCACAAGGCCAAATTACTCAAAAAATGGCGGTATTTTGGGGGTGGGAAACACGAGATGGCGTGGATTATGTATTCCAAAATAAATGTCAACAATGTATGAAGTTTTGAATAACTTTTATAGGGGTGCAATGTCAACGCGGATAGCAAAATTTAAAATAATATTTTTGTGAATTCTCTACGCATAAATCTGAAGTGAATTGATAGCTTACATATTTTGTTGTTGTCATTGTACATAAAACCAAGTCTATCATTTTCTTTTACTTCAAGATAATATTTGTTGAGATAGGAATTTGATCCGGTGCTAGAAGTGTATTGACTTTTTTGGTCAAATACGGAATTATTTGAGATTAAGTTTTGTTTTAATATAAATGAAACAAATGCTAAATTGTAAATTGTAATCAACCATAATAACAAAATAATTGTCCTTTTCATGGAAGTAAGATCATTTTATATGGTGGTGGCAGTATATATATAATGGAGCATATTGCAAGTTAATCTATCCAAAATAACATTCACTCCATGGATTCAATGCTATCAGTTTTTAGTACCAGTAGTCGCCAGCGGGGAAAAAGAAAATTTTGGCTTGAAAAGAAGTGGCACAGTGCAATTAGCCAATTAATTTGCGATATTCCCAATAGAAACTGTTGCATTTACAATTACAACGTGTTCCTCGCTTTAAGCCAAGTAAACTTTTATTTGGTCTTTTTCATGTAGATGGATTTGATATCTCGACTTAATCATCCATATGTTGTGGAGTACAAAGATGCTTGGGTGGATAAGGTAATGTGGAGCTATTTTATAATTTAAATATTATTGTTTTTATAAGAGATTAAGAAGACATTTATTTTGAAAATATGCAAGGAGAAAGATTGTGTTTGAAGGTCTTCTTTCCAAGCCATCATGTATCTATTAAGATGCCAAAATTTTGTAACTTTTTACTAAACAGAAATTCATGAAGTCAACGGACTAATTTCCTCTTTACAGGATCATTATGGGTTTCTAACCAACGACACAGTCTTCACATTCTTTTTCTTTTTGTTATGTGATCTTGGATTCACCTAGAGTATAGATATAAGTTAACTTACATTTCTTTTGTTTTGTAGGCGGGCATATGCATAGTGACGGCTTATTGCGAAGGAGGTGACATGTAAGTAATTTATTTGGATTTTAAGTTGAAATTGAAGCCTTCTATTTTGTGGTTGGTGGCTGTCAGGAAACACTCAACATGCCCTATGAAACTTGCAACCAAGTTTAGTTACGTCACGTAATTTAAGAAAATCGTTTTGACTACATGCCAAATATACGAGATAACTTGACCGGTATTGTGGATCTAAATCATTACAAACATGTTATTTGATATGAAAGATTTGAAGGACACATATGTAAAATTAACACAAGCTTACCAATAAAGAAACAACATTTATGAGACATTCAAATTGAGAATGTCCCAATATTCGTGGAAAGGGTAGTATTGCTATCGTTTTGGAATCAAAACACATTTATATTCTTTGCATTAGCATTTTAGAACAATCTGCCAATTCCACAAATTTTTAATGTTTGATTCATTCGTAGTTAAGTTGAAGTGTTTGAGTTGTTGTCAAGTATCTAGAGCATCCTTTTAAATGAAAAGAGTCAAAGGAATCTTGTGAACCCAAGTCAATACCAATGATTTATATGAATGATCAAAACATACTCATGGGACCAACTAAATCTATTAATTCAAAGAGTTATTAATCATCGATATCAATTTATCTATAAATCAATGAATTGAGACATGCAAAAAATATTATTTTAGAGAGTTTATTAATTAATCGAGTTTCTGCTCTAGTTAAAACTTAAATGATACTAACTTTTGGTTGATTAGAGCTGAGCTTGTACGGAAGGCTAGAGGGCAATATTTCCCAGAGGAGGTAATCAAATAAACCCCCGTACATTTTCGCTGTTTTTATTATCAATCATTGTTAATTACACAAAAACTTATTTATTTTCTATTTATCCTTGTAGAAACTCTGCAAATGGTTGACACAACTGTTACTGGCATTGGATTATTTGCATACTAATCGTGTACTTCATAGGGATTTGAAGGTAGGCGCAATTTTTTGATTATATACACCCTTCCTCATTTGTGAGGGCTAGTTTAGATATCTGACTAATAATCATACACTTCTGTTTGACCGTATTTTGTCAAATTCCATTTTATGTCGATGCCTTTGTGATTCAACTCTTTTTGTGTTTCTAAAATTTCAGTGTTCCAACATATTCCTCACAAAGGATAACGACATCCGTCTCGGTAAGAATGAAGTATATTCTCATTAAATTCCGATCTTATATAATCTATCAGTATATTATAATACTCTACCTTTTTGGTGATCAGGAGACTTTGGACTCGCGAAACTCCTGAACTCAGAAGACCTTGCTTCCTCGGTAATGATCATTATTATTCAGTCACTCTAACTCATTCTCAACTCATGGAAACTGTATATCGACTAAAGTCAACCTCTAATGGCTATATAATCTACAGGTTGTCGGAACCCCAAACTACATGTGTCCTGAACTCCTCGCAGACATTCCTTACGGCTATAAATCAGATATTTGGTCTCTTGGTAAGAACACCAAGATCATTTTAGTACATTACTTGCAAATATTCATTACATTACCTCTTTTCACTTTGTTGTTTAGATGATTAATGACCATAATTTTTTGACCTTCCCATTATCTCAGGGTGCTGCATGTTTGAGATTTGTGCGCATCAACAACCATTTCGAGCTCCTGTAAGTTCTATTTAAGTTATTCATTATACATTATTCCTACACAATCATCAACTTGTATTATTTAATTACACCATAGAGATTGAACAATGGACGGGGATGGGTAATGGACTAATGGGTCAAAAAAAGCTCTTGTCAAGATGCGTCTGGTTGTTTTAGGTAACGTGGAACACTTTTCTCCAGAAATTTGGAATTTTGTTATTATTAGTTGGCGTATCAAATATGATTGCATAAGTTTTATCATTGCAGTAGCAGTCTACTATTTCTATAACATGATTTTGGAGGTCTGATGAATTTAAGTACACTTTGATAGACTCAAAGACCTTTGACCGTCCATTTTTGGCCAACGTTTTCTGATTTTACATGTAAGAGCCATTACAAATAATGCATAACCTGAGTCGTCCCGTTCATATGTAAAGGGGTAAAAATTGTCACCTCTAAGTTGTGCCATATTTAATGAGATTACTTTTATTCGGAAACAAGATTCAATCTTCCTTCACTTTGGAATTTCTAGTTATAAATTTTTATGACTTAAAAAATTCAGTTCAGCTCCTGTGATCCATTGAAAGTTGCAATAGTTTATTGTTAAGGTTTTCAAGTAAAATTAACCTATATTCCCTTTATCAGCAAGTACCTTTATTTTGATTTTTGACCTCTTGAAGCGTATCTTTAAAATTTAATGTTTCCGCTCTGCAGGATATGTCCGGACTTATTAACAAGATAAACAGATCCACCATTTCTCCTCTCCCCATCGTGTATTCCTCAACATTGTAAGTATAATCTTGTACTAAATAGCAAAACTGCTTAGTTTTCGAATTGTTGTTAGTCAAAACACTAAAACTTTCCATTAATGTTTCAGGAAACAGATAATAAAAACCATGTTAAGGAAAAGTCCAGAACATAGACCCACTGTAAGTCAAAACTCAAATAGCCTCGTGCAAACTTATATAAGTTTTGGATTTGATCTAATGTTCGTTTCATTTAAAATCAATAGGCTGCAGAACTTTTAAGACATCCACACTTACAACCGTACCTCCTCAAGTGTCACAACCCGTCTTCCGTTTTTCTCCCCGTGAAACCTCCGAGTAGTCCGAATGGCAAAACTCCGAATGACAGAACCCCAAAAAAACATTCACCCATGAAACTGCATGATGTAAAAGACACACAAGAGAGAGATGTACAAGTTCTAAGGCAGAAAGTACAGGTAATAAAACATGAAGATAAATGTAGTACTAACATGCCTGTTAGAAGTTTACATAACAATCCCATATTTGCTATTGCGGAAGAAGAAACAAATCTAGAGACCAAAAGGGTGGACCCCACAAGTTATTGTAATGACAGCGGGGAAACAAGTTGTGAGACAACGACAGTTAGTAACGGTGATGGGCCAGAAAATTCAGATTCTGTAGTACAAAAAATCAGCACAAAGTCGAGCTCGTTAAATCTTTCTAATGGAGAACAAGAAGAAACAAGTCCTCAACTCACTGAAAACCAGGTTCTTACCGAAAAAGAGATAAAAGATAATTTTGTGGAGTCTTTAAGTGAGCTAGGTGAACTTCTAGATGAAGAAAACATATTGACTCAAATGGTTATCTGCGAGGTTGATACGGAACAGCCTAAAAGTGTTGACGTCAAACCAGTCAAACCCAGTGACCAAGAACTGGACAATAAGCAAGCAGAAATAGTTGAACCCGTTAACGAGCCGTTGGTAACCACACCAACCCCATCAAATGATACTGACAGCAAGACTGAATGGCTAAACGAGACTCAACAAAGAGCCAATGCATTAGAGTCTTTACTTGAGTTATGTGCACGGTTGCTAAAACAAGAGAAACTTGAAGAGCTTGCTGCTGTTTTGAAACCGTTTGGTGAAGAGACGGTTTCTTCAAGAGAAACAGCAATTTGGCTAACAAAAAGCCTCATGGGTGCACAGAAACCTGCGGATGGATCTTAAAATCTTGAATTACATCTTCTTTAATACAGGACTGAGATGAATTTTTTGAATAGTTTGATAGAGTTGAGAGTGTGTAGTATGAATGGTTTTGGGTTGGAAACAAAGGGTATTTTAGTACTTGTCCTTTGAAATATGTGGGGGGTAACTTTCTTGCTGTAAATACATGACTATACCCCCACAGTTTATTTCCCTTTTTTTTTTTTGGTGTTTGATTGTTGGTGTGGATCTTTTGTTATGGGTGTTGTTTGTGTAACAAGGTTAATCCTGTGGTTGGCTAATATTATGTTTATAGTGAACTTTTGCATTATTCTTGGAACTCCATTTGTTTTTGTTAGTTAATGTACAAAGGGCTGAGTTTTACAAATCAGGTTTCAAAACCGACTTTGGTTTCAAAATCAGATCATGTTTTGAAGTTTGCTAGCCAACCGAATTAGTTACTTGCTTTTATGCCGCAAACAAAGACAAGGTGTAGAATTGCGAATAGTTAGATGTGTTATATATAATTAAGCAACGAGTAGAAAATGACTAGACAAATTTATCCAAGGATCCGTTGCAGTTAATATATGGTAGCAAGTTTGCAAGATCAGTTGCTTCAATGTTGGTTGCATTTCAGCTGTAACTTTGTTACAGACGACTGAACTTTTGAGAATAATGCCGAAGTCATTTTGATGTGGTTGTGCAAGCAGCTATATGGTCACTGTGAATATATAAATGCAGTCTCCTTTCAACATATCAAAACAAAAGCCGAGTAATCTTATAGACAAAGTCCACATATTATCATATTGGATCGTTTGTTGATGGTGTTATCGTTCTATAACATGGATTTATGATCGCTGGTGAAACACTGCTTTGGTAAGTTGATACGCCCCGAGCTTTATGTCATGTTACATTTATTTAGGATATGTGTTTGTGTCGTATTAGGAAACTGTCATTGTTTAGATATATCTTTATGTTTGGCTTGTTTTACAAGCTAGGGTTATTCGGTTATATATACCGAATCATTATTATGAATAATTCAATCAAGTTTAAAGTCAATAATATTCTAGTTCTCCAATCTTCTTCTTAAGGAGCTCGCGCCCGCTTGAAGTGGTGCCCTATCCCGATACAACCCCTAACCGGGTCGTATCAATTGGTGCTTTCATTGAGAGCTCTCGTTGAGAGGGTTTTTGATTAGGGTTCCAATCTTCCAAAAAAAAAAAAAAAAAAAAAACTGTTCATCGAACACTGTTCACCAGCACTATTCATTCAAGAGTACTGTTCATCGATCACTATTCACGGCTACTGTTCACGAGTTACTGTTCATCAGAATTTTTTTTTCTTCTTCGAGATATTGTTCATGGCATCGGGCAGTAGCGATCGAGATGCACTATCTAAGCTCTTGCAAATGGGTAACGTGGCTGAATATCAGAGTGAGTTTGTGGTACTTGCAAATCGAGTAACGGGGATATCTGAATCTTTACTTATATCGTTTTATATCTCCGGACTTAAACTGGATCTACAATGTTTACTCCTATGGTCAAATCCCAAAACTTTAGACGAAGCTTTTTCATTGACCCGTGTGGCGGAAACACGCTTCGCGAACCTAGATATTTGGGAATTTTTGAGGTCCAATCCTTTAACTTTGGGAGAAGACTTCTTCAAAGCTCGTATCACCGATGTTCGTTTTGAGACAATTGCAAGGGAAGAGAAAGAGCATATCGTTGAAAAGAAAATAGATGTCATTCTACTATTAGAGTGTGAATTTGCTTCACCTAAAGCGGCTGAAGAGTCATTGAATGCTGATGAGTATATTGGAGTTGAAGAGGTTGTGGGTGGTGGCGAAGTGCTTAAGGTTGTCGAGGATGAGTTGAGTAGAGTGATATCGACACTTAAGGATAGAGGTGGTGAATTTGATAGTGGTTTGGATGAAATAAATTTGAATTTAAGTGAGGAATTAGCGAACTCTCAATCTATATATTTTTCGTATCACCTTGAGGGCAAGGTGATTTTTGAAGGAGTGGGGAGTGTTATGGCATGGGTTGCGGAAGATAGAAGAATGGTGTTGTGTTATGTCCAAGGTAGTGGAAGGCGGAAGAGGAAAAAGGTGTTGGTTGTCGTAGCGGAAGGCATGAGAACTACGGGAGTGGAAGATAGGACTAAGATTGGGATTATGATATGGGATTCCGGAATCAAGAAATTTTTTTCAAGACCACACCTTGAGGACAAGGTGATTTCGAAGGAGTGGGGAATGATACGCCCCGGGCTTTATGTCATTTTATATTTATTTAGGATATGTCTTTGAGTCGTATTAGGAAAGAGTTATTGTTTAGATATATCTTTATGTTTGACTTGTTTTACAAGCTAGGGTTATTCGGTTATATATACCGAATCATTATTATGAATGAATCAATCAAGTTTAAAGTCAATAATATTCTAGTTCTCCAATCTTCTTCTTAAGGAGCTCGCGCCCGCTTGAAGTGGTGCCCTATCCCGATACAACCCCTAACCGGGTCGTATCATAAGTCATGATGGTATTCAATTTTATTTAGTCCAAATCCATTCGTAATGATAGGTCTACCGTTCCGAATCGAATCCTTTCAATTTGCAAGTTAACACAATTGAGGATTTATTTAAAATAAACTATGCTACTGCTTACTGCTTATGGCATTGGTTAGTGCTTAAGTTAATGCTCGTTCTTTATACAATTGGGCCTGCCTGGTTTCATTATCTTTGGTGAAAACTCACTAGCATGATCCAAATGACCTTTTTTAGAGTCGGGTTGCCCCCAATAATACCTTTGCACAATTCCACACCTTTTTCACATTTTCCGATTTTCGTATATCTTTCCTCTTTCTTTTGGCACTCGTCAGCTTGTAAAGACTAACTTCTTGCTAGTTTATCTTAAGGTTGTTATAGCGCGATTTTGTAAAAGAAAAAATTGTTGAAAATTTTTCTTTCACCGTAACTTATCACATTTATCATGACGCTATACGTTGACCGTATAGCAACCCCTACGTAATTCTATGCATGTCAACGTGAGACGCCGGTGGATTAAAACATTAGTTTCTTGTTAGTTTTTGTTGGAAATGTTATTGAACAACTAATATAAAGTACAAATATAATAAACCATAATAAATAACAAGGCTTTTGGTCTAGTGGTACATGAGCTGCTCACTAACCTAAGGGTTGCGAGTTCAAATCTCGCTAGAGCTATTAGTGAAATATATTGTGAAATAAGTAGTGGTGTGAAAAAAGTTGTTGTCCAGAGAAAAAAAAACATGAAAAATCTTAATATACTCAAAACTCACTTTTGAGCTCGGACCATGTCTATTTGCTAATAGTTAAGTGGTCCAAACCATTCTATCATCTTAACTTGTCACCTTCATCATAAAATACACGTTAGCATTTTATGTGATCTAAAGTCTAAACGAATTTAAGTAGTATTTGATAAATATTCAGAGACAAGAGTAATTGGGAAGGTACGAAGTTTGAAGCCGTTAACCTAACATTAAAAGACTAGTAACGTTAATTAAATGTTCTTTAACTAAATTAGAAGTGGGCGAAGACATCACGCCACGACAAAAGAGGTGAAGAAGTACAAGACAACAACGTGTCAACACATTATTTGACTTTAAACAACCGACCGTTTTGGCAGTCATTTTACACCACAACTCATTTCCACCCTGGACCCTTTGATACGCGTTTTAACTTTTTCTTCTTCATTAAGGCAATACAATAAAATGTGTCAACAAGTAAATTGGTTTTGTAAAAATGTCCTAATATTATTTGGTGAAATAGTTATATTAGTATTGTAACATCAACAAGTATCTTTTAGTCATTAGATATACAAATGCGAGATTTAAGAGGTACAAATGACATGAACCGAATTCAAACTTACCCAAGACTGAGCTCTCCTTGTTAATCTTGATCCTTATGATTTTAACTCAACTTCAGCTAGTGACACACGTACTTCGCAAGCTTTAGATCAGCTCACTTTTTAATAGACCCAAATGAAATAAAGTGTGACTCGCTTGACCTATTGAGAGTTAAGCACTCGAGCTCGTTTATTTATTTCGACCTCATTTAAAAATAATATGACTCTTTAAACTAAAGTAGCCATAAATACATAAGTACGTATACAACTATCTACACATACGGAATCGTGAGCTTAATCAATCTTTGGGGTATGAAATGTTCAAATTCGTTTTGGTCTTTTACCGGATTTATTTAGAGTAGTTTACAAATGACATAATTTGAGCATGATACTTCATCAAGATTGACAATGACTATTGATACAACTTAACAAAATGAAATATTTAAAAAAGATGTTCCAATAATACAACGTTCCTCTCTTTTAAAAAATCGGGTGACCAAAAACCGCGTCAATCTCGCTGTCACTTTTAACACTTTCCTTACTCACCCTAAATTCTCCTTACTATAAATACACACCACTTTAACCTACAAAATCCCTCACAAACAACAACAATCCCTACTTCACAACTAAAACTCAACACTTTCTATTTATATCTCAACATTTCCAACACAAATGGCACAAATGAGCATTGTGAAGAAGGCTTCGGTTATCGCGGTCGTTGCAATGGCAATATCCGCGGTATCCGCACAAGAGTTTGCGTCTGCTCCAGCTCCATCTCCGTTAGCTGGAGCAGCGTACTCTGTACCTGCGTCTGGTGTCATGATTGGGACGTCTATTCTTCTTTCATTCGTTGCTCTCTTCAGAAACTGATTTGATTATTGGTCTTTTTCGAACGTGACTGAAGGATTCTATATATAGCATTATTATTATCTCTATGCGGATATATTTGATATTACATTATTTACTTGTAGCTGTATTGGATTTATTCATTTTTATTACATTGTGAACAGTTTTTATGTATGTATCATGCTAGGTTGTGTATTATAAAATTTATATTATTTTTGTTTATCAGATTGATTTGCTTGTGTTTGTTAAATTTTTATTCCCACTGTTTTGTAGAATTCGACTATTACAATTTTCGACGCTTTTAAGAGCTATAAATAGTACGAACTTTGGTTGGTAAACCTCTCCGTTTCCTGAGAGGTGTGCAACTGTCTGGGTTCAAAAGATCAAAATTGAAGTAAAACTGGATTTGGAAAGTCGTAATAGGTGAAATTTATTTAAACTTGACTATTATGACATGACTAAGATACAATTAACAATAGGATTAAAATTTTTAAATAATTATCTTTAATAATAAAAAATTATAATTAAACATCATAAATCAAACAAAACAAAGATTAAATTATTTGTTTTTTAATAAATAAAACTATATAATTAAAAAAAAGCCCGCGCATGCGCGAACATTGTAACTAGTTATAATATATGTTATTATCTCTTTTCCTTTTGAACTTATCATTTTATTTACATCTATTAATTAGCGTACACATCATTATGTAGATTTCTTTCGTAAAACTTATGTGGATCTAACATTACCCATTCTAAAAAGTTAAAAAAAAAAAAAAAAAAAAAAAAAAAAAAAAAAAAAAAAATCCACGACTAATCAAAACCTAACATTTTTACATGTAAAGAAATTTTTATCCTTCCGATTGAGAGTTAAAAATTGTCTAATTGCTCAAAAGATCTTAAGAACTCTAAAACAAAATAATATATGCCAAATCAACCTTTTATAGGTTATTATTTTCTAACACCGAGTGTGCAATTTTCTTTATTTTTTATTTTTATTTTTATTTATTTATTTATTTTTAACAGCTGAATTATATAATGCTAGATCAAACTAGCAAAAGAAAAACAAACAAAACTACATACGCGGGTTTTGCATCCACGCGTTATTGATTCTGCCCTTACTATTCATATTACAAACATTATAAGAAAAAAGAACTACCAGATCGAAAACCTGAAGTTTGTTAATTCTTGTGTCGTCAAACATCACCGAGTTCCGATACATCCAAAGGATCCAAATAAGAGTAACACAAGTTGTGTTTGAGATCCTCCGTTGCTTAACCTCCACCATGCTCATTGATCCATTGAAACATGTCGGCCATATTAACGAACTCTGGAATATGAAGATCCAACCACGTGATTCCGTTCCATAACTCCAAAGCAACATTACAAGTAAAAAACACATGATTACTATCTTCCACATTTTTTTTTGAACGGCAAGTTAGTAGTTAGTGATTCGAACCCACAGTGACATCCAATTGGGCAGTATGCAAGCAGCGAACCTTTCTCCTTAGTGATTCAAACACATGACTACTATCTTCCACATTATAGTTGCAACATGGACACAGGAGCGACTCAATGTCAATCCCTCGATGATCAAGACTTGTACGAGTAGGAAGACGATTTAGCATAGCTCTCCACACAACCACATTCACCTTGATTTGAAGAATTTTGCACCAACGAGTCGCTATACTAGCAAATGGACGACGAGATACGTCTAAACTGTATCTAACATACCTTACTCTCTTTTGTTACTTGTTATCTTCATTGGTACATAGAAGTGATTCATTTTCATCTTGTTACTTAAAGACTTTACAAGTTTACATAATCATGTGGTTGAATAAGAAGTGAGTTTCGCATCACTGATAATTCTAATGAGATTATCGATCGAACATATGGAGTATTAGATTAGAATTTAAAAGCTTTGGCAATAAATGATTTCAAGTTAAAAACTCTTTTATTAGTTACAATCTATTACATAAACTCTTACCAACCTCAATGATTTATAAAGAAGTTATGCGTTGGAAAGTTAGTCATAGACTCATACGAGGTGCCAACAGCCATGTGCAATGTAATGAAAAACAACTAATCACACTAATAATCAAGCTGCCACTGTACTTTAATTTGCATATTCCTCCTTATAAATAAGCCACCTTTAGTCTATTCTCTCAAGCTTCCAAACATCCTTAAACTCTTAAATTGTAATTCGTTTGCATTTTTAAGAAGAGATGGCACAAGTTAGCATTGTGAGGAAGGTTTCCATGTTGGCAGTTGTTGTTGTTGTTGCCTTAGCAGCAACAACTGTGTCAGCTCAAGCTCCCGCACCTTCACCTGATGCTGCTGGAGCCGCGTTTTCTATCCCTGCTTCTGGTGTCATGATTGGAAGTTCTCTGCTTCTTTCGTTTGTCGCTCTCTTTAGAAATTGATTTCGTTTTCTATTTTCGTTTATTCAATGATTCTTTTTCGTATTTTTGTTGTTGGTTTATCTTTGCATGTTTGAATTGGTTTCATTCGTTTGTATAATAATGAATTTATGACTACCAATATGATGTTTTTCCACATTTTAATAAACATTCTTTGTGTATTTTGTTGTAAGGTACCTTCTTTCATTTTATTAAGCCTCATGACTCATGTGGCATGTCATGTGTTAAGAACACAATGAACTAAAAATCAAAGTTGAAGCAACATCCATTTATATTTTGTATTGGCTGAGGTATATGAGTTTTAACAATTTTGCAACCAAAATGAATTTTCTTAATAATATTCATCAGTCGGCGTGGCCTAAATATATTTCTAAATTCTAAATTCATAAACAAAAGCTAATAACGTTCACTTTATGGGTACCACGTTAATCATAAATGATATTTTTTCATACATTCTCTTTTTCTAATTGTCTTTTAAATAATGTTTCTGGTTGTGACATACTCCATAACCGAACGAAAAAGGAAGTGATTTGCATAGTTAACAAAATGATTGAGACACTCAAATTTATTATGTTTGAACATTTATACTTACATAGTTACCCTTACATTTTCATCATTATGAAGGTATAAATGTCAAAACACAATAAATTTAATTTGAGTGTCCTAATTATTTTGTGGAATGTGCAAATCATCTTCCTAATGAAAATGATAGATGATGCAGGGATGGCAACGGGTCGGGTTCGGGCCGAGTTTTAGTGTACCCGTACCCGCACCCGCACCCATTTATAATATCCAAATCCGTACCCGCCCCATTACCCACTGGATACCCGATTAATATTATCCATCGGTTTTTCGGGTTTCCCTGCGGGTATCGATTATCCCTAATTGAATATTATATGGACAAAATGGCGGTATTAAAATTAAGTTACACTAAAATCCACCAACAAAACAAAGAAAAACACCCTAATATATTCAATTTTTTTAAAAGTTAACAAAAATGGATATCGTATCAAACGATTTAACGCTTTTAAATAATTCATGTACAAAATAAAATGTGTTATGTAATAGAGATATTTATATAAAAAAAACAATGGAAGAAATTATATATAATGTATATATATTCTAGTTAATTATAATATCTATAAAGTGGGTATAGATTCGGGTAAACAGATATGGGTACGGGTAATCAGGCAGGTATTACCTGAACCCGTACCCAAACCCGTACCCGGCTAAAAAAAAAATATCAATACCCAAACCCGCCAACTCGCCCCCAAACCCGACCTAACCGGTTCGGGTTTTGATTTTCCCCATCGGTTTCGGGTGCTTTTGCCATCCCTAGATGATGTAAGCAAAATTCAATATCTCCTTAATAAGACGATGAATTGGAGACACAACTTAATAACACACGTACGATTCGCGCAAAGCGATGATGTATAATGGTAAATAATTATACTTGTGAAATTGTGATTTTGGTTTGACCCTTGATGCAAAACTTACGGGTTTAATTTGTCGACATTATGAAAAAAGGTCTATGGGTTAGAAACCAAAAATGATAAAATTCTAAGGGTTAACGATGTTTAAATTATTAATTTATTTGTAGATAATGTTACCATTTTTAATCAAAGGTATAAGGGATCCACTATGACGAACCTATTAAAAGGTTTATAAAATGATCACATCTTATAATGTCATTAATTCATAAAACTTTTCATATCATGAACTTATTCTCACTATAGATAAAGCTTTTGAGGTTTATAAATTGTTTCAACATTAATTTATAAAACATTTCTTAGACCTCTTCAAAATCTTAAGCCAAATTGTTTCACTTATTCCCACTATACATAATGCTGGCCTATAAGCTTATTGTACATAACAAACTTTATAAAGGGTGTGTCGCCAAATATTTAATATCTAGTTTACTCTTTATACAGAACAAACTCTATGAAGTTTATTGTACATAACAAACGTAAAAAAACTAATGGGGGGAGTCATGTGAGCGAGTTAAATTGAGCCAAGGTACTAGGGTGCGTTTGGTTCACAGAATGTTTTTGAAGGAATTGTAATCTTTAGAAGGAATTATAATTTGAATGAACTGTAATTCAAAAAATTGGAATGTGTTCTAATTGTAATGAGTTAGAATTGTAATTGATGAAATCTGTCATTGTGTTTGGTTGACTCGCAACGTAATGTAATTCAGAATAATAATAATAATAATAATAATAATAATAATAATAATAATAATAATAATAATAATAATTTAATTATAATATTATAATAATAATATAATAATAAAAATTTTAATAATTAATAATTTTAATAATAATAATAATAATAACAATAATAATAATTTTTTTAATATAGTAATAATAATAATAATAATAATAATAATAATAATAGTAATAAGAATATTATTTATTAAATAATAATATTATTTATTAAATTATAATAATAATAAAAATAATTTAATTATAATAATAATAATAATAATAATAATAATAATAATAATAAATAATTAATATTTTTAATATAGTAATAATAATTAATAATTAATAATTAATAATTTTAATATAATAATAATAATAATAAAAATAATAATATAATAATAATAATAATAATAATAATAATAATAATAATAACAATAAATAATTATTATTATAATTATTTTTTATTTTTTAAAATAATAACAAGGAAAGATAAATAATGGTATTTAACTTTTAAAAATCTGAATTACAACGTAATTCAACAAATTCCATCAAGTTTGCTATGTAATCTGAATTACATCACTGGACGTAATTGGTTGTAATCCAATTACATTACCTTGCAAACCAAACAAGCAATGTAATGTAATCTGAATTACAATTACATCCATACTGCCAACCAAACAGGATTGTAATGTAATTTAGATTACAATTACAACGAATTACACCGAATTCCAGTGAACCAAACGCCCCTAAGTATCCACATTTCGAAGTTGAGGTATCATTCTCCACCTTTAACAGTCCAGGGTACTAGAAGACCTGGTTAGACAAATTCACGGTACTAAAATGCATTTTGGTCTTTTATAAATAATATCTTAAATTCGTTTTGCCTTAAGTAATCTTTTTAGTTATACAAAATTGATAAGTGATTATTTGGAAAACAATACTGGAGATCAAACAAGTAATGATTCTTAAATATAATATATTTCAAATGTGTTGGAAGGTAGTATGATTGCAGGTGGCACATGTGTTTGTTTGTTGAACAACTAATTGCAAGCACAAATCAAGCTGTAACATCTCCATTCTCCTCCTATAAATAACCACATTTTTCTCTTAACTTTCATCACTCACCTAAAAACTCCCTAAGCAATCAAAACTATCTCGAAAATCAGTTCACGTTAAGCAGATATGACACAAGTTAGCATCGTAAAACGCGCTTCCATGATTGTAGTCGTTGCAATGGCATTTTCAGCAGTATCTAGTGTGTCGGCTCAAGCTCCAGCTCCTTCTCCAGACGTTGGAGCGGCTTTCTCTCTTCCTGCTTCAAGCATGATGATCGCGACTTCTTTGCTTTTATCCTTCGTTGCTCTATTGAAAAATTAATTTCTATAATATGGTTCGAAAGACTAGCTTGATGGTTTTAATTTGCTGCTGATTATTGTACTTTTTTTCTATTGTATATTTAAAGTGATTCAATTCATTCGTGTAATCAAATAATTCATAATATTCTGGGCAACGGTATAATTATATATATACATACAGACAGATATACAAAACATAAAGTTATAATTGGATATAATATTTTGTGGCCCGTTTACCTGCATGGCACTTGTAATTGGATATAATATTTTGTCTCATTGAAATAAACATAAACCTTAAAAAGTTATACAAATGTGAATTGGATGTCGTATGTCGCCATACAGATCGACTTGTTACTTGAAACTACATGTAAATGACTAGTTGGTGTTTTTATTGGATTAACATAATAGAGAACCGCCTTTGTATTCACTACTAGATTCAAGGCCTCTCCGATGTACTGGCTAGTTCCAATCTGTTCACAGCTATTTCAGGTCAAACAACAACATTATCATTGTCGTGAGCTTGTTCGTGATAATTGTTTTGAGTAGGGTAAGCGTGGATGACTTAATAATGCTATTTATTAATAATGGCTTCCTTTACACATGAATACGGTGATTAGTAGCCATTACACATGGAATTCTTTTTAGCCTCTAATTCCCCTATTAAACACAATGGTATTTATTGAATCAGATTTATTCTTTTTAAGAACCATAAGGGTAAAAACTATACAATACATGCTATACATATATCTACACATCAAGATAAAGTATCAACTACTACTTAAGAGGAATAGCAGTGTATCTAGATAGGAAATGCTCTTCCACTTGTAGGATGACATACTAAAGAAGAATAGCAGTGTATAATATACTCTGCATTTCGATTAATCATGTAAAAATAAGCACCTTACATTTACTTAAGAAGAAAAATGAGAAGAAATTTCAGCCGTTTCAGCTACTCATTTCAAATGAGGGGAAAATTTTAAGGGTAGATATATCTATGTTTGAAAGTGCTTCTGGAATGTGCGGTAATGGTTTTTTCTTATTCTTTTCATTTTAGTTTTATTTCTCATTTGATCCTAACTCTATAAAACTACGAAAAGTATTCTATCGTCGTCACAAAATGAATTTCAGTTTACACATGAAAAGTTGGACACAACAAAAAAAATTAGACAATTAAATTAATGTAAAATGGAAAGTAACTAAGTAAGATGTGCCAACAAGAGATTGAACTGAACATGCAAATTGAAACCCTTACAAATATAGCTGTCACAATCACAATTTCTGGATGATCAATACGTGCTAGTTTGTCTCTCTAACTTTCTCCTATAAAATTCAAAACCCTTCACAATAATTTCCTCACACACCAAATAAGCCATCATACACACGTACACACAAACACATCCGATATATTTTTTTTCTTCTCATAATCACAAATGGCGCAAGTTAACAACATGGTAAAGAAGGCTACAGTTATTGCCGTCATTGCACTCTCGGCAGTAGCCACCGTCTCTGCTCAAGCAATGGCTCCCGTGCCTGCGCCTTCTCCTACTACTGCAGCCGGCTATTCGCTGTTGGCTTCTGGTGTAGTGATCGGAACATCTCTACTTATTTCCATGGTTGCCCTTTTCAGGAATTGATATGGAGAAAAGAAGATTTTATCACATGAGAAGGTTGGTTCAATATTGTTGCCGATCAACTGCTCTTCGATTCATGTATAATTGTGTTTTGTATTAGCTTGGTCATATATTGGATTTTTATGTTGTACGCTTTTTGCATAATAGTCTGCGGATTCAATCACGAATATTATCACGGAGTGTGTCGTAAATCGATTATGCTAAGTTATTCCAATTGTTTCGAAAGATATAAGAAATTACTCAATCAATCAAACATGGTTGATCTTTCATCTAACAAGAGAACATGTAAAATCCAATCATAAAAAAGTGAGATTTGTAAAACTATATAATCACAAATACAAAACCAACAATGTGTTCATTTAGCCCAATACGAGAACAATGTTTGAATAGTTCACATTTATCATTTTATATAGTTATTGTTATAATTGACTAGTTTTATATATATAAAAAATTACCAATATAACCAAGAATTTTCAAAAAGCAATTATGTAGATAAAAGTTACCTTATATTCACCCTTAATAGGTGAACTTGGTGCAAGTTATTTCATGAGATATAACTTACACTACTATTTTTTCTATTAGGGAGACAAGTAGGACAAGTAGCTTGTCATATAATTGCTCTGAGGTTTTTTTATTTTATTTTTTATTTTTTTTTATTTTTTATTATTATTATTATTATTATTATTATTATTATTATTATTTAATTTAATTTAATTTAATTTTTGTTGTTGTAGTTGAAAAGCTGAGATATTATAAAGAACAAAAGCAAGCTGAGCAAACTGTACAAAGAAGAAACACCAAGTGTAGGTGGCAAAACGGGCGGGCCGGGTGGGCACGGGCTACGGGCTAAATGGGCGCGGGTTAAACGGGCGCATGTTATATGAATCGTTTTAGAAATACCTAAAATGATGAAATAAATTCCTCAAACTTAACACCTTATTTATATTTAAAAAATTAAATATATTATATCTATAAGTTTTTTTTTTTAAAAAAAACAATTGTAATATTATCTAATTAAGAGAAAATATGTGTTCATTTGTGCCCATTTAACTTTTAAATGGTCAATATATGCCTATTTTAAAAAAAAAAAAAAAAAAAAAAAAGGTGAAATGTGACCAAATCTTTTAAAAGTTTGCCCATTTAGCCAATTTTTTGATTTTGTGCACAAATTGCTACCTCTAACACCAAGCTAACCAAGGCCAAGAAAAAAACAACTAACTAGCCACAGTCTAAAATTAATCTCAGGTTATGAATTGAATTGGACCAATCCACAGAGGCACGCTTGCATCTAACAGAGATCCATAACTTTGATAACCGTTGAATGGAGGGGAAGATATCTTCATTTATAACGTCTTCTTCTAAAGAGAAGTGTTACTACTAGTATATAATAATGACTTGAATCATCCAATCACAATAAGTTGTTTGTTGTGGTTTCATATTTTTTGGAATTGTGTCCATCTTTTTCGAAATTATCAACCATTCATAATCAATTATTCATAACAATGTAATAAAATACATCTTGTTAACCACAACTCTAAGGGTTGTCGTTAGCAAAACCCTATAATAGTATAAGGCTGAGCAAAACCGCCCGCCGCCCGATTCTCGGCCCGATCCCGACCAAACCGCCGGCCCGATTCCGATCCCGACTAGTAAACGGGTCGGGAGTCGGTTTGCATTTCCGGCGAACTCGGGAGTCGGGTCGGGACGGGATCGGGTCGGGATGGGATGAAAACCGAGAAATAACAAGCTAATCCCGACCGATACCGACTAACCGATACCGACCGACTCCGATACCGACTAACCGAACACAATCGGGATCGGGAGTCGGTTTAGAATTCCGGCCACAATCGAGATCGGGCTTCGTCGGGACGGGTCGGGTTCCGGCCCGATGCTCACCCCTAGTATACATGTTTTGAGATGTTGTCATTTTAAAAATATGTTGCTTCTACCTATTTTAACACAATTTAATTGTTCTAGTGTTTGTTTTGCTAAAACTCTAAAATTTACCTAATAATAATTTTCCATGACATGTACTGATTACTAGCATGCTTATGTCATTTTTTTTTAACGTGAAGTTGATGTAAATTATAGTTTGCGTGGAGTTGACCAACAATTCAACAATGATGTATCTAATCTTCTTGACATTCTTGCTAATTAGTAATCAACAATGGTATCTAAATACTGATTAAAAAATAAACAACTCAAATGACTGAATGAGTTGAATGCTAACCATAATTTATATTCTTCTAAGTAATGGTTTATGATTTTTAAACTAAATAGTATCTTGTTTTAGAAGCTATTTTGAGGCATTATTTATGTAAAGTTTATACAAATTAATCAAGCAAGAAAACTAAAAAGTTAATTTGATTCAAACTAAATCGCTAAACTTTTATACAGTTATACCTATCACACAGACACAAAATTTGTCAATTGTGTTTTAGCATTTTGATATTATCTATAGCTTATATAAATACAAAACAAAATACCAAGTAACATCAAAATGCTAAGCAGTACAAGTCGTTGTAGTATAGTGGTAAGTATTCCCGCCTGTCACGCGGGTGACCCGGGTTCGATCACCGGCAACCGCGTTTTTTTTTAATGTTTTTATTTTTTTATTTTTTTAGGCATACAATTTTATTAAGAAAAGCAAGTTGTCTACAGAATTGTGATCTGAATGGAAATCGAACCACTGATAATTTAAATTACAGGTACATATTATTTAGATTCTGTAAGGGGGTTGGCAACCTTTCGGCAAAACCAAATCGGCAAAGCTTGCCGATCGGCAAGGCCCATTGCCCAGTGGCGAAGCTTGGATTTTGTAAGTGGGGGGTCGGGATCTAATTTTTTTTTTCCTAAGGCTATATTTCAGGTATACCGAAATTTTTGGGGGGTCGAAACCGAATATACCGAAATTTTTCTACACGAAAACTATATACCCCCTACATCGCAAAAAAAATTTCGGGGGGTCGGGCGCCCCCCCGGCCCCTATGAAGCTTCGCCCCTGCCATTGCCAGTGGCTCGGCGAGTACCGATCGGCACCTCAAGCGGGCTATCTCACCGATTCGGTGGGGAGAAGATCAAGGAAAAATGTTACCGTTTGGGAGTTAATGTTTGGAGCGTACATGCATGGTTGTTGAAGAAAAGTTGCCGGAAGCGCAAGAAGCTCAGAACCCAAAAGTTGCCGGAAAGGAGAAGATGATGATATGGCAGAACCCAGAAGCTCAGAACCCAGAAAAATGAGAAGAGCAAGAAGCTCAGAACTCAGAAAAATGGTGGTGGAAAATGATGATTTGGCAGCGGAGCTTCGTCTCCGGTGGCGGCTGCGGTGGAGGTTTGGAAAGTATATACAATGATGATTTGGAAAGTATATGCAATGGAATGAATATGTACAAGGGATGAAGGGAATACGTACAAGGGAATATATGCATGCAAGATCCATAGTAGTTTTTTTTTTATTATTATTAATACACATTTAATGCTTGATTAGACAAAAAATTAGGCAAGATTGCCACTAAAAAAGAGTATTTAGGCAAGATTAGGCAAAATATTAGTTGGACAACCATGATTGGTTGTTTTCTTTAAAAGATGAGGCAATGTGTGGTAAGGTTGTCACCCCCTAATTGTTCACTGTTACAGATTTTCAATTTGATATTACGTAGTTAATAAACTTCTAAAGTAGAATATTACTAGTGTTTGGGACAATCTAATGCTTTATCCTTGTGGTACCCAGGATGGAGGAAGTCGAACTGACCCGCATAACACAATTAGAAGATGTTCCTAACGAGTTGATCCAACGTATACAATCGCTATTGTTCACTCTATTAAGATATTCTCGGGACAATTTACCAATCACAAACTTTAAACTTCATATTGTCATTGAGGATGGAAAGTCAGTTTCCTTTGTTAAAAAATGGATTCGGCATTTAATTTCCAAAAGCCTTGTCACTGAGATTTACCTCAAACTCTACATTTATATGGATTCGTTTCAGTTGTCTGATGAGATATTCTCTGGTAAACACCGAAAAAATGGTTAGTCTACACGTGTTTACTCTCACTGGACGGAGTTGGATGGTACCAATTTCAACCATTCCGGATAAATTAGCTAGTGTAACAGAACTATCTTTAGATCTTTATGATGTCAATTTGAATTTACGTGAGTTATTCACATCCAAGTTTCCGTATCTCGAGAGTTTGACCCTCACATTTAGGTGGTGTGTGATGATAGATATCTCGGGAAAAGCACAGCCTAACCAGTTGCTCTGTGTCCAAGTTGTAGCTCCAAAATTACTCTTTTTCAGTTACACTGGCGACAACGTGACAATTCCTAGCATCTTACTTTTAGCCATTGATATTTCCTTCTTCCTTAAATTAAGGGAAACACTCAGGTTATCAAGCAAGTTCAACATCAAAATAAATACTGGCTATAAGTTTATAAAGCAATTTGAGGTTGATATCGATGATTTGAGAAGACAGGGCTTATGTCCAGCTACGGATGTTCAAAAACTGTCGTTTGAAAGTTGAAACATATCCTGGTGATGACTTGTCGGATCACTCGGAATTCTTTGATTCATTTTCTTCGATTTGCAATTCCAGTATTAGCCCAACCTCTCAAAGATATTGAAAAAGAAATCCATCACAATGGGAAACTTTAATAAATCATCTGGTCCAGTGTTCATAGATTGAACTCCCTTAATTTCAAGTGGTCGCTATAGAAGCAGCTCATCTCATGTCGACTATGAGTCTGTTTCTTTTGTTGTAAAAATGGATTCGACAGCTAGTTTTAAAAAGGTGTCTTAAGGAGATTTAAACACTCGCATTGTACATTTGTGACTTTCGATAGTTGGATGAGATATTCAGGTTACTTGTTTCTTAAAAGCATTCTCAATTGCATGTTGATGTTTTTTATGAGTTCGCTAAAAAAGGATGTAGATCATTTCAATATTATGTTGTAGTATAGTGGCAAGTATTCCTGCTTCTCACGCGGGTTGATGATATTCTTTTTGTTAATATTGTTTTTAGGTCTTAAATTGGAACACATAAACACAAACAGATCGACACTGAGACACTTGGCTGTGAGAGCCTTGTATATGAAATTTGAAACAGAGTAGCAAAACATGGAAAACAGTACTGCAGATGCAAAAATACCAAAATATAATAATATGAAAACTGAAATGACATTAGCACACACCTGTACATCCAAAGCCCAATGCATAAATTTTCTTTTTACTTAGAAAAAGAAACTCTTCGCCTTCTTTTGCACCAATACTCTTAAACGCAGCTATAAGTACCTCTATGTATGACACCACATCAGTCTTGAACTTGTACGAGCAGCTCTCCTGACCTTCATCCACATCTTGTACACCTCCTCTCATAAGACTCCCGACTTGCGCACCTTCCGTATAAGCTTTACATGCCATTAAGATATCACGTACATGATAACGAAAATGTCCTACTACCAAGTCTTCAAAATACTGTACTTATCCAACACCATTATTAAACAAGATAAAAAATGAATCTTTGATGGCAGTAACTGAAAGAGTCTGTTACCTTGGGTTGTTTCTTCATGGTATACACCATTGTTTTCAGTGAAAAAATAAGGGTCCTCTCGTTATCGTATAAGGAACACTTTTCTCCTTGTGCAGTGCCACTTAAGGATGCCATTATGGGTGAGTTGAAGCATGGTTTAGTGTTCAAAATTAGACCCTGTATGGAGACAAGAACTTGAAGCATAGTCGAAGTGCCCGGGATCCACATCTCATTTGCATCACCACTCCAAGTGTTCAGAAGACTCAAGCAAACTTTACCACAGTTATACAGATTTGGATTGATACGAAGACCACCAGAGTGATAGTGCACAAGCTATTAGAGAAAACTCACATGAAATTAGCTGGTATATGCATTAGAATCAAGTAAAAAAAATGAAGAGGGTGACTTACAGGTGGCATCTGAGGATAAGAGTCTAGAAAACACACATCAAAAAAGAAGAGACCATCATGATAAGGGATACTGGAGCAACTAATTTGTCACCACACTTCTATGAACTATAAATCTAAATGAGTACTAAAATACTGGAAAAAACATATATTGAAACAGCTCTAGCTGTGCCGTCCCATTCATCCAAAAGATTCAGTAATAACGGCAACACAGATTTCATCTGTTTATTGTCTGTGAGACTGCACCCAGATGCAAGATGATTTGTACCAAAGATGGTTGCTTTTAGCAATGAAACTGCACCATCAATCACATCATCATCCGCTGAACAAAGCTTCAAAAGATTCCATATATTAGCAAGTACAGAAAAGTTGATTAAAAAAAAAACAATAACTGTATTCAAACTTTGAACCAAGTCATTTCATATTTATGATCATAAGCATGTAAGTGGTTTACATGTTCGCCTACCTGTGATGCAACAACGCAAGTAATATGCATCCTGTGTTCAGTCATTGCAGTATCAAATTGCTTTGAAGTAAAACGTCCCACCAAGAGTAATAAGCAAGTCAGGAAGAAATCTATGGTTGCTATTCCACTTTCCTTATCATCAATGTGATCGGTGGTGTTGTTCCCTGCATAACGCTGCAAATTTTGTGTCAAAAAGAACTCCATCATACAAACCGCAGATTATGATGCATAGCTATACAATGATAATTAGACCACCAAGCCTCATCCTGCTACACCTCAATAATATGCTTATAAAAAATTAGTTTACATGATTTGCATTCGATGTAGCCAGTTTGGGTTCTGATCTTACTTATGAACGGGTTGTTTTGGGTTGCGTTTTTACCTCACACAGGTCAATTAGAAAAATGAATCAACTGGAGGCAGGTGGAAAGTTCCCAAATTAGAAATGATTAGAAAACCTAAAAATAAGACTAATTTTATGGCTAAATCTACATGTCAATGATTAATTGATTTATGGAAAATAGGTCCTTCTGCTGCAACCAACAGGATGTAGACACATATGTTTTGTCACAAAATTAGGCATACATTTAGGCCTCTTAATCATATTTGTTTCCCAAAGCTTATTTCCAGAGCATAAAACCTCCTAAATCGTTTTATTCAAAGATTCGTATATTATTGTATAGATATTATTTTCACAATCATAATTGACGCAATTATAAACTTGAAGAAAATTAATGGACAAAAAAGTACTTGCGGGTCGTAAGCTTCATTTCAAATCCAACTAAACTTTACTTGTTTTGACCCACCTACTTTGCCATGTATAATCACCATATCCGATTGCCACACAAGCATAAAAATATAATATTATAAGCAATACTGAGGTTATATCTAACCTCAATACTGGAAAAGTACTGGTCCAGTAATTCCTTGTGGCGACTAGAAATTTGGTGATCTTCCAAAGGCATAAGGATGCCATAGTATCTCCAACAAGATGAGAGCAACAACATGCCAGTTTTAACCATCTGTGAACCTGTCTTCTAACCAATGATCAGGAAAACAGGTGCAAAAAAGTTCAAAGACATGGTAAGGAACAAGAACTAAGAAAATACCTGCCTGATCTTGAGAAGAATGATACTGTTTTTTGGTCTTACGCAACTATTTCAGGACTCTTTCCAATCCTTTGGCATGCAAAGACCGACTTTTCCTGCTCCACTGAGACACATAAAAAGAGAAATGGTTACTTTGTTTACAAACCACTAGAGTTCAAGGTGCATTTGATTGACGTCGCTACACATGTATTTAAATGTTTAAAACAGCCTAAATCGTTTTATGCTCAAGATAACCTATTAATCATATTCATTACATCACATATATTCAAAAACAAAAGAAAATGACCAAAATGGCGTTGGCAGTCAGCTCAAGCCAGCCCCCAATATTCACCCACACATAAAGGTAACCCTTTTGGCCTCAAACCATTTTGAACCATTACCCAACCAACCCGGATTGCCCATATCATCGCTTCTACAAGCTGTGATAGCATAACTGCTTCATCATGTTCTTCAGACGATATGCCTCCCCACTTCCCATAAACAATTACTAAATAAAATGAGTAGGGTATATAAACAGAATTGTTGTATGTAGGAAATTAAGAAAAAACAGAGAAATACTTCAGAGGGGAATTCGTTCGCGTTGTCTAAAGGATTATTGATGGTATGTTGTGGTGTGGGACCCGAGGCAGTCTCAGTGGAGCTAGAAGACACACGTCTCGTCCGATGCCTAACTAGAGGTTGCTCGTCTGCATCTTCGCTTTCATCATTAGTAGATGAGCTCACAACATCCAACCTACAATTCCTTTCAAACTCTCATCAGAAGATAGAGCTTCACATTTGTATTAACTTTTCGAATTCTCAAGTTCTTTCGTCACCCATAAATAAATCAGTAATTCATTAATCACAGAGCCCCTGCAAAAAATTAAATCAACACTAATAAGTTCCATAATTCAACTCCAACATTCCCTAAATCATTAGCTCACTTGCAGCCTTTTCATAATAGCAACGCACAACAGCAACCAGAACAACTGCGGAATTGGTGAGTAATGAATATCTAAAGGTTTTACCCCCTGATAGGCATTGAATATCTAGTGTTATTGTGCATATGCATTCAGAGAGATCTTTTTTTTAAACTGAAAATGTCACTTATTAATATTGTAGCTTATTGTGCTATTTATTGTGCATCTGTAACCCAACCTCCCATTTTCACATCTGTCCAATTACAGCACTACAATCAGTCACTTTAAAAAAGACAATTCCTTAAACGCAGAAAGAATTAACACATCACCAACACAGTGTATAATACCTAATAGCAAAAGAGAAAACATGACCATCATGAGTTGGTGGCTACTACTGCTAAAAGCACATGGCCATAAATTCTGAGTCATTCTTTATAAGTGTAGTTAATCAAAGGTCACACTTACACAAATAGCTTCAGTTTAACTATGGGTGTCAAACATTAGGTTCAACATCGACATGTCAATATCAGTACATATTTTGGGGGTGTTTGGCATTAACTTCTGGGCATGCCAAAACTGATTATGGGTGGGTTAAATAATTAGCTTAGCAGCGGCAGAAATAACTCGATTTCAATTACATAAGGATCATTTCATCTGTTTACCTAAATAATTAAAATACAACACTTACCACATATCTTCTGGTCCAAGTGGCTCTTCTTTAAGGAATGCTTTAAGGCATTTACACAAGAATATGCAGTTGACCAGTCAAGTCAGCAGACTCTAGCAATTCATCCATAACAATATCAGAACCTTTAACAATTCCATTTTTATCATTTAAAATGAATTTCACATCACACTACGCATGCGGGTGGTAACTATTAAAATGGGTATGTTAGGAAAAAAAACTATCAAAATGGGTAATAAACTGACCAAGATTTTCAAAATGGGTATGAATTGGGTTCGAGATATCAAAATGGGTAAGAACCTGATCAAGTAAATAAAATGGATAAAAAAATGGAGGTGACTTGATATAACTGAATCTTCTTGACAAAAGAAAAGCTTTGAAGAATCTATTAATGAAAAATCATCAAAATCGATACAATATATCATGGATTCCAAAGTTTTTGGGCAGATCGTGATACTGCACTATTAAGATGTTGCCATTAGCAACTAAATGCATATAAAATTTGTTAAGATAGACTTGATAAAAAATAACAAATTTCAAACTGCGACTTCAACTAGTAATATGCTATTTTCACCTAATTCTGCGAATCTGGTTGTTGCAACTTCAAATTGCAGTAACCAATTCAATGTCATATCCAAACACTCCCTAGGCTAATAACAATAACAATAACAATAACAATAACAATAACAATAACAATAACAATAACAATAACAATAACAATAATAATAATAATAATAATAATAATAATAATAATAATAATAATAATAATAATAATAATAATAATAAAAGTTAACTACTCGCCAAAATATTATGTCATCAAACATTACCTTGTCAAGTAATCAAATGTGAGTTTGAAATCCATGACTCTTGTCGTGGTGCATAAAACTTCAATTGAGAAAGAGACCTTCAATCAGGCTGTGGTCCTTAGTTGAAAGTCCACCATTGTGATAACCAACTGAGTGATAAGAACGGTGAGTAAAACCACAAGTGCACAAAGCCACCCTTACCTGTAATCACCAAGATATCGGTTCTTAAGTTGGATAGTTGTCATCCTAAAAAATAAGGCTGCTGCTGTATTTAGCGCTGGTAGCCTAATATAGAAACACACACCAAAAATTAATCAACCAACTTTTAGAAGGTAGAGTGACATAACATAAGCACACTGTTGCCGTCATAAAGTTCATACACCTAACTACATTTACTTCCATCCAACCAAACTTCCCAAACTTTATTTTCGTGTGCACCCAAATTCCTTTTTAACTGGACTAAAGGATAGCTTTCGGCTTTAATACTGCTTGCTGCTTTGCAAATCAGATGGAATCAACTGCTTCACAGTTGACCCAAGACGCTGTGAAGTAGATGGGTGATCCTCAACAGTTCGAAAAGTAGGAGAAAGCGGCCTGTGGCTTAAATTAGGCAACGACTGTGTAGCCCTTTTTCTATGCTTGCTTTCAGAAACCTTTTTTTCGCCAACAAAAAAATTATCCTGCAGAGATGGATTTCAATACTGTAAATTTGTAGCTAAAAGACTAAAGATGGCAAGTTTGATTTACTTCTGAATTGGACCATGGGGATTACAGTTTATCCCTATTGGGTCAAATAAAAAAAGAAAGTAGCCAAAGGGGCAATGGGCCAAACGAGGTAAAATTTGTCTAAAGTCTATTTTTACAGCTTACATTCTCCTTAATTGTTTTAGTTGATAAGTTATATTTTTTTTTTTATTGTAATTTCATACATTTATAATCGCGTTTAGCACATCAAATGATCATGAAAGTGGGAGAAAATGCTCATGAGTCAACATAACCCTTACCAAAAACAGCTTTCAACCCAAACCAATTTGACTCATTAACCAACCCGCCCATATTGCCAACTCTACTAAAATAAGATATATTCTAAATCACAGTTAACTCACCAATGATGGAAAACAATCCCTTGTGTCTGGAAACAAGCCAAGTATAGCGTCATTTACCCATGATTCCTCGTTAATCCAGGGACAATTCTTGAGTAAGATGGTATCTTTCAGCGAAACCAAAATTAACATAAGCAATGAGTTAAAATGAACCTAAAACTATGCATTAATGCTAAAACAAAGACATACAAGCAACTTCTTGGCATTTGAAGCATCCTTAATGTCCTTTCTTGAAATCAAAGTTCTTGAAGTTGAATTCAAATTTGACTCAAGCTGCTGCAGCCTTTCAATAACAACAGCCTCGTCACCCTATAAAACACAAGAGAATACCCATGGCCACTTCTAACTATGATCCTACCAGCTACACTTAAATCTCTATCAAAACGTGTATGCCATAATCCACCACCGTATGTTTGCATATTCACCTTAAGATAGTTGGATTTCGACGATGTAGTAAGCTTATTTAAGCCCATGAGTCTCGGGGAAATTTGAGCTTAAAGCAAAATGAAATAAGCCCATAAGAGAAACTATATACAAACACCTCCTTAGTTCAAAGAATACGAGATTATTATTGAGGTTAGTAGGCTACATCTTTGTTCATAACCCGAGCTAACAAAGAACACATATTACAGCAGTTGATTCATAGTTACGACTTACGAATATAAAGTAAAACCAATAATCAATTGTGGAAAAACCTACTAAAAGTACAAGAAACACAAAGAGTGAAAAAGATTCCATCTTGCCACTTTCTTGATTCATTAATCACTTCCCACCAACCTTCAGCAGATGAAGACCATAAATCAAAAACCATCATCATTTTTTTCATTGATCAAGAAGATGATAATTAACCAGCAATCAGACCCTTTTAATTGTTTTAAGCAACAACAACTAAGAGGAGGTCAAGCTTGTTTGTCCTTCTGAACTTTTAAATCTAGTTATAATGGAAGTATCAAAGTTTATGTACTAACAATTCAACCAATATACCCACCAATAGGCCTATTAAACTTGACTTTCGTGGCTCCAATTCAACCATGCATATACATCAAAGGACTGACCATTTTTAGACACATTTAAACTAAAGACAAACAAAATAAGAACATAACAAACAAAAAGAAAAACAACAATATGTATGCATCATTTAGTCAAGAATTTGAAACTAAAAACTTATTGTGTTACCATATTGCTAGCTTGTAATTTACAGGTCGATATGCTAGTTAAGTACTACTTTTTTGTATATTTAAACCATAACATGTTTGGTTTAGATGGCCATTTTTCCAACGGTTAATTATGCATGGGATACATGCATGAATGTTTGAATCACGAGATTACTTCATAAATAAAGCCCCTTGATACTTCGGTACCAAAACCGGGATTTCCCGCTTTGGTACCGTACCATTTTTATTGGTACCGATTTTTTTTTTTTTTTTTTTTTTTTTTTTTGAGCTAGCTTTGTAGTACCGGTACCGTACCGAGTAAAGAGAACCAGTACCAGTACGGGTCGGTACCGGTACGGTTCCGGTGTCGTACCGTTTTTCTGGTACCCATGCTCATCCCTAACTCACACACACACACACACAAACACAAACACATACAAGTACTTAGTGCCCCCAATACAGTAATGCACTATGCACAAGTCCAAAACAACAGATTCCACTTCAAAACTTGCTAGTTACACTTAAATTACAAAAACGTGTCCATTTTAAAGAGACCAGATGACAACCATTAAGAGAAATACTAGATTATACTATGTTGACCCTCCCATTACCTTAGTGATGTGCCGCAAAATGATAAAGACAACGATAATCATGATACTAGTAATGTTACATGCTTAAGATTCTTGTGTATCGGAATCTGACTCTGCATCATACTGCAACACCGTGTGGATTCTTCTGTTTGTGTTGGCTTCCAATGGGGGCAACCCATCATCTTCACTAGAATCTGACTCCTCGTTTTCCGCTGTGGTTAAAGGGGGCATCTGATTGTTCCCATTAGAGGAGGTGTCCACTACTGTTGATTTAAAGACTTCTGGCCTGCATTGCATTAACAAGCAGAATTAGAGGTCAAGCCTTTGATACTATCTGTGTGTCATTGCATAAAAAATAAAAAAATAATAAAAATGTTGATAGGTAAAAAACAATTACAACTTTTTAGGCTTGCCATGGGCGGTTTCATGGACCTTTACATATGTAAAGCATATTGATGTAGAGTACTATTTTCACGAAAACTTTGAGTTGCTCACCTTCTAAATCTTAAATATGTTGTTGGGTAGCTCGGCTGTCATTTTTAGTTGATTACTTTTTGGTCATCAAATAATGAAATAAGCCTAGTTAGATATCTCATGTCAAGTTGCCTTGTGTTTGTACTTGGCCGGTTAACGGTATATAGTTTTAGCAATATTTGATTAGAATGGTTCTACTTTCTAATCTACATATTATGTAAGGTGACCATTAACATTTCCAACAAAAATTCAATATTATAACAGTCTCAATAAGCCAGCAGAGTTTGCTTTGGGATTCCTTATTAAATGTTAGTAATGACTAATGACAGTAATTAGAAATGACAAATTATGCATAACCATAGCTATAAAACAACTTGCAAATACGTCAATTCCTATTAAGTTAACAATTGCAAATCCAAACAAAGAAAACTAAACATAAGTTGGTAGGATAATATAGAAAGTAACCATTGTGGAGTCTTTTGTAAGACTCTGACTTGGTGATGGAAAAGAAGTTGAACAACAACACAAGCCACTTTACTTCGGGACTCAAGAGCCTCCTCTCTCCCACTATCATCAACCACAACAAAACTACCTGGAAAACCATACCATAATGTTATTATCAGCATATCAATACAAACTGAAAAAAATAATATGCCAACTCTGACCTCGTTTTATCCACATGGTTTTTTGAAATTTGGCTGGAAAAATGGCCAGCGTTGTTTCTCCTTTGGGGTCAATCACCTGTATACAAAAATATATATATATATATATATATATATATATATATATATATATATATATATATATATATATATATATATATATATATATATAGTTAGGATGGAACAGGCATTCATTTCATGAAATCATAAAAGCGTAATAAACCTCGATTTGATTGTTGCCTCTAAGAGAAACAACTTGCATAATGCTTTGACCATCTTGAAGAGTTAACGTCTCATCATTAACGGCCCGCTTCAGATTCTTCCTTCCACCTTTCATAGCCATTTCCAATCCTATGACTGTAGTTGCTCTTATGCTGCAAATTAATTAATTATGCTCATAGCCTCATAGACTTGGGCCTAATTTCATAAGAAAGAAAATAGTGGGCCGAAATTTTTATTAAATTTGAAGTTGAAACTTTTTAATAATATTTAGCGGTGTTTCTTTTCTTTGTGGGGAAGAAAAGTGGGCCTAAATTTTTAGGGGACGTTTGGCACGAGTGAATCGTTGAGAAAAGAATTGCATTAGAGAATGGAATCACATAAATATGGAATAATCTAAAAGAAAGAAAATACATTTCGTTGTTTGGTATAAATTAAGAATCGAGTATAAAATGTGATAGATACTGAATTCTCTTGTTTGGAACAAACAAAGAATAAACTCATAAGAATAAAAAAAAATATATATTTTAAAGAAGAAAAAAAAAAAAAAAAAAAACACCACGATGTTTTGATTAGTTTTGTATTTTTTCCAACTCCATATTACAAGTTTATGATCTTTCCCTTAATTATGATTTTGCACATTTTGTATGATCTTCACCTTTTGAACTAGATTAATAAACAAATAAATTCTATTGTACATTATGTTAACAAGTAATTGCCATTATTTAATTTCTTCTAACATCTTGAAATGGTTGAATGGAAGGCACATTGTGCAAGAGTCATAAAAGTAAAAATTGTGACGAAGTGTTTTAGAACAAATGAATTTTAAGAATTATAAAAAAGCGCAAAGTTAATACAGATGTGTATATATGTTCATATCTTTTGTTGAATTGAAACGAAGGTCAACATAGTATGTATATGTTCACATTTATTGTTGAATTAGAACAAAGGTCAAAGTATATGAAGGTGACCTGAAAATTTTGAGAAAATGTTTGATGGCAGAAGGTGAATAGGGGATGGTGATGTGAAAATCAAAGAAAAACTGTGTTAGGGTTTTTGATTTTTCAATTGAATAGCATGTGTCAGTCACATGACTATGCCTTTTTATATTCTTTTTTTTTTTTTTTTTTTTTAAATAGCTTTGATTCTTATCTGGAATGAGATAGGAATGGGTTTTGCTTAAATTTGTTGATTCTTTGTATTCTCCACTTTTTATAGAGAATGAATTTGGTTGAATGAGAATCGTGTGTTGATTCTCCATTTCCATTCTTTATGTCAACCAAACTAAGGAAAACACTCCCATTCCATTCTTGTGCTTTCCATTCCATCGTACCAAACATGCCCTTAATGCTTCTTAATTGGGAGGGTCATTAAAGCTTCACTCTCCCAATTAAGTGGCTAATTAAGTGGTTCATATGGAACCACTTAATTTAGTAAACACCCCCTTAGACTACGAGCTAACACGTGCCATACTATTATAGGTCGCGTGTCGGTACTGCGCACTCAAATTAATTGACTTTACCCTATTCAGACAGCTCTACTTGAGGTGAGTATACACGAACCCCCTTTTTACCGCTTTACTTATTTGGGGTGGAATGCATGAACTTAAACTTAAACTATATTGTTTGAACTCTATGACATAATTTGAACTCTTATGATTTGTTTTGAACTCTATGACATATTATGAATTTATGAACTCTTCTGGACCCTTTATTATGTTTTGAACTATAATGTACCGTACACACTCAAATTTAAGTCTCCATTGTTCGAAGCAGTGTCGAGTCTCCCATGTTCAGAGCAGTCTTGATTAAATAGTATATAATAGCTGTTATGATGTACTGTTCGTACATTCGCATTGTTAGTTCCCGGTTGGTTTACCGTTTGGACTCCAATTTATATGTACCGTTCGTACGGCTCCCTTGTGCGGAGTAGTAAGTAGTATGGATAACACTATTAGAGGTCAGCCAGCCTCTCGTTCCTCTGTCTACGGAACGCATATTATTTAATTTTGGGGCATTGCCACATACTTTATTATATACGAGGCGTTTTTATTGTAAATTGTCATGACCATGCGTGTATTAACTACCAGGCGTCCTATTTTTATTATGGGGATGTTTGTGAACTTATAGTTACAAGTCTTGTATGGGCGGGACTTATAACAGGATGGGTTGACAGGACATCTGCCATGTGGATTTCCTCAAAAATATTTTTCGTACTGAATAAAACATGTGTACTCACCAACTATTTTCATAGTTAATCCGTTTTCTCATGCATTTCAGGTGATCGTTGTTAAGCTTAAGTTAAGAAGACTTTTGAATAAAGAAGTCGTCACGAGTCATCATTAGTCATTATGTAGTGAAATGTTATCGTTTGGAAACCAAATTATATTTTAATTGTTGAGGTCGGCTGGAATGATATTGTAATGTACGGTTTCTTAAATTTTAATTATGGTATTGTACTATATCTCTTTGGCAATGTATATTGAATGTGTCGCACCTCGTGTTTCGGCCTTCGGCGGGGTATGACAGTAATGGAACTTGTAGATATCTTTGAGAATGGCCATTATGAAATGTTTGTCAAGTAAACTAGAAACTTGAGTTTGACACTACTAAGTCTCTGACGAGAGACTTGGTGAGTGTTTGTGATGAGATCGATAAGCATTGTAGTAGCTTATCGAAAATTCTCTTATAAGCCTCTGAAGAGAGACTTATTGAGAGATGTTATAGGCATGGGTATGAAACCATACGTGAATCGGTTAGTGATGGAAACCCAACTTGAATGAAGTGCTCCTACCTCTCGAGTTTAATGGGTAATAACGAAGTAACTTATCGATAGAAGATGTTATCAACGAATTGACTCATGTATAGCAAAGATAGCATGGCGTTGTCGATATAAGGATGAGATTATTCTTTTAACAAAGCTTTTGAGGCATCTTAGCAACGAAGACGTTAGAATAGCTTTGCCTATATGACCCAGAGGTGGTGCCGCCTTGAATGGAGAGTTATGGTTTCTCTCTTAGAGGGTTATGAAACATGATTTAAGCGCATGGCCATATTCACGCTCAGTTTGAGAATGAGATGGTTACAATGAGAAGTGCATAGAAGTGTGCCGGTTAGATCAACAGATTCTTGGTTTAATTCCTTAGGACACCATTGAATCGATTTTACTTTGCATACTTAGAGTAAACGAGGTTTAATCGTAATGACACCTTCGTGACACAACCTATTAGAGTAACAAGAAACTTTCCACCCTAGTGGGGGATTGTTGGAACTATGAGGAGTTTGGCAAGTTTTCATGAGGATTTAACACATTCAAATAGAGCAATAGTACAACTAGTTGATGCGGCAACTAGATGTAAGTGATTCAAAGCACATGATACAAGTCTTTAACAATAAAACAACTAGTATGTTGACTAAGTAAAAGGTAGTAGTAGTGGGGCTGATTTGGATGTTAACAAAATAGTTAAAACCATCAGCCATGTTCCTAATTTTGTGGGTTGAAAACGTGACCATGATCTTCATTCATTGGTTATGCTTTTGACTTATAAATAGAGGATAACTACTCACTTGTATGGGTGCAAAAAAGACTCATAAACACACATAAATAAGAAGTCCCTAATAGAATGAATAATGTCATGTGCTCTCATATTTGCCAACTCGCGTGTTACTGCTCCGCCATCGTCATTTTGTTGTTATCATTCTCTGGTGGTTAACAACACGAGTCTGCATCAAATCCTAAGGTTAGTTATGCATGAGGCTTGCAGATAATTGAGCGCGTAAACACCTTTTAAGGACAGGGAGTTTGGTCCCGCGCGGAGCTCTTTAACGGTTTTGTTGCCATCTATAGATTAGTCCTTAATGTTAAAGGTTGCGGGTTTACATCATTTGGATGTTCAGGTCCATCTTTACTACTGTTATTATCTGTTATTGTTGTGTGAAACAATATGACATGTTATCTCAATTATGTACTTATGAAATGTCTTAAACTAGATGTTTATTTCAACAAAAAAACCTTGTTCTTAAAAAATGATTCCTTTTTTTGTGTCGTTGGTCTATGGTTATAGTTTACTAAGTTGAGCAAGATTCTTCCTTCCACCTTTCATAGCCATTTCCAATCCTATGACTGTAGTTGCTCTTATGCTGCAAATTAATTAATTATGCTCATAGCCTCATAGACTTGGGCCTAATTTCATAAGAAAGAAAATAGTGGGCCGAAATTTTTATTAAATTTGAAGTTGAAACTTTTTAATAATATTTAGCGGTGTTTCTTTTCTTTGTGGGGAAGAAAAGTGGGCCTAAATTTTTAGGGGACGTTTGGCACGAGTGAATCGTTGAGAAAAGAATTGCATTAGAGAATGGAATCACATAAATATGGAATAATCTAAAAGAAAGAAAATACATTTCGTTGTTTGGTATAAATTAAGAATCGAGTATAAAATGTGATAGATACTGAATTCTCTTGTTTGGAACAAACAAAGAATAAACTCATAAGAATAAAAAAAAATATATATTTTAAAGAAGAAAAAAAAAAAAAAAAAACACCACGATGTTTTGATTAGTTTTGTATTTTTTCCAACTCCATATTACAAGTTTATGATCTTTCCCTTAATTATGATTTTGCACATTTTGTATGATCTTCACCTTTTGAACTAGATTAATAAACAAATAAATTCTATTGTACATTATGTTAACAAGTAATTGCCATTATTTAATTTCTTCTAACATCTTGAAATGGTTGAATGGAAGGCACATTGTGCAAGAGTCATAAAAGTAAAAATTGTGACGAAGTGTTTTAGAACAAATGAATTTTAAGAATTATAAAAAAGCGCAAAGTTAATACAGATGTGTATATATGTTCATATCTTTTGTTGAATTGAAACGAAGGTCAACATAGTATGTATATGTTCACATTTATTGTTGAATTAGAACAAAGGTCAAAGTATATGAAGGTGACCTGAAAATTTTGAGAAAATGTTTGATGGCAGAAGGTGAATAGGGGATGGTGATGTGAAAATCAAAGAAAAACTGTGTTAGGGTTTTTGATTTTTCAATTGAATAGCATGTGTCAGTCACATGACTATGCCTTTTTATATTCTTTTTTTTTTTTTTTTTTTTTTTAAATAGCTTTGATTCTTATCTGGAATGAGATAGGAATGGGTTTTGCTTAAATTTGTTGATTCTTTGTATTCTCCACTTTTTATAGAGAATGAATTTGGTTGAATGAGAATCGTGTGTTGATTCTCCATTTCCATTCTTTATGTCAACCAAACTAAGGAAAACACTCCCATTCCATTCTTGTGCTTTCCATTCCATCGTACCAAACATGCCCTTAATGCTTCTTAATTGGGAGGGTCATTAAAGCTTCACTCTCCCAATTAAGTGGCTAATTAAGTGGTTCATATGGAACCACTTAATTTAGTAAACACCCCCTTAGACTACGAGCTAACACGTGCCATACTATTATAGGTCGCGTGTCGGTACTGCGCACTCAAATTAATTGACTTTACCCTATTCAGACAGCTCTACTTGAGGTGAGTATACACGAACCCCCTTTTTACCGCTTTACTTATTTGGGGTGGAATGCATGAACTTAAACTTAAACTATATTGTTTGAACTCTATGACATAATTTGAACTCTTATGATTTGTTTTGAACTCTATGACATATTATGAATTTATGAACTCTTCTGGACCCTTTATTATGTTTTGAACTATAATGTACCGTACACACTCAAATTTAAGTCTCCATTGTTCGAAGCAGTGTCGAGTCTCCCATGTTCAGAGCAGTCTTGATTAAATAGTATATAATAGCTGTTATGATGTACTGTTCGTACATTCGCATTGTTAGTTCCCGGTTGGTTTACCGTTTGGACTCCAATTTATATGTACCGTTCGTACGGCTCCCTTGTGCGGAGTAGTAAGTAGTATGGATAACACTATTAGAGGTCAGCCAGCCTCTCGTTCCTCTGTCTACGGAACGCATATTATTTAATTTTGGGGCATTGCCACATACTTTATTATATACGAGGCGTTTTTATTGTAAATTGTCATGACCATGCGTGTATTAACTACCAGGCGTCCTATTTTTATTATGGGGATGTTTGTGAACTTATAGTTACAAGTCTTGTATGGGCGGGACTTATAACAGGATGGGTTGACAGGACATCTGCCATGTGGATTTCCTCAAAAATATTTTTCGTACTGAATAAAACATGTGTACTCACCAACTATTTTCATAGTTAATCCGTTTTCTCATGCATTTCAGGTGATCGTTGTTAAGCTTAAGTTAAGAAGACTTTTGAATAAAGAAGTCGTCACGAGTCATCATTAGTCATTATGTAGTGAAATGTTATCGTTTGGAAACCAAATTATATTTTAATTGTTGAGGTCGGCTGGAATGATATTGTAATGTACGGTTTCTTAAATTTTAATTATGGTATTGTACTATATCTCTTTGGCAATGTATATTGAATGTGTCGCACCTCGTGTTTCGGCCTTCGGCGGGGTATGACAGTAATGGAACTTGTAGATATCTTTGAGAATGGCCATTATGAAATGTTTGTCAAGTAAACTAGAAACTTGAGTTTGACACTACTAAGTCTCTGACGAGAGACTTGGTGAGTGTTTGTGATGAGATCGATAAGCATTGTAGTAGCTTATCGAAAATTCTCTTATAAGCCTCTGAAGAGAGACTTATTGAGAGATGTTATAGGCATGGGTATGAAACCATACGTGAATCGGTTAGTGATGGAAACCCAACTTGAATGAAGTGCTCCTACCTCTCGAGTTTAATGGGTAATAACGAAGTAACTTATCGATAGAAGATGTTATCAACGAATTGACTCATGTATAGCAAAGATAGCATGGCGTTGTCGATATAAGGATGAGATTATTCTTTTAACAAAGCTTTTGAGGCATCTTAGCAACGAAGACGTTAGAATAGCTTTGCCTATATGACCCAGAGGTGGTGCCGCCTTGAATGGAGAGTTATGGTTTCTCTCTTAGAGGGTTATGAAACATGATTTAAGCGCATGGCCATATTCACGCTCAGTTTGAGAATGAGATGGTTACAATGAGAAGTGCATAGAAGTGTGCCGGTTAGATCAACAGATTCTTGGTTTAATTCCTTAGGACACCATTGAATCGATTTTACTTTGCATACTTAGAGTAAACGAGGTTTAATCGTAATGACACCTTCGTGACACAACCTATTAGAGTAACAAGAAACTTTCCACCCTAGTGGGGGATTGTTGGAACTATGAGGAGTTTGGCAAGTTTTCATGAGGATTTAACACATTCAAATAGAGCAATAGTACAACTAGTTGATGCGGCAACTAGATGTAAGTGATTCAAAGCACATGATACAAGTCTTTAACAATAAAACAACTAGTATGTTGACTAAGTAAAAGGTAGTAGTAGTGGGGCTGATTTGGATGTTAACAAAATAGTTAAAACCATCAGCCATGTTCCTAATTTTGTGGGTTGAAAACGTGACCATGATCTTCATTCATTGGTTATGCTTTTGACTTATAAATAGAGGATAACTACTCACTTGTATGGGTGCAAAAAAGACTCATAAACACACATAAATAAGAAGTCCCTAATAGAATGAATAATGTCATGTGCTCTCATATTTGCCAACTCGCGTGTTACTGCTCCGCCATCGTCATTTTGTTGTTATCATTCTCTGGTGGTTAACAACACGAGTCTGCATCAAATCCTAAGGTTAGTTATGCATGAGGCTTGCAGATAATTGAGCGCGTAAACACCTTTTAAGGACAGGGAGTTTGGTCCCGCGCGGAGCTCTTTAACGGTTTTGTTGCCATCTATAGATTAGTCCTTAATGTTAAAGGTTGCGGGTTTACATCATTTGGATGTTCAGGTCCATCTTTACTACTGTTATTATCTGTTATTGTTGTGTGAAACAATATGACATGTTATCTCAATTATGTACTTATGAAATGTCTTAAACTAGATGTTTATTTCAACAAAAAAACCTTGTTCTTAAAAAATGATTCCTTTTTTTGTGTCGTTGGTCTATGGTTATAGTTTAAAAAATGATCCCTTACTCACTTTCTCAAAAATGATTCCTTTTTTTGTGATTTTGGTTATTTTTGTGATTTTGGTTTAGGTTGTTAAGAAAGAGATAGGTTTTGTTGGAATACGAAAAGTGTAAATCATTAGTCTAGGGACTTCTATTTATCTTTTGTAATACTCTAGGGTAAGTTGTGTAAGTTGTGTAACCTGCGACAGCATATTCCTATCACAACATTTGTAACTGAATTTGGTGGTTTAGTGATGAGTAGATCCATGATCGATGCTCTGATACCATATCATGAATGATGAATTTGTGAGAAAGTGAGTAAGGGATTCAAATGCCATTTAGGCGGGAAATGTTGTTATTGAGTAAAATGAATTGTATTACATCAAAATGAAATGGAGTACAGTATTTATAGGCTACATACATCTAGAAATATCAAACTATACAAAATATCTAATCTACATTCTTCCACATTGGACTTGAGCTTTGTGTAGTAGCTTGTGGCTTAGCTTATGACATGAAGGGGTGTTTGGCATAGTCATTGTCTTGACTGTGGTGTTGACTTTGTGAGTTTGACCTTCTTTATTTTGACTTCCTGATGTATTCTCTTTAATAGTCTAGCAACATTGTTTGGCATGCCATGTATATATCCAAAGTTCATAAGAATAAAATATTGAAATGTAACTTAAGTGAGTGTACTATGAACCTACTATTATATTAGTCTATGCTGAATCAATATTATTAAAATATAGCACAATCAAAACCATCATAGATATGTAATAAGGTATGCAGCAATGGCCTAATTGATCAACAAAAAATAGGAATTATATGTCAAGATGTGAAAATAAGAGGTCATGTTGGTGGAAATAGTTGAGTTTTGAGAATGATAGAAAGTGAACTTTTTGGAGGTTCAAAACCAAGATACTACATCCTAAATGCTGATATGGTTTAACATGAACTTAATTGTGGCTTTACTTTTAAAGCAAAAGATCTTGCAGTACTGCAGTTATACGAAGACTTGATCGGGTTCTATTTTCTTCTCATTCGTCATCTTGATATGATACTATTTTTTTATGGTCATTTTTCAACTTAGCATCAATATGCTACATATATTCTCATAAAGTATGGTATTATAAGATTTTGTAGTAGAGGTAGCTAACTTGTTTCCTGATCCTGCACTTATGTGCATAGATAGTTTGAAACTTTGAATCTTCGTAGGGAAATAGCTACTTGAAGTAACGAGATGAAACCTATAAACTTATTGGAAAGTGTTAATACAAATATTGCCTAAAAACGTTATTTATATTTTACGATCTTTGCTAAGTTTTGTTAACGACAAAGTGTAAACTTTAGTTTTTAGTAAAACATGATTATAGTTTAAGTCTTGCATACATTTACATTTTCATATAAAATATTACATTTACTTATTTCTTAATATAGTAAATGTTACATCACATCATGCATTTATGGAAAGCTTATGTGTTTGACTCTCCATAAGACTTCTTACACAATTGTGTGTTTGACTAGAAATAACTTGATGTGACATTGCTTGATATGGAAAGAGTTCTTACATGTTTTCCTGTCAGTCATGGCGGAACCCATTCTAGGGTTCCGCCTGATCCGCCAGACTGCTGGTTGGTTTGGCTATAACTACCAAGCCACTTGCAAGAATTCACTCATCACTTTAGGACATATATTTCACATCTTCTCTCATCTAACTCAGTAACATTTGACTTGTGTGATTCTCTTATGTAGCAAAGGAGTTCACAAGTTCATCCAAGAAGTTACAAGTTTCAACTCAAAAGTTGCAAGACTTGTTAGCTTTGTTATGTATAAACTTTGGTAGTTTATACTTCATTTGTATCTTGTGTAGAAGTGATCGGTTAGTATTTTAGGCCTTAAAATACATAGTGTGACGGGAGTTGTTGTACCCTTGTAAAAGAACTATTGGGAGTGGTTGTACCCTTGTAAAAGAACTCGACATCTAGCTTAGTGTCGGAAATAGTGGATAGGCGACGTTAGGTTGGTTCTACCTTGAACTAGGACCCGGTATCTAGCTTTGTACAAGATAAAGTGTAAGCGACGATTGTAAAGGTTTCTCCACCCGTGTAAGGAGCTTGTTGACTAGTGCTTGAAACTCTCGAGTTGGAAACTCGGGGCGTGGATGTAGGGCAAGGAAAAAGAGTCCTTGTAGCCGAACCACAATAAATAATCGTGTTGTGGTTTGATCGTTTCTTACTTTGTCTTTGCATATTACATATTGTCTTTAGTTAGAATCATTAATTACACGTAAAGCTTTTCAAAGATTAACAAGTAATTTGAGTTCATATCTTTAATGAAACGTAAAGTTTTTAAAGGATAATTAAGTTAAAAAGCGGTAAACTATTCAACCGCCTTCTAGTTTTCCACAATTGGTATCATAGCTACGTTACTCAAGATCTTTAAAATATATTGTATTTTAAAACTTATATCGATCCATGGATTTTGAAAATCTCAAAGAAGGGCAACCTATTCAAAACCCACCGCTATTTGAAAAAGAAAACTTCCTTGAATGGAAAAGTAAATTTGAAAACTATGTGAAATCAATTTATCAAGATCTTTGGCACATTATTTCTATTGGTGATTTCAAACCAACAAAAGCAAGTTTTGAAAATCAAAATGATTATCTCAAGTTTGATAAAAACACTAAAGCTAAGATAATGATTTATAAAGCTTTACCGAGAATTGAATATGAAAGAGTGTATTTTTATCAAACGGCTAATGATATTTTGAAAAATATAATCAACTTTCATCAAGAAATATGTCAAGTCAAAGATGATCAATTCGATCTCACACATGAGTTAGAAGTCTTAGAAAACCTAATAAATAGACACTTAGTTGAAGTAAATACATGTGCTACTAGTGTAAATATTTTAAATGAATGTGTAAGTGAAGATGATTACTTATGTCGAGCTCAAAGTGGCTTTGCTTACGATTCATGGAATGACACGGATGAAGATGAAGCCAACTATCCGGTTTGTGATTCTCAACTAGAAAAAACATCAAGAAAGGTACAATTTGAAACCAAACACTTTTGCTTTGACACATTTATCCTAGAGTTTTCTAAACTAGAAAATGAGTCTAAACTTTTATGCAACATGGACCTAAAAACTATCTTTAATAATGAACATTCAAAATCTCTTGTGAACAATCTTGAAAAAGAGATAATGTTAGAAGATAAAATGTTTAGACTTGAAAGCAATATTGAAATTGATCTAGGATGCAAAATATGTCTAGAATACAAACATGAAATTAAAAGGAAAAATGTTGGCTAAGTTTGAAGAAAGTTCAAAATCCCTTGAAAGATTGTTGAAAAGTCAAAAGTCATTCAGAGATAAAACCGGATTAGGATTTGACTCAAATGCACCATCAACAAGTAAAACAAAACAAGTTGTGTTTGTGAAACCTAGGAGAGAATTGTAGGAGTAATTCTATCTCTATTAGGAGCTCATGATAAAAGGATAAAGATATCATGTTCAATACTTTTATATGTTTGTCTAACCTCCTTGGATTCATAAGTATTTGAGTTTAGCTCTCTTACGAGTCAAGATAAATTGCTTAAAGATTATCTTCTTGGTGGCTCATCTATGGAGCTTAAAAGGTACACGTCTCTTCAACTTACCTTTCATTGCTTCTTGTTGATTAACATTAAGTTTTGTCGTGGGTGATATTAATAGTTTTTACTCTAAGGTGTTTATGTTGTGTGAGTAACAACAAGGATTAGACCCTCCGTGATTAAAGGATTTAGACACTACATATAGTAGGAGATATAAGGTGTTTCACCTCTTTAAACTTTCAGGAAAAGACACGAGAAACTCTTGAGTGAGTCTCACTTAATACTTGTCTACAAGTGAGCTAACTAAGAATCTCCAAAGTGATTAAACAACCAACACTTTTGTGATGCTTGCAAATCTAGTAAATCAAAACATTTCACAAGCATTTGTAACACAACATCTTTTAACACTATATGTTCAATCGTGTCTTAATTTAACCACTCTTTTAATAAAATCTTATATAAGACATACAAAGGAAAATAAACCACATTAAGATACAATGGGATGATTGGGAGAAAATGATTTATAAACATCTAGGATTTGCATATCTAATTCGACCCATAGTCTTATGATGTTGTATCTCTTGGACATTTACACTCATAGTGTTTTAAGTAAATAAACCTAAAGAGTCGAGGAGTCGTTGAATTTAACATTCGATGAAAGACCACCTCCTTCTAAGATATCATCTTTCGTAGATGATGACTTAGTCGAAAGTCCAACATTGATAAGACAAGTAATTTAAGATTAATAACAAGGAAGATGAACTATTAAAAATGAAAAACAACATATTTTCGTCTTGTGTCAACATTGAGTCAATCAATATTGACAAGGTCATAAAAACTTGAATCATGGGTCATAGTTGTGATTAAAACAAATTTGATAAAAATAGTTTTTGGACATTAGAGTAAAGCAACAGTTAAAACAAAATAGATCTTTCAAAATAGAAAATAATGTAAATCTATGAAAGACTTTTTAATAACCTATGCAAGCTCCAAAAGCAAGGAATAATCACTCAAAGACATTCTTAGTTATTCACAAGTTCACAATGATTAAGTCTTTTATGACTTATCAAGAATGAGATTAGTGAATCCATAGGAAAAACTAAACATAGAGAAATGTTTGGAAGTTTACTTGTTTTCACAACAAATAGATCCAATATTATGTTTAGTGCTTGTCTATGTGCTCGTTTTAGAGAAGATCCTAAAACAACTCTTTCGGAAGAGCTTGTTTTGGATACATCAAAAGGTACTACACAACTAGGATTATGGTATCCCTAAAGAACGGGAATAGAAACCATAGTGTATGCCAAATGGAATTATGTCGGTAATAAGTTGATAAGAAAAGCACAAGTGGTACTTGCACTTTTATACTTACTTACCCAATGATTCTCCAAAACGCTTAAGGTTCTCAAACTAGTATCGGATGGAGAAGCATGTCAACAAGCTCCACTAGAACAAGCAAACTCGCGTCAATAACGGAATTCCTCTTATCAACATTTTTATCCCTTCAACAAAGGAAGCATCGACTTCAGCGACAATCCAATCCATTATGTTCTTAATTGACATATTGTGATACATCATCATCGCCTTGGTAAACATGTTCATTGAGGAACATCTCAACCAAGAAAGTCTTATACGATAACCATATTGTCGACTTTTCACGAAACCTATTGAATGAGAATCATTCATCCTCCCTAGACTTAGTTAAAGACTAATGAGACCTAAAACCTTAGTTTTTAACATTAGGGTAAAACCACAAAAATCAAGACAAATCCTTTTTATTTTTTCCTCTGTTGTACCCGCGGAACCTTGAGACCAAACGGGCGGAACCCTCCCTTTAGTTCCGCCTGGTCCACCGAATCTGCAGCATGTTTTATCTTAAATTCAAAACCAAACACCTCTTAACTCACAACTTCAACTTACAAATAGCTATCACTCACTCACAAACAACTTACCGCACGAAAATTAGAGCTCTTACTCACATCTCTTCCAATCCAATCAACTTTGTAAGTATTCTTATCATAACTGCATTTTCAATCAAAGTCTATCATTTTCATACATTAACTAGAATCTTAGGGTTTATGCATAAACTTGTTGATTCATGAAAAACCTTGGTTGTAAACTAATCATAATTTCCATTAGTTAGGAATTGTATCCTTTTTGTTATTATCTTGATTTACCAAACACACCAAATTCATTATCTTTCAAAAAATCACTAGAACACCACCTTTCACCACATTGTTAAAACAAATGAAAAACGTCATTGAAACATCACTTGCATAATGTCTCTTGAATGTTAAAGGGAATACATAACTAATATGTATTTTCGGGTACATTCAAACGAAGCTATATTGAATTAGGAGCGTTTGGGTTATCTTTTGTTTTGTAACCAAACTTGCATTAAAAAATGTTTCAAGCATCAAAATGAGTCAAGATAACCGCACATCCACATTGTTTTCATATAGGCACACACTAGAACATCCACATTATAAAAGTCATTAATTTAAACTTAAATTTTGTTTTTTCTAGGAATCAACATGCCTCCCGCAACATTCTCCGATCACAAGGAAACTCTTAATTACTTACCCAAACACCATAGGACCAAAGGCCTTACTAAAGACCAAGTTGAAACTTTTAAGGGTCTAGAAAAACGCTATGTTCATGAAGGAAGAATCATTGATCCATCCTTCCTAAAAGGAACATCCATTCGCCAAAACTTTGCCGCAATCAACTTTGATTGCCTCCTAGACATCGATGAGCAAATTTGTCCTAGGTTCATCTTAGAATTCTATGCAACCATAAGCCTTTCCTCGGATGACGATGGTGAGATATCATTAACCTTTACAACCAATCAAGTACCAAATATCATACACTTGAAAGATTTTGCAATAATTATTGGTGTCCCTAATGTTGGTACATGTCTCTACACGGATAAGTGGCCCCTTCCTAGTCTTGATTCCATTGAGGGTTATCATCCATACGACACTCTTCTTGCTAATAAGAAAGAAATTTGTGAGCATCTCTTTGTTAGGACCTCAACAACTAGGAAGAATCGTTCGGGAAATGAGGTAGATAAGGACCCTTTTGGTATGGAACTCAATGAGCTTAAACCACAATTTAAGAAATGAGAAGAAATTCTTAGAGCCAACGTTATAAGTTCTATAGGAAATAGAGATCATGTCAACACATGTCTTAGCTACATGCTCTATAGCATTTCCACCGGTCAACCTTTTAACTTAGCCTATTACCTAGCCAAAAGAATGACCGACATATTGATGCGTGGGAATAGCACCAGGCTTTACCTCTCGAGGGATCTCGAGAAGCTTACAACCCCCACCAGGCAGTGTACCTGATCGTTGTATTATAGTATAGTGACAAGTACCGGGGGATTGATCGTTCAACTCAGGAATAGTGTCGCTAGGATTAGAAAGCCTAAAAACTAGGTCTAGAGGTGAGGGATGATTCTTTTTGTATTTTTATAAAAGCAATTAAAATCTCGGGTTTTGGAAGAATGGGCGGAATTAGTTGTTAGTCAACTAACCCAATAACTAAAGATGCAATCAAAATAAAATAATAAAAATGAAAGTAAACTAATTTAAACTAGTGGTGTGAGCAATATGTGGGAGAATTGTGTTTACTTAGATTTCACTACTCCCTAGATATCTTTTACATGTTAATTACTTGTTATAGTTGCGTGGATGACGGGTTGTATTTCTTAATACCATTCATGGGGTGGCGTACTTACTTCCCCAATTCTATAAGCTTCTACTTCACTCCTATGTCGAGCCGGCTAAGAAGCTCCTAACATGGGATCACTAGAATTCGCTAATGCATTAAATACAACCATAAAAACCTAGTACACATCGGTTCATGTTTCTTAAGACGTTCAAGCAAGTTACACAATGGAGATCTGCCAGTTTTCTTAAGCCTAACATTGAAATCATTCATCCATTACAACTATAAACAAGAGATCAACCTATAATCAACATCTAGGTTTCATTACATCTAAGCAAACACACAAATGATCTAGCCTAGCATGTTAAAATCAAGACAAGCATAAGATATATTCAAACAACACATAGACATATTGAATGAATTGAAAGAAGACTTATCTTAATTGAACATGAAGGGTTTCAAGGGGTGAAAACCCTTGAAAATACTGTTACAAACGACCTAGGGTTTATTAGGTTCGGCCCTAGTATTCTCCACACAAGTTCCTCTCTTAATGAATGAAAAATAGAAAAGTATATATAGATTTTGTGAGGCGACGACGTCAAGAGGAAATTTCTGACATCGTCATCTCGCCGCCAATAAAGTTCTCGGACTGCCTAGATCTGGAGCTGACGCCGTCATGCGTAATTCTGCTCCAGGTCGTCACCAAAATTACTCTTGACGCCCTACTTCTGATGCCGTCACGTTTTCTCTGGGTCGTCAAGCATTTTACTCCTGACGCCGTCATATTTTCCTTCTTGACGCTGTCAGGTACTGTTCCCAGCATGGAAAATTAAGTCTTTGCCGTTTTCTTCACTTTTATGCTCCAAAAATGTCCAAAATGCTTCCTTTTCCAGAATTCACTCCCAAAGTACCTAAAATTTCAAAATGAACGATTTAGGGCAATATTTGATCAAATAAATTCCAATTCTGGCTTAAATGACCCCCTAAAAACGGTTCATTTTTCGCCCCATCATATACCCTTACACTTGAGATTTGGTTGTCCTCAAGTAAATGCACTTTTATTCTAATCAAAATACAAGTTAGGGGTCATTTAACACTAATATAAAAGTAATTACAACAAATAATCGTTCCACTAAAGACCAAAGACAAGCACGGAGGTCATACACTAGCACCTCACAAATAGTGTTTAGATACTCACATCTCTCGGGTGTAATAAAGTAATATCACAATATGGAAATGGAAAACATCTCTCACTACCTGTCATACAAAATATATTACCATAGGTTTGGGAAAGGATCAAACCTCCACCACATGGCGTAAGCACCTAGGATAAACTATCAAAGAGGTCTTTTAAAGGGTTGTAACGTTAGGTGTAGGGATATGGAATACACGGTTTTGTTGGATATAGGCAGTCTTTACTGGTGGCGAGTTAATAATCTTGGTTAATTACATGTACAATATGGCGTTGCTAAGCCAAGACTAGACTCGACTTAAGCTTATAAATAAAAAAATAACAAAAAAACAAAAACATAAAATAAACATAGAATGAAAAGGGATGGTAGTCCGTATGTTTTACTCTTTTCTTTTTTCTTTTTTTTTCTTAATTTTTCGATTTTTTTTTTTTTTTTTTTTTTTTTTTTTTTTTTTGCATACACTCTTACCCTACCATCCAAAATAATACATCATAGGGAATGAACATTCCCCTTACACTTGAATTTTTACATACTTTATAATAAACTAAACTAATGACTCAAATTAAGATAATCAAAACACTTGGGGTACTTTTAAGATTAACGTACGTATGGGGGTAATATATGATGTTCTTCCCCATTACTTCATAACATAAGTACTTTACCCATGAGCCCCAATCGTCCCAAAACAATATGTACAAGGATATGACTCGACTTAGCAACCATGTAATAAATTAGATAATTAACTAAGAGTTTAAACAAATAACAATAATGCACTAAAAATGAGTGCATACACGGAAGGCAAAGGCGATTTGGGTGTACATTTAAGTGGGGTGTAACAAATTCTTCCTTTAAGTAAGATGCTTAAAGTTAGAAACGAAAAGATAGGCTCGGAGGGTGTACTAGGGGTTTCGTGTACTAAAAATGAGTACAACGCTAATGGTGTGGGAAAAATTAATTGCCTTTACTAGCCAAATAATATGACTTAAATGGTCAAGTAATTATGATACGGGTTTAACACAAGGGTGATCCTAATGCCTCTTATCATGTAGTAAATCCTACTACACGAATGTAGTCTCACTAGCGGTCTCGGGATGCATCACTAACGCAAGTTCTAGAATCTAAATGCTACCGGTACACTCATAAGCACTAATGGTAAATGCTTTTCCTATCAAATCTAAAGGCGAACATCACATATTTGGGTGGAAAATTTTTCTGAATAGTACGGTTTTGTGCTAGTCATACGACTCCTATCCATGAGACGCTTGCTAAGGCTAAAGTTTCACTCCTAAATGTTGTAAAATTTTTTAAATTTGGCGCTAAAATTAAACTAACAAGTATTTTTCATAGTTTTATTACACACCTACCATCAAACAAACAAACTCAAGCGAAAGTGTATCCTATGAGGTATCATCATTTTACCCTCCCCTTACACTTAGGATGAACATTGTCCCCAATGTTCAATTAAAGAATGTAAAAGTGAAATAGGTAAAAGAATTAAATCAAATACTCCCCTGATTCGCTCGGTATGGATAATATGGTAGCAAGGTTAGATCTTCCTTCAAAAAATGAACAATCAAAGCTTCCCTTCCAGAATATAAATCATCTTCTTGTCAAACATAACCTGTTAAACTTGAGAAAACAAACAAGGCAACCTCGCGTAAAATCGGCGGCAATCTATATATGCTAATAAATCCTAGAAAGCAAAGTAAGATATAATGCTTGTGGAATGATGTTTGCAGATTTCCTGAAGATTATAAAACCAAAGAATTAGCAAAAACTTTAAGACTCCGTTAGAAAAACAAAACTGGTAAAATTTCCAGAATTTTACACGTGAAGCCGTCAGGAATTTCTTCCTGACGCCGTCAGAAGTGACCTGCAGAAATTCTTATGTTAAGTTTTCGGAAAATTTCTTGAAAAACTTTGTCCCACTTCCTGGAAAATCCTGCAAAACATCATTATGACTCGATACAAGCATTTGACTCTAACAAATACGAATATACATGTTCATTTAATATTGTGGAGAATCATGATCGGTTTTGTTTCTTTAAAAACATATTTGGGGTTTCCCCTTACACTTATCTTTTGCGAAATACCTTTGAATGAAGTTAAGACTAAGCCAAACAACAAAATAAAGTATTTTCACCATTTAGTTTGAAACATGATCCACCAACAATAAAAATAAAGCATGCATACGAAAAAAATAACAATCAAACAATTAAAAATCACACAAGTAGAAAAAAATAAAACCATAAGCAAACCATAAAATTGAAATTCGACGTGAACATAATAATAAAAATTATCCATGGCTAACAGAGGCCATAACCTAGACTATTACAATCCAAATTGTTTCAAATTACATCATCATGAATAAATTGTTCAAACATCACAGACATCAAGACAGATCATTGGGGAGGGGGACCATAACGGTAGTCATAACCAGGAGGGAGGTGCCCAGTGTGCCCGTAGGGAGGGTAGTCCATCTCACGACCGGGGAATGGGTCGATCTGTAGCTGGGGCTCGATCTGATCACGGGTGGAGAGGTGATGCATCTGGCGGATGGTATGATCATATATCCAATCAAAGCGTTGGTCAGTGGTGGTCCGCCATGCGTCCACCTGACCCATCCAGGCCCCCTGGTGTACCTGCCAGTCTCCCCGACCCATGTGTCGGTAATAATCTGCAGACCCAACCTCATAATCCCTGAACTGTGGCTGCTGGGGTGCTCCCTCATCATCATCATCATCATCATCCTCAGCACCCTCAGGTCCTCCCGCAATGTACCAGGTATAGGACTCATCCCCCAGCTCCATAACAATGCTCATCTACTTGAGGGGTTTAGCCCTCACCACCCTACAAGTCCCACAGTCGCTCAGGTACCCCATGATCTCAGGAACAAGTAACCTATAAGATCGAGCCAACCGGGTCACGAACATCCCCCCAAACACCTTGTCAATATCCCTCTCCCCCACACTGGTCTTCAAATAGCTCGCTACCCAAAATGGGATGTTACAGTAAACATCCGCAGAAAACATGGTGTACAGGTAGAAGAGATCTGAAGCAGTGACACGGTGAGTGGTGCCATGACGCCCCGACAAGCTGTAGGTGATGCACCTGTGGGCTAACCTGATCATGGGGTCCCTTATTGAGGTCGCCCCAGTAGTCGAGGTGTACACCCCGTTCCCAATACTCAGCCAAAAAGTGGCACACCTTATTTCGTTCCTCATCGTCTCCCCATGCAACAACCTCTGCATAAAACCCCCCTCAACAGCCTCCTCCCTAGTGTACAAACCTATCCTCCATCCAAACTCAGTAACCGAACATGATCGAATCTCTCCCCCCAATCTGAAGTAAATGGTGGTACCCCCCATATCTGTCCTGGCCTCAGCTAAATCAAAGCGAAAAGTCGCAAAGAACTCCCTAACCAACTCACTGTAAACAGTCTCCCTCATCCTGAACAATCTCTCCCATTGAGGACTCGTGAATCCATCAGTTTGGATCCTCCCCAGGAACTCACCCTCAAGACCTTGGGACCTCAGAAACTCCCAATCAATCACAGCTCCAGCATCAATATGGTGATAAACAAGCTCCGCGTACTTAGTTGTAGCCGCGTCATTATCAAATTCACTCCAACTATGGACCAAATCCCTGTAGTTAACTCGTTGGGACCTAGACGAGCTACCTCGGTGTTGTCGTGATCGTTTGCTCATTTTCCTGGAAAAAGATAGAGTGGAACGGAAATGGTTAGAATGAGAGTATTACATGTTCATGCTCTCAGTCACATCTGAAGCCGTCAGGAAGGGAATCCTGACGCCGTCAGACCCAGCAAAAAATCTATTCATGCAATTACGAGGGAAAAATCAATTTTCAAACTCTAAATCCATGACCCAAACACTCCTTTATGCAGAAAACATGAGTGCGGGGTTAAAAAATCCGTGGTGTGAAAGATTTTTCCGCAATTAGCGCATGATTCGAGTCGACCAACATCATCTATTGGTAACCTAATGATTACAAAACATCTAAGGAAGGGCATTATGATTTATCAAAGATGGGTCAATGATAGGGTTTCGGATGATGGGGGTTTTCAAATTTGGTAGGTCCTAAGGATAATTAAATGAAAAAGGATGAAGAAAAACTACTTACCAAGTAGAGATTTGTCACGGAAGATGTCGGATTGGATGATGGAGACTCGGAGGTGGAGCAGCAAATTGGGTGTGATTTGTGGAGTATGAGTTGAAAGTGATGGAGTTTGGGTTATTATTGCTAAGAAAGCGAGGTGACAACGTCAAGAGTTAAGATCTAACGCCGTCAGATGCCCGTATCATGAACTCAAAGTGGCATTTTCAAGTTCAGTGCCTGCACTAATGTGAATAGCTAAACATAGGTAAAAACTATGAGTAGCCATCCCGTTAGTAAAGTCCACCAGGGTCAAACATTTCATTACTGTCACGGAGAGAGATGTGGTTATCAAAAGGGGTGGGTGAGGTTTCAGTTAAGTTGTAACCTTCGCATTGGTCAACGGTGGGTACAAAGAGGAATCGTTCCATAGAGGGTCCCAAAGCTGCGGTGTTTTTGAGGTGCAACCTCTTCACACCAGGTTTAAAACCAAAGGAACGTCTCTTGTGCGAATTAGGGAGCGTGGTTTGAAAGCTTCCAACGAAAATGTTATGGAATTGCAAGTTCTTCTCCTCCTGAGGATGCTGACAGAAGTAGGGGTGATTGACGGTGAAGCACTTGAAAAGGATTTCTCATTATCCTCTTGGTCACACACCAAAGGGGTTGGGACTTCAAAGATTTTTTCGATTTTTCTTGGTGTGGATTTTTCCTTAATCTTCTCCTTAATTCTTGATATGAGTTTGTCTGCTAAGTCCATAAAAGCATTACGAGTGCTCTCCATGCGTGCTTCTAAGTGCCGAATTTGTTTTTCCTGATTATTCATGAAGGTTGCCATTATCCCTTCGAACTCCTCTTGTCGTGAACGTTCAGGAAAATTATATTTGTTAATCGCACTCACACGTATATCAGGACTCCTCGCGGTTTCAGCTGCAGGAACTTCAGCTCTCATTAATTCCTTTACCTGCTTCTCGATATTTCCCAATAATTGTTCCTGGGTAGCGTTTACGTAATCAAGATTCCCATTACTTGAAAACATCGGGTCCTCCCATCCTTCTTCTTCGTATTGTGCTAACCCCTCAAGAACTTTCCAGCATTCATCAACGCTAAGTCTGTTTAGCCTGCCATTGGTTGCGTAATCTATAGCCCTTCTCGTTTGATAATTACCTTTATCGTAAAAGATTTGAATCTGGAACCATGGTTCAATGGCATGATGAGGGACTTTTCAGAGTAGGTCTTTGTATCGAGTTCATGCTTCATAAAAGGTTTCACCTTTACATTGTTGGAACATCAAGATATCATTTCTAAGCTTGGTAGTTCTCCCCGGTGGGAAAAATTGAGCAAGGAAATGAGTGGTGAGATCATCCCATGAGGTGATGGATCCCACGGTAAACGTTCAAGCCATTGACTAGCTTGATCACGTAGAGAGAATTGGAATAGGCGTAATCGGGTTGACTCTCTAGTTGTAACATCAAGGTCTATGGAATCTACAATTTTAAGGAAGTCCTTGAGATGTTGATTTGGATCTTCGGAACAAAGTCCATGGAATGCACATCCGCTTTGCACCAACCGGTTGGTGTCGGATCGCAAGGGGGTCACATTGGCTCCTTGGGTGAGCTCAATGGTGTTTCGATAGCCTTGGTGGCTAGGTCGGGAACACTCTCCTAGGGTTCGGGGCCTAAGAGGTTGGTTAGCTAGTGGTGGATTTTGTGGGTGGTCTTGTTGTGGTGGGTTGATGGGTTCAAAGATGTTACCACCTTCCATGATGTCGGATGGTAAAGAGTTACGAACAAAAACACGAAGAAATTAGATAGACTAAAGAAAACCTAAAAATAAAAATAATATCTTACTAGAAAGGAATCTAGCAAGTAGACCTAATAAAAAGAAATCCTAACCTAGACAATAACTATTCCCCGGGCTGCGGCGCCAAAAACTTGATGCGTGGGAATTGCACCAGGCTTTACCTCTCGAGGGATCTCGAGAAGCTTACAACCCCCACCAGGCAGTGTACCTGATCGTTGTAGTATAATATAGTAACAAGTACCGGGGGATTGATCGTTCAACTCAGGAATAGTGTCGCTAGGATTAGAAAGCCTAAAAACTAGGTCTAGAGGTGAGGGATGATTCTTTTTGTATTTTTATATTTTTATAAAAGCAATTAAAATCTCAGGTTTTGAAAGAATGGGCAGAATTAGTTGCTAGTCAACTAACCCAATAACTAAAGATGCAATCAAAATAAAATAATAAAAATGAAAGTAAACTAATTTAAACTAGTGGTGTGAGCAATATGTGGAAGAATTGTGTTTACTTAGATTTCACTACTCCCTAGATATCTTTTACAGCTTAATTACTTGTTATAGTTGCGTGGATGACGGGTTGTATTCCTTAATACCATTCATGGGGTGGCGTACTTACTTTCCCAAATCTATAAGCTCCTACTTCACTCCTATGTCGAGCCGGCTAAGAAGCTCCTAATATGGGATCACTAGAATTCGCTCATACATTAAATACAACCATAAAAACCTAGTACACATCGGTTCATGTTTCTTAAGACATTCAAGCAAGTTACACAATGGAGATCTGCCAGTTTCTTAAGCCTAACATTGAAATCATTCATCCATTACAACTATAAACAAGAGATCAACCTATAATCAACATCTAGGTTTCATTACATCTAAGCAAACACACAAAAGATCTAGCCTAGCATGTTAAAATCAAGACAAGCATAAGATATATTCAAACAACACATAGACATATTGAATGAATTGAAAGAAGACTTATCTTAATTGAACATGAAGGGTTTCAAGGGCTGAAAACCCTTGAAAATATTGTTACAAACGACCTAGGGTTTATTAGGTTCGGCCCTAGTATTCTCCACACAAGTTCCTCTCTTAATGAATGAAAAATAGAAAAGTATATATAGATTTTGTGAGGTGACGGCGTCAAGAGGAAATTTCTGACGCCGTCATCTCGCCGCCAATAAAGTTCTCGGACTGCCTAGATCTGGAGCTGACGCCGTCATGCGTAATTCTGCTCCAGGTCGTCACCAAAATTACTCTTGACGCCCTACTTCTGACGCCGTCACGTTTTCTCTGGGTCGTCAAGCATTTTACTCCTGACGCCGTCATATTTTCCTTCTTGACGCTGTCAGGTACTGTTCCCAGCATGGAAAATTAAGTCTTTGCCGTTTTCTTCACTTTTATGCTCCAAAAATGTCCAAAATGCTTCCTTTTCCAGAATTCACTCCCAAAGTACCTAAAATCACAAAAGGAACGATTTAGGGCAATATTTGATCAAATAAATTCCAATTCCGGCTTAAATGACCCCCTAAAAACGGTTCATTTTTCGCCACATCACATATCCTTGGTAGGAACAACCGCTCTTCCTTATGGAATGCTTCTCACCCGTCTCTTTAGAGCAATCTCGCCCATTCCTCCTAACAATAAGGGAATGTGCCTTGATTACTCTCTCGTTCCTCACATATTCATCCCTCTAAGTGATAAAAGAGTCTTCAAAGTTAAGGGCAAGCGTACTCGCTCTCCTTCACCATCATCCTCATCATCCGATATAAGCGATAACGATAAACTTCCTAACTCTAAGCTACCCCCTTTAAACTACCTTCAAGAACTTCCCGTCATTAGCAATGCATCCGAAGAGTTCAAGCAAACCAAAGGAATGTTCAAGTGCTTTGGAAGGTACCTAGGAAAGCTCAAGAAGAAAATAGACCGGTTGTGAGATATATGTTTAAGGAGTGTTTGGCTTATGTAGCTTTTAGAACTTTGTACGTGTTAAACTATGTGATGTGTATTGCTTTTTACTTCCATGATTTGTTTTCTTCGTCAGACTATGTTTTGTATGAGCCTTTATGCATATTGACGATATTTGAGGTGTTTGTCAAATTTTCATGCTTATGGAAAATTTCACTAAGAATAGTGAAATTCGCTAGCCCCCGGTCAAAGTCCAATGGTATGCATGTTTACATGTCCAATTTTTGCATTTCCTAACTAGATATGAATTATATTTTTGTTTTTAGGAGTTTTTGAAAAATTTAAAAATCGTCTCGCGGGTCAAAACGTGAGACTGCCTTGTTTATCAGGCCTGGCGGAACTGGCGGAACCCGTGTAAATTTCTGGAACTCCAGAAATGGCCCAACTGACCAGCCGGAACCCTCAGGAGGGTTCCGCCTGTGTTATCTCAGGGTTCCGCCAGTCATCTGTAGAAAATTTTTATCATTTTTCTAAATTTTAAAATTTGTAAAATGTCAAATCTTTATCTTTAGTGAGAAACATCTTTCCTTACTTCCAATAAACATATTAGGACCACTCTCACTCACTAGAACAATTAGGAAGTCATTTCTCGCCAAAAATTCAAATTCAAACATAACTAACCCAAGGAACCCTTAAAAAGGATCCTTCAAACCCTGAGAACATTTTCAACCAAATCACTTCCCATGATCACATAACATTGAGTGCATAGGCTTGTCTTTCACTCTACCCAATTTCATTGGATTGACATCCAATGATTTGACATGTTCTTGGAAATATTCTAAATCATTAGAAACCTCAACATTTGTATGGTAGAACATCAAATCAAACACCCCTTCCAACATCTCTTCCACTCTATAAATTTGACAATCTTGCAACACTTCAAATCACACCATCACTATCAAAATCCCTTCTCTTAAGCTTCTAAACCACACCTTTGAAATGACTAAATCCAACACCTCATCCAAATCGTCAAGATCCATTAGAAAAACCGCTAGGATTAGTGTAAAACCTTGTTGCTTCAACAAAACCATCAAATCAAGATCATCATCATCAAGTGATGCATCACTTGATATTTCTTCACCTATCCAAGATTTCCTTAACCTTACTACCTCAACACCATCCTCAACACCTTGCAATGCCAATGTGATCACTATACAAGATTTGCTTAATCTTGCTACTCCAACACCCTCTCCAAAGTATTGCAACACCAACATAGGCACTATTCCGCCACCAACTAGACCTTCAAGTGATTCAACATCACCTTCTCAACAAACTCAACCATCAAAAACTCCATCACCTCAATCACCAACACTTACACCAATGAAACTTTTCCATACACCACCAACATCACCACTACCCTATTTGGAAACTTTAAAAGACCTATCACCTAAATCATCAAGCCCTCCATCATTGTCACTCTTTGACACCATTGCTCAAATGGAAACCCAACAACAACCAACTGAGCAATTTGATGATGAACCCCATCAACCATCATTGGTAGAACGTTTGGCTTACCGTTATGCTAGACCATCAATTTTTCCACAAGATCAAGGTCATACACACCTACAATCATTTGTGTTTCACCCCATTTACAAATACCTTCATGGTAATCCTTCCGGAGAACCAAGCTTCCGCCATTCTGCTCAACAACAAGAACCGCAACAACAACAACAACCACCACAACAACAACAACCACCACCACCAGAACATTCCCAACACTTTGAATCTCTATTTCCTTCTTATAAGAAAATAGAAGCATCCTTATGGGAAAAATCTCCAAACACTAGTGAAGAACTCAACACTCATTTAAAACACCTTCATGCTTTCAAAAACATGGTTGACTCTCAAATCAACCATATTATGGTTTTCCATACGGCATTACACTCATCTAGTGAAGGAACCAAAAACACCTCCCAACCATCCACATTTGCTCCTTCGAGTTCAAATGATCCACCACCAACAAATCAAACCTCTCTTCCACCAAACTTTACCCGCCATGATTGCGGACATTGCGAAAGAACCACTCACATTAGTGAAAGGTGTCGAACGGAAATTTGCGAGCTAACCGAAGAAATGAGGTTTATCCTCAATCACATCTTGGAACATCTAGAGTCCTTGTCTCACCCACCTCAATTCTAGAGTCTCCAACAATAGGGACCCATTCATAATAGCACCAAAAACACAAACCAACAAACCAAAAGCGTTTCACTTCCACAACATTCAAAATGAAACCCGCTACATCCTCCAACACACATTTTCACCATTAAACAACCTTAGCCTTGTTTTTGGAAAATGTTTCTCATTAAGGAAAATGATGGTTTTCTTTTATAGACGTAGGATTTTATGTTCTTAGTTTCTTTTTATTTTTAGAAGTAAGATGTTATCTTCCTAATTTCTTGTCTTTGACTTTCTAAAAGTCAAATTTTACATGAAATGAATTTCATTCTACTATAAGATATGCATTGTTTGTTGACCATTTAGGTATTGTGAGTATACTATGCCTTGCTATGGTAGCATACATATATCTTGTGCTTTAGAAACTAACATTCTTTTTTGTAGGATCATTATCCATGTTTCCCTTTTTTGATACTCCATTTAGGGGAGTAATATTCAAGGGGGAGCATGAGAATTGCATTATTCCGCTTCGCAACTCTTTACTTCATGACTTGCTCTATGCTCGTCTATTGAGACAACTAATTTTTTTTTGTAGGTTCAAAATCCATGTCTCCTATCTTGGCACTCCTTTAAGGGGGAGAATTGTCAAAGGGTGAGCATTTGTATCATTTCTCTCCGCAACTATTCTTTTTGTTTCGACAAAAAGGGGGAGAAAATATATCTAAACTTATAAAACTTAAAATGATTTTCATAAATTAAGTAAAACAAGTTTGGATATAAACTTTTTAAAGACTTCACACTATAATTAGTGATTTACTTAAAAACAAACTTTATGTTTTGTCATCAACAAAAAGAGGGAGATTGTTAATACAAATATCGCCTAAAAAGGTTATTTATATTTTACGATCTTTGCTAAGTTTTGTTAACGACAAAGTGTAAACTTTAGTTTTTAGTAAAACATGATTATAGTTTAAGTCTTGCATACATTTACATTTTCATATAAAACATTACATTTACTTATTTCTTAATATAGTAAATGTTACATCACATCATGCATTTATGGAAAGCTTATGTGTTTGACTCTCCATAAGACTTCTTACACAATTGTGTGTTTGACTAGAAATAACTTGATGTGACATTGCTTGATATGGAAAGAGTTCTTGCATGTTTTCCTGTCAGTCCTGGCGGAACCCTCGGCAGAACCCATTCTAGGGTTCCGCCGGATCCGCCAGACTGCTGGTTAGTTTGGCTATAAATACAAAGCCACTTGCAAGAATTCACTCATCACTTTAGGACATATATTTCACATCTTCTCTCATCTAACTCAGTAACATTTGACTTGTGTGATTCTCTTATATAGCAAAGGAGTTCACAAGTTCATCCAATAAGTTACAAGTTTCAACTCAAAAGTTGCAAGACTTGTTAGCTTTGTTATGTATAAACTTTGGTAGTTTATACTTCATTTGTATCTTGTGTAGAAGTGATCGGTTAGTATTTTAGGCCTTAAAATACATAGTGTGACGGGAGTTGTTGTACCCTTGTAAAAGAACTATTGGGAGTGGTTGTACCCTTGTAAAAGAACTCGACATCTAGCTTAGTGTCGGAAATAGTGGATAGGCGATGTTAGGTTGGTTCTACCTTGAACTAGGACCCGATATCTAGCTTTGTACCGGATAAAGTGTAAGTGACGATTGTAAAGGTTTCTCCACCCGTGAAAGGAGCTTGTTGACTAGTGCTTGAAACTCTCGAGTTGGAAACTCGGGGCGTGGATGTAGGGCAAGGAAAAAGAGTCCTTGTAGCCGAACCACGATAAACAATCGTGTTGTGGTTTGATCGTTTCTTACTTTGTCTTTGCATATTACATATTGTCTTTAGTTAGAATCGTTAATTACACGTAAAGCTTTTCAAAGATTAACAAGTAATTTGAGTTCATATCTTTAATGAAACGTAAAGTTTTTAAAGGATAATTAAGTTAAAAAGCGGTAAACTATTCAACCCCCTTCTTGTTTTCCACATAAAGGGTTTTAGTTGTGCCTAAGGAAGATTATGAGACTCATATTTGATTTAAGGAACACCAATTTTGACTATATTTTTTGGTACATGCTCAAGTTAATGAAAATCACCACACTGGAAGGATTTCGCAAAGGTAATGAAAATCATTTTCGTTTTTTTAGCTGTTTACTTTTTTATTATTTGCTTTTTTGGAACTTTCTGTGATTGATATTTGATAGCTCTCACTGATAAGATACAATATTAATCCGTATAAAACGACCACATGGGTGATTGGAAAGTGTTTAAAGAGAACAGCTGAACTAATATGGTTCAATCTGTCCTGTTGCGTCTTCCAGTTTGCAGCTCCAGGCTACATTTCTATTAACCGGCAGAGGCCATTATGTTTTGATATTTTAGTTTTTTTGTTATTGACATGGATGTAGATTAGTAGATTACCTTTATCTTACACAGGCAATGCCAATGGACTTCCGCATTGGTCTTTGTATGTATAGGTCTCTCTATGTTATTCGGTTTCTATATTATTATTATTATTATTATTATTATTATTATTTTATTATTTTTGCATCATTTTCCATCTTTTGCTACTATATTTCAAACTTCATTTACAAGGCCCACGCGACCATGTGTTTGTTTGTGTTTATTTGTTCCAATTTAAGACCTTAAAAGAACATTAGCACTAACAAAACCCTTAGCTAATCTTCAAACAAATGTGAGAATACATCTCAAATGTTGAAACGCAAAAGAACATCTACATTTTAGTGTCGCGGGGCTACTAAATCCCAAGACATGTAATTCTTGTTGTAAACTGCTTCATTCTCGAGAAACCAAATCAATAGATTGTGGAGCATATTCAACTCAAATCTACTACATACACAGTATGGAAATGCATTATCAGTTTTTTAGCTAATTGTAAAAAATTGATCATTTCGGATATTAGAAACCAGAAAGTTCTGTCGAGTACTACAAATTGTTAGCTCGCCTGTCCTGCATATATTATCATTTCATCATTGCTACCAACACTCTTCCCTAAGTAAGTCGAAATCAAGCTCCACATATAATTAAGGTATGTTGTTTTTACTAGGCCAATAATTCGATTTTGGCACCTCTCAACAACCATATACTTCAGTAGGTGATGAATGTAGGCTGATTAAGAGCAAATAAGCCTGATAACTCAAAAACAATTTAACCAAAAAAAAAAAAAAAAAAAAAAAAAACGCCGCTGCCGGGGATCGAACCCGGGTCACCCGCGTGACAGGCGGGAATACTTACCACTATACTACAACGACTTGATGTTTCAAGCAATTTATTTATATTATTAGTCTATTAGAGCATTAGTCAATTAAAGATAATAAAGTTGGTATCACTCGATACATACTTCCATACTAACATGTTTTTATTGAACGTTAATGATTACTCATTAACACGTGGTGTTGATTAACAGTGGTGTGGTGGTGGATCGAAGACATTGAGAATGTTTGTTGGTATGAGAAATGACGATGAGACGAATAAAATGAGGAAGGAAGCAAGTTACATGACAACAATGTCTTCTTTCACGTACTAACTACTTTTTTAGATTTTGATACTACGGTTCTTCTCTAATCGTATTAGAAGGGCATTCCAAAAAATGTTTTCTCTAGTAGTGATATGTATTTTACTAGCACAATGACTCACTGAGGTTAATATAGTGACAAGTATGTATGAGGCTTTTAGTTGAACAACAAGTCGCTAAAATAAAAAGTTAATTTGATTCAAGCTAAATCGCTAAACTTATACCTGTCCCAGACACAAAATTTCTAAATTGTGTTTTTAGCATGTTGAATTATTTGTAGGTTATAAATATAAAAGAAAATACTAACTAACATCAAATACTTGGTGGTACAAGTCGTTGTAGTATAGTGGTAAGTATTCCCGCCTGTCACGCGGGTGACCCGGGTTCGATCCCCGGCAACGGCGTACATTTTTTTTTTTTTTTTATTCTAACTTATTTAGTTTTAGCAAAACATTTTACTGAAACTTCTGGCAAAACATTTTACTGAAACTTCTGTAGGTACAAAATTGTAAAAAAAAAACAAGATATACCTTATAGAGTTTGATTTTGAATCCTAGATATGCCCTGAACATTAGAGTGCAAGAGACAGTAGCGATCATGAAATGATGAATATGCATAGGAGAGGTGATGGTTAGAACTAATTTGGAGCATCTAATTTCTCAAGTCCATAAGGGTCATATTTAGAGAGTTAAACAATAAATCTTTATGTTGTCAATCCTTTTGTATGTAGTTTTGAGTTAAATGCAGCATAGAGTCCTTGGTTTCCAACATGAAAGTCATGTTGGAGTGTTGGGACTTGGGAGTTACCAGTCCACAACACCAAATGACGATTTTCTTGTTGTGCTTCGACATTGGAAACGTGTTCTCGCTGTTTGAACTGACGAGCTCTGGTAAAATGTGTTGGATTCCTTGAGATTATGAGTATGTTTTCCTAAGTCATCACTAGTTACATTGTTTACGAGCAATGTTGCTATTTTTCACTTGTGTATTGCCTTTTATTCTTACATTTAATTGCCTATTGATTTATCAGGTCCCATGCGTTCGGATTGAATTGACAAATTGAAAGGTTTTACTTTTTACAAATAGTAATCATACCAATATTGTTCATTGGAAGCTTTGTTTATCATTTTAGAATCTTATTACTCTGTAATTTAAGAAAAATGGTATATTAAGAGCAGGTAACTGATTTTACAACACATCAATCCCTAATTATTATCTAGAGAGAAGGGTGTTGTTAACTAGGGGTGCAATCAATCCAAGCTTTTATCAAGCAACTCGAGCTCGAGCTTGAGCTTGACTCGATCGAGTCGAGCTTTTATCGAGCTCAAGCCCGAGCTCGAGCCTAATAAACAAGCTCGAAATACATAACGAGCCGAGCTCAAGCTTTTAATAGCTCGAGCTCGAGCTTTTATCAAGCTTTTCAAGCTTTTCAAGCTTTCAAGAACATATATATTTTTAGTATACATATTTAAATAAACAACTTAAAACTAACGTGAACATTAGTATAATAATTAAATACTTGTAGGAGGACTATTTAAACCGTGATTCTCCTAAATGTTTTGCAAAAATTCTTTCCTCTCAAGTTCATCTCATAGTTTTTTTGAATTTATTGAAGAGTTTGGCTATCAAATTTAATGTTTATATGTAAATTCAAGCTTTTCGAGCCGAGCTCAAGCCTACTCGAGCCTTACACGAGCCGAGCTCAAGCCTGGTTGATTAAAGCTTGTCAAGCTATCAAGCCAAGCTCAAGCCCACCTTATACATTTCAAGCCAAGCTCAAGCCCTGTCAAGCTCGAGCTCGGCTTGACTCGATTACACCCCTATTGTTAACCCCACGGTAGTCTACTACCATAGCTGCAGGTTTTGTCCTTTTAGGTGGGGCCCACATGCAGGTTTTGTCCTTTTAGGTTTTTTTTTTTTTTTTTTTTTTTTTTTGTTTGTTTTGTCCAAGTCTTTTTTATGTAAGTTTTTTTTTTTTTTTTTTTTTTTTTTTTTTTTTTTTGTCACAAACACAAACACAAACACAACTGCAAACACAAAACACAACACAACCAATTTTTTTTTTTTTTTTTTTTTTTTTTTTTTTTTTTTTTTTTGTCACAACTGCAAACACAAACACAACTGCAAACACAAAACAACCAACTGCAGTATTGAGAAAAACAAAGGCTCGGATTTTTCCGTTATCGTCATCGCCAAGTCCTCTTTTTTTTGTCACAAACACAACTGCAAACACAAACACAGCTGCAAACAAGGCCCTTGTTGACCACACACTAGTCTATTTTTTAGCCAAATGTGGAATTTTTAGAAGGCTCGGATTTGAAGGTTGCGAAAGTGATAAAAATATCACTCCGCCATACCATTCGGTTTTAAAAACCATTCGTCATCGCCTCGGCTCAGATTGTAAACCAATCATCATTGCCTACACCCTACAAAATTTACAAGTTACACAGCCAAAGATTCTCAAGTTCTGAAAAGTTCACATGCCAAACTGCACAACTTCTCAAAAGTTCACATGCCCAAACAGCACAAGTTCTCAAAAGTCACATGCCCACAGCACAAGTTCTCAAAAGTCACATGCCCAAACAGCAGGATTCTCAAAAGGTACATCACAAGCCAAATAGTAAGGATTCCCAGGATTCAATCCTGGACTATAAACACAAGTGTGAATCACAAACAACTAAGCAACCACAAGTCTAAACAAGTTACTAACCACAAGTGTGAATCACAAACAACAACTAAGCAACCACAAGTCTGAACAAGTTACTAACCACAAGTCTGAAAGAAGCAGTATCACAAGTGAAACACAAGAAGCAGTATCACAAGTGAAACACAAGAAGCAGTATCACAACAAGTCTGAACAAGTTACTAACCAGAAGCAACCACAAGTCTGAATCACAAACAAGTGAAAATGTGGAATTCACAATTTAACACACGGGAGGTAAGGCTCAGATTACATTAAATCCTTTTATCATATTGGCTGCAACATCAAAGGTTGCAAATATATTGCCTATCCATTTGGAAATGCCACACCAAAATCAAGCTTTTATTTTTTTTAAATCATCATAGCCATTTAGGGAGGGTTTGTCTAAAAAATAGACTAGTGTGTGGTCAACAACACCATCACCATAAACATCAAACATCACAGAAACATAACTTTAATAAAAACGCGTATGTGTGAGACACTGTCTCACACCACACTCGGTATTATCACCTTGATGTCTCACACACAATTAAGTAAACATCACGTATCTAACAGAACCACCACCCCAGAACCACCACCCCAGCACCACATAAACATCACGGAACCAATCTAACAAAACCATCAGACATAAACATCACGGAACCAATTAACACACTTTATTATGAAGTAATCAAGTCAGATTCAAAAACCCCCAAACCAATTTTACGAAACCCTAATTAAAAAAATTAGGGTTTCATTAAAAAATCAAGATTTTGATAAATTAACGTACGAATCTTTCAATTAACACACTTTATTATGAAGTAATCAAGTCAGATTCAAAAACCCCCAAACCAATTTTACGAAACCCTAATTAAAAAAATTAGGGTTTCATTAAAAAATCAAGATTTTGATAAATTAACGTACGAATCTTTCAATTAACACACTTTATTATGAAGTAATCAAGTCAGATTCAAAAACCCCCAAACCAATTTTACGAAACCCTAATTAAAAAAATTAGGGTTTCATTAAACCATCACGTACATCACATAAACATCACATAAACATCACGTAGCTAACAAAACCATCAGAAAAACATCACATAAACCATCACGTACCTAACAAAACCATCAGAAAAACATCACATAAACCATCACAGATCACCAACATCACCACACACTCACAAACTCTCTCTCACAAATCACCAAGTGTGGTGTGAGACATCAAGATCTTGATTTTAGATCTAAAAAGAGAGCAGATAAGTTAGAGAGAGAGAGAGTTTTTTTTGAGTGTGTGGTGTGTGTGTTGTGTGTGAGACATCAAGGTGATAATACCGAGTGTGGTGTGAGACAGCTGTCTCACACATACGCGTTTTTATTAAATTTTTTTCTTTAAAAAAAAAAAAAAAAAAAAAAAAAAAAAAAAGGTGTATTAAAAGTGTAAATAAAAAGTGTAAAAAAGTGTATTAAAAAGTTAGTTGTAAAAAAGTGTAAAAAATGTATTAAAAAGTTAGTTGTAAAAAAATTGTGATAAAAAAAATATTTTGTCATTAAAAAAAACATTTTGTTATACAAAAAAATATTTTGTTATTAAAAAAATTAGTTGTAAAAAAATTGTGATAAAAAAAATATTTTGTCAAAAAAAAACATTTTGTTATACAAAAAAGTTAGTTGTTAAAAAATTGTGTTATAAAAAATATTTTGTTATAAAAAAACCATTTTGTTATACAAAAAAATTAGTTGTAAAAAAATTGTGATAAAAAAAACATTTTGTTATAAAAAAACCATTTTGTTATACAAAAAAGTTAGTTTAAAAAAAAAAAAAAAAAAAAAAAAAAAAAAAAAAAACGTCACCATACGCGTTCGTAACGTTTTTTCAGGGGTTCGGATCTCACGAGCAATTAACGGATTGGGTGCAAAACATAGCTCGGGAACTCGGTTTTGTGATTGTTAAAAGAAGAAGTAAATCAGAATACGGTATTATGAACGAAATCAATTATGGGTGTACAAAGGGTGGGATTTATTCACCCGAAGGTACTGGAAAACGGAATACCAGTACATGTAAAACCGATTGCCCATTCAAATTGGTGGCGAGATATCTTAAAAGAAGATCATGTTGGATTTTGAAAGTGAAGGATGATAGTCATAATCATCCTATGTTAGAGTCGCTGCATGGTGTGCCATATGCAATGCGCTTAAATGATGATGAGTTCGAGTTGGTTAAAGAATTGACAGAGTATACCGTAAAGCCACGTAAAATACTCTCGACAATACAGGGTCGTAATCCGGATAACGTGTCTAGCACAAGAACTATATATAACGCACAAGTTAAGATCCGGAAAGCCAAAATGGGTAATCTAACTCCAATTCAAGTCCTTTACTCACACCTGCAGCAATCAGGGTACACATATTACGATAGGGTAAGTGCTAATAATGAGCTTGAGGAACTATTTTTTGTTCACCCTACGTCGTACGCTTTATGGTGTACGTTCCCTGAAATCATGCTAATAGACTCCACGTACAATACCACACTGTTTAAATTGCCATTTTTGGAGATTGTCGGAGTAACATCAACAAATAAAACATTTTCGATGGCGTTTAGTTTTTTAAACAGTGAAAAAGGGCCTAATTTTAAATGGGTATTGCAACGTGTAAAGCTGGTGATAGAGGAAAGGTACTATCCACGTGTTATCGTCACCGACAGGGATTTAGCCTTGCTTGGGGCATGCAGAGCAGAATTCCCTGGTGTTCACAAAGTACTATGTCGATGGCATATTTCCCAAAATATACTTCAGCATTGCAGAGGTAGATGTGAGGACAGTGATGAGTACGACTCCATCAAACGCACATGGGATTGGATGGTTAAAGCTCAATCACGCGCCTTATTCGAGCAACATTATCGACGACTACAACAAAAATTGGTCAACAAACCGGGTACTTAATTATTAATTTAGTGTTTTTTATTATTTAACAAATATGCACCCGATTGACCTTGTATTAATTCATCGTTTTTCAGAGATTGCCCAGTATCTGGATAACTGGCTCCGAGAGTACGGGCACATGTTTGTCTCGTGTGTTACCGATGAATATCAAAGCTACGGCCAGTCAACAACGTGTAGAGTTGAGGCTCAACATGCATTGTTGAAATTATATTTGGGCACAGCACAATCCAACTTAAACACGTTGTTGATTTCGATTGATAAGATTCTTATTTCTCAAAAGAGCGCGATACAAGAGACTTTTAACAGGAGCAAAAACGAGAAAATAAATAAATGTGATATACCAATATTTTCAGAGTTGTTGTATAACATTTCCAAACATGCTTTTACACTCATGCACACAGAACTCCTTCAAACGAATTTCGCCGCAGAAGATTGTAACCATCAGTTGCGAAAGATTTATGGGTTGCCGTGCTTTTGTCAAATGATGGGGTATCGAATTCATGGTAAGTATATTAAAGTCAATATTAATGAATGCTTTCACGGAATGCTTCCACGAAATGGTTTTACATAAGTCACTTTTGATAAATGCAGGTGTGCCAATTCCATTGGAAAGCATTGATATATTTTGGAGAACCCTGTCTGTACCGTGGCCCGTTGTCGGTAACCTTGTGCTTGATGATGATGATGATGATGATGATGATGAAAGAGAGTTTGAAAATGACGTTCGACAATTCAAGAGTGCTTTTGGCAAAGCGACGTCGTTTGTCAAGAAGAATATGTTGAACAAGTTAAGAGGGATATACCAACCTGAATCTGTGGACACACGTCAACCTGTTGTTCAGGAAAATACCCGTGGACGTCCGAGCGAAAAGAACAAAAAGTCCAAGGCTACAAAAGTTCCGGACTTAAATGAAGTACCGATCGTAGATCACCGAAGAAGTACGAACACAAGATCTACGAAAGTCCCGAAATTGCCGAAAGAGCCTCCAAGACACAGTTCGTACACGGGTACTAGTCCACGGCACAGATTATATGTTGGAGATACTGTGAGCAATGGTTTTATTCGGGAAATTCCACTGCTTTACCGTCCATACGTAATAAGTATACGTAATGTTGCGGGTGATGGGAATTGCGGGTTTCGGTGCGTTGCTCACTTTATTTTTCAAAACGAACATATGTGGGCCGAAGCCAGACATAGGTTGTTGCAAGAGTTAGATTACCATAGGAGTACTTACACAGATATGTGGGGGGGACAAGACTTTAACTTTCTTTGGAATACGATAAACTGGTTCAACGGAGGTGCACATTAAGGTAACTGGATGGTGATGCCAATGACGGGTCTAGTTATCGCTTCAATGCTAAATCGACCGATTGTATTTCTATCCATGCGTGGTTATAACACATGTTTTCCGCTTTTTTCCGGGCCAAACAACACACAAGGAATCGACCCCCTTGTGATTGCCCGTGTGGGGGAGGACGCATGTGCTCATTACATTATACCGACGCTAGACCCAACTTTTACACTTCCGCGTAACCACCCACAATGGAGGTTTTTCCGACAGCCAATTGCAGAACAATGGATAAGTTTATATCAACATCGACTATCGACATTGTAAATGATTATTGATTTATGTTGTAAATAACTGTTTGTATTATATAGTAATTGATTAAATATTTATTTATATTAGTAAATAACATTATTGATTGATTATGCAAATTCTTTGGTCAGATGAGCCAAAGAAATCCTTTCTGGTGCCGATGTAATAGAGGATTTATTGTACAACGGAAATCCTGGCAAGACGGTAGTCGTGGGCGACTGTTTTATGCATGTCCTCTTTCAGTGGTAAATAATCATACGTTTGCTTAGTTATGTAAATAATTTGTTTGTTAAAAATACATTTCTTATTATTTCCTTAACATGTAACAGCCAGGTACAAACGACTATGGGTGTCGATACTTCGCGTGGAAAGATGAATTTGAAGCAGAGCACTTTAGTCAAGCCTCTTCTTCAACGCATTGCTCAAACTGCGTTGCTACAAAAAATGAGATCAAGTTGTTGAAGCAAAGAATAAAGGCGCTGGAAATGGAGTTAGAAATGGCAAGGAATCCTGAGGATCACGCTTGTCAGTCAAGTGCCCGGCTCCATGATCTTTTAACCGAAATGAATAATCTTCATATGTCGTAGATATTGTTGTTTTTAAATAATATGTTAACGTTGACGTTTAATTTTATAATAATAGTTGTTGTTTTTAAATAATTTAAGTTTAGGTGTAAACACTGATCTTGTAGTAGTTTATAAATGCAAATGAGTCAACGTCATCTTTTTTTATAACGCCATATTTTTTTTATAACGTCATATTTTTTTATAACGTCATATAGGCAATTATTAATTAACTATACACAACACAAAAACATTACAAACATTAGTTTATAAATGCAAATAAGTCAACGTCATATTTTTTTATAACGTCATATAGGCAATTATTAATCTTTTTTTATAACGTCATATCGGCAACTATTAATTAAGTATACACAACATTACTAACATTACAAAAAAATAAACAAAACAAAAACATTAAAAAAAAAAAAAAAAAAAAAAAAAAAAAAAAAAAAAAAAACTGCAAGACAAAAGTACAAAAAAAAAACAAAAAAATAACAAAAAAAAAACAAAAACAAGTACACCCTCCCACTAGAGGAGGGTTTGTCTAAAAAATAGACTAGTGTGTGGTCAACAAGGGCCAGAGAGAATGATAAAAGCGCTTTTTCTAAATTCTAACATCCAGTTGGAATCAGTTGCCGCAACAGAAAACCGCAAAAAAAGAGAGTAGTGTCAAAGTGCTTATTTACCAGAATAATATTAAGATAAACAGTTTTACTCAACACTCAAAACAACTTATCTGCATGAACAAGCTCCAGAATACACAAATAATCGGAATCCAACTATAAACTGTAGAGGTTTGCTTGTAATCTCACCAGTCAAACTAAACTTTGTGTCCTTAAGTGGATTATTAAATAGAAAACAATAAACGAGCCAGCCTGATAATACCCATATCGTACAATTCCAACAAAGATGATCATCACTAGACTTCATTACACATTATCAAACTGAAACACAAAACCATGTGACCACTAGAAATAAATTCACTTGCTGCTAAATAATTAACATGATAGTTTGATATTCATAGAGTACTCTGTTCTTTACTACACACATCTGTTCATAATGAAGAGGAAGGGCTATATTAAAGAAGCGGTCGATCCATTTGAGCACTATTCAAGAACTTGCACTCATTGCTTTTTCTCTTGTGCAGTACCATTGCTAGATCTTGTGGGAGCCACTTTTGCAGGTGTTGAACGTTCCGCCTGAGAGAATTGAATCAGGATTTGCATCAAAAGGGTAACAATCGCCAACCCAATTGCGGTGAATGTGAGACCCTTCCACGACGATAGAAGATTAGACCATTGCAACAGTTTGTAAGTCCCAAAAACAAGCAGGCATGTCCAACCGATGACCACCTGTGAATATGCATACATGTGTAAGAGAATATCTATTATAACACCCTCAATCAGTATATTCACATATGAATTGGTCAATTTTGGATATGTTTCATGTCTAACACAGGTCATATGAGTAAAACAGGTCAAAAGTCCCAAATTTTTATGTATATTAAAATGATACAACGTCTGTAATTAGTGTTCTTACCACAAGAGACTTCAATGGTCGGCCTATGTCAACAAGGTCTGAATCAGGAAAGGCATTTAGTTCTTTATGCCTGTCTAATAGAGCATCCTGTAGATTGAGAAATCAAGATAAATGAATTGATTTTCAAAAAAGAACAGTAAAAAAATAAAGGAAGCGGAAATAACATATGGTGGGCATTTAAAGAAAAAAATTGAAGTTTAAGAGGTGCACCTTGGCAACAAAAATATCTTTACACCATTGTGCAACAGCTTCATCTGATTCTGGTAGATCCTTCATCAGATGGCGCGTGACTTTGACATCAATCTGCACATAAAAATGTCCTTTAATCCATCACATTGACTTGTTTCTTAGGAGATTGGCACTAACTTTCAGATTCAATTAGATATCAGATTATTATTAAAAAAGAAATTCAAAGAAATCATATTCGACACACTAGTTGCATCTATTTAAGTTAGTCTTCGGGCTAGACATATTGCGGGTCAACCTGGCCAGTGTCAAAAATCATCTGTCGTGTCCCCTCAACCAACCTGCCTGACCCGCCCATTTCGCTACCTCTAATCACTACAGAACAGAAACCATTAACAAATCAAATGCCCCTATATGGGCTAGCTTCGCATAATGAGACAAGGTAGTAAAGCCTAATAGTCAAGTATGCCTGTATGCAAGGGGTTGAGTGTCCATACAAGTCTTTATGTATAAGCCAAAGTAATACCACTACAATATTCTTAAAACAATATAACTTTTTTGAACATGTTCTTCAACAGGCTAATTATTATTATCATTATTATTATTATTTTTTTAATAATAAATTGGATCAGAAGTGTTTTAAGGTTAAAATGACATTCCAACCTGATAAGCCCCGTGCTAGAACTTAACCATTTTGACCTGAACCTGTTTTGTCCCTTTACCCAACCCGTCTGACCACTTGCAGACAGCCAGATTTAGAGATCAAGAAGGCTTACCGTATCCGACTTTCCCTTAAACAGCCTCAGCATTGTTGGTGGAGTTGAACCTTTGGGAATGGCAACCGTCATATCGATAATTGCAGGAGCAAATGATCTCATTTCACTCACTGAAGTAACAAACCCCTGAAAACAAATTCATAACAATTAGTAAAAATATATTAAAAATAAATAAATAAATAAATCAGCAATCAAATGAAGTAACTACTTGGATGCACTTTAAAAACAACATACCATATAATGGTGTATGATAAGTGATGCAGAATTAGTGTTTCAAATGATTAGATTCCTTGTAGAATTGGTGTTAATGACTAACATCGTCTAGTTAATTTTTATATCCTAGTAACAGAAAATTACTACTCTAATCCTCAAACTCATTTCAACGATATGTTGTTTGATAATATTGAAAGATACAAAGTTTGATATTTTGGCATATACATATGCAGGCATAAATCAATTTACCTATAGACAATGCAATTTTGGCTTGATAATAGGATATAACCCAATTAGAAAAGAAATTCTACTCATAAAATATAGAAAAGAAACCAAGAGAATATTTATCGCCGAACAATAAGCCAATGACTGAAGCATTCAATATACAAAGCGTAACAAGAACTTTGAGCAGGGAATATTATTTACTTTGCAATATAAGTAAAAATTGCAACAAATGTGGCGAAGTTTACCAAATTCCCGTTGTATGTAATGAGCGACAAACTTAGATACTTTTCATGCAACAAACTTTTACTCATTACCAATGAATGCAAGTGACCTTCTCTAGCAGGTAAAAGAGTGACTTGGCACTTCACCGTTTCACCAAGAACCCGGTGCCACATCATCATCTTACATGCTACAGAAGTTTGTTACCCGGGATACTAGTTTGTTACTTCAAAAGGTAAAAAAGTAGTTGACAGTTCATCTCATTCAAATGACAATTTAGTGAAAGTTGGTTATGTTTTGGTGCAATAAAACCTTAATATGACTATATAAATGTATAGTGCAGCATCTATATTTTAATTGTAAATACACCCTCTGCACTGATTTGGCAAATCATTACAATGTCCCTGCAATATGTTCTCATCCTAAACAGTGCTGCTGCCTAAATCCAACTCTAGTAACAGTTTTTCCTACAAACTCAATCCCTAATTATCAATATCACTTGCTAGAGAGCTACAAGGTTCGTATGGTAGCATGCAGATCTACCCAGAGACATAGAATAAATCATCAGGAGATCATTTCACTGTAATAAAATTGGTCTAAACAAGGTGGTTAGTTCCTTTTACTGTCCACTTATAATGGGAGTTGATATCTTGTGTATGATCTATGTAAGTCAATATCCAGATATTTCCCCAATATAAGTATGTACGAGAAGTGCTAGCTTGGCTAGTTATCTGCCATTTGGCGGTAGGCCGTATGAAATCTTACCTTTGTCCGTGGAATTAAAACATTTCTAGGAACAGGCAACCCCATTGAAGATGCATATTCTTGAGCAGCTAACAGCTTCGCTTGAGTAAATCGAGTCCCTTCCACAAAAAGGGCCAACCAAAAGGGCTGAGGATAGTCTTTCAGGCGTTGAAGACCTGACTGCAGTATACAATGTGAAAGTGTTAAAACACGCTAAGCAATTTAGCATGCCCAGAAAGATGCTTTAGCTGTAGAAGGGATGATTGAAGGATATTATCGTGTGTGAGCAATGGATAGAGACATGAAATATCCTATGTAAATTAGATAGCATAAGTTAACTAAATAAGTATGATCATACCTTTAGAGTACTTTCATCTTTAGCCCAACTTCGCTCTAGAAAAAGATATTCAGAGAACCACATTGACCAACCAATAACCTGTATGTATTAAACAGCTTAAGTTAGTTAGTTTAGCATCGATAGAAAATAGCATGTTCTAAGCCTATATCTACATGCCTAGAGTTACAAACCTACAACTTCATTTCACATTTGAAATATAAATCTTGGAAGTGAAATAATGTAGTCTTTGCTTTCATTTGAACAAATGAGCCTCATGTATTCCCGTGCATTTCATGATTCATTAAAGCATACTTCTTGTAGTACGCACGCACAAGCGAGAAGTGAGAAAAGACTCGGTTGACTAGAGGTCTCAGTGGCCTAGTAAACAGAGCCATCTAGCTAAGGGTCTTACCTCTTAATACCCAAGTAAAGAGAAAACTTTAGTTTGACAGACTTAACAGACTAACAAAGCAAACAAGTTGGGTCGGGGCCTCAATGACCTAGTAATGAGACGAAGACAGTTGCCTATTGAAGAAAAAAAGAAAAAGATTAGATAAAGGTTTCAAGTGATCACGTGATAATTTCACAGGTGATATATCTTTCAGGTTCTTGCACATACTGTTAGTAACTATTTCTTATGATCAGTAGTCTCTCTCTTATGTCGGTCATATCACCAACTCGATTATATTTGACAATGTAGCAGATGGATATTAGTTCTAAAAAACGCAAAGCTATAAATTATACAGTAGACATCAAAAGCCTAGGCCTTACATATTCTGGAACCTGAAAGACCATTATACGTGTCCAATTATCTTCTCATGAATCAATTAACTAGTTCCAAATATGTAAGGAATTGATGTCTCCAACAGGCAACAGAATAGAGCTTTGTATGAACTGTCTTAAGAATGTAACTATCACATATAGAATATCTAACTGACCCTCAAGCGCTTCGCATGAATCATATTTTACTACTTCAATTAACTGAATACTTACAGGAAGAAATTTTGATGATTTCTTCATGACAGCCAATGTGCTACCAAGACACCCTGATCGCTGTTACAAGAATATTGAAAGAATATTAGCAACATAGTAAACCTCCGCAGAAGCATCATTTGCAAGTGGATGCACACACAAATAACTAGACATCGATGTATTGGATAAGAACCTGAGCAAACACCCAACCAATGAGCCAATCGATGTCACTTTTATGATTGGCTATGACAAGGGCATGCTCCTTACCTGGAATTAAAAGTGGGGTTAGGCAAACTATTGTGCAACAATACAATGTTCACTACCTGGACTAAAATAACATGTTACAAAATCAGTAGCCAACTTACCCATCATCTTTAGAGTCTCGGGATCTGTGTACAAGTTAACCTGCAGCAAGGTAAACTCGAAAACTTTAATAGTATTCTCATGTAAATATTTCACTTTCAATATCCAAAAACTGACAAAACACCCAAAAACTAGTAACATATTATAGTTGATCACAACTATAAATTCGATTAAGAAAATTTAACTAATTTCAAACAGCTAGTCAGTCAACAAATGATGAAAACAAGCATGCATTAAAAAGGAGTGCAAACATTTAAATATGCATCCTACCAAACTATCACAGAACATCGACAACAGAAAGAGCCCATTAACTTCCATGGCACTAAATATGAAGATCTTTATAGCTAGTTATTTAATAATACAAGATTTGTAAAACAAATCTGCACTTCCAGTTACACAAACAAAAGCACCCGGATAGCAGCTAATACCCCCAACAAATGATGCCAAAATGGGAGCTTTTCAGTTAAGCAGTAGAACTGCCACACATCAACTAAGCACGTGTTTTAGAAAAATTCATATATTCATCACTTACTGCAGAAACCTCCACTGGCGCAAATCCTATATTCGGATCTAGTACCTTGATTATCCCCAAAATTCATAAATACCGTGTTCTTAAAAACAACAGATTAGTAAACACTCCAACAAACAAAGCTGTAATCATCACAAAGCCCTAATTTAACCAACGCGTATTAAAACCAACTATCTGCTTATCGCCTTTTGAAGTATCTAATCAACTAACCCAAATCCCTAATATATATAAACTTAACAAGTGATTTAAAAAAAGCAATAAACTTTAATAATATGAAATAAAAAAGCAATACTACCTTAACACCAGCCCACCAATCAACGATCCAAACAAGCTCCAACCATAAAAGCTCAGCAACCATTCTGTTCATCCTTCTAAACAAACTCTTTGAAAATGGCCGTACTATCACAAATATTATCGCCTATTCATAATAATAATAATAAAACACTCAGATTTAAAATAACTGTAAATATAACTCATTTAATTAAATTAAATTAGGGCTTGAAAAGACCTGGATGAGATTAACGATGAGACCGGAAACGAAGAAGAGGACGCCGATTGGGACGATGACTAGTGCTGCTGCGATAGCCATCTCTCTTGCTAGTGATGTGAGCTATCTGTGTGTGTTTAACTGTGTGTTTTGGTGTGAGAGAAAGATGAAATGTAAGTAAACTTTGTTTTGTAAGTTTTTTTTTTTTTTTTTTTTTTTTTTTTTTTTTGGAAAAGAAATTTGTGTTTTTTGGATTGAATTTCAGGGATTAATTGAGTTTGGTAAAAGTTGGATATTTATAATGTACACTTTAGGGTGTGGTTGGTATGCTGTCATTAATAACAATAGGTACGTAGTATTTATTAGTTTGATAGTAGTGGTGGTCCCTTACCTATGAAAGATTTATAGTTAGCTCTCTTGATGTATATAAAGTATGAATTATATCTATCATTCATTACCATACTGGTGGGCCCTCTCATCTTAAACAAATACATTTAATCACTTTAATAGTTATATTCTGCAAAAATATATATTGTTACTGCTAGTGTTGTCGTTGAAAAAAAATAAAATTGTAGCTTTTTTTAACAGTGTTTGACAAACTAACTGTGCTTTTAGATTAAAAGAGTAAAATAGCATAATTTGTAAAAATAATCTCTATAATCTTTTAAAAACTAGTTTTTTGAACTTATTTTTCTAAAATTATCCACGATCTTTGTCACTCAAACAAAGATTATTTTTTATCGAAGTCTTATTTTTCAACAAAATAATCTTCTTCTATAATCTCTCGCGCCAAACAAATTTAATAGCTTATTTGTATGTAAAATATCTTTTTTATGTATATATATGGTGTGGAGTAAGTGAAAGTGAAAAAAAGTTAGTGGATTAAATTTAATTAAATATTTAATAAATTGTATTGTCTTTTATAAGTACGGGTATTTTAGTCTAACAACATTACTCATTTTTTAAGATTTAAACAACATGTGTTTTCTCTTTATATGTAATATAGATAAGATAGGGAAAAAATGGTTAAATATCTAAGGTTTTTTCTAATGTCTGAGTTTTTGAATTGGATGTACACGGCTTAACGAGGCATTCCATGATCATTTTCTACCACATGTATAGGATTTGAACCTTAGACCTTTTGTGAGAAGGTTATGTATCTAAATATTAGTGCATTGTACGATAGTTCACAAATTACAAAAGCTTGCACACAAAGTAAAAAGTTGTTTAGACCGTGATTATGTAGTGTGATTGTACGACTTTATGATTTTGATTTCAGAAAGTTATTTATGTTGATATACGTGGGGATGGCAAAAAAACTCAAACCCAACGGGGAAAACCCCGAAACCCGAACTTATTGAGGCGAGGCGGGGCATGCTTATCGGGTTTTGGGGTCTTAATGGGGATTCTTATCGGGTTTGGGGTGGGGATGGGGCACACTATCCCTGCCTGGCCCCGCCCCGAAACATATACATATACCTATATACATGGACGGAACATCTATAGGGCCAAGGGGGGTTGTAGCCCCCCCAAAAGTTTTAACCGTATATACATTTTATACTTTTTTATTACTATTTTTAGTCATTTTTAATAGAAAAATTATGGCTTCGTGTATATTGGCCCCCTCAATATAAATATTTTACAAGTTGGCCCCTCCAACATATACGTTCAAGTTCCGTCTCTGCCTATATATATATATACCTAAAATATTGTGCTAGTATTTATTTACGTATTAAATATAATTCTCTAATTTTTGTTAAATTTTATCTTTGTAATATTTCAAAGTGTTGTCATAAAAGCTTGTTTTGTATCATAATATTCTAAAAAAGTTGTGATTTATTCCAATGCTTAATATATCATTAATGAGTTCTCGATTTTGTAAGTTATTCCATAAAATCATATTGTTGATAGTGTAAAAATAAGAATAAACGGGGAATGACACGAGTATGATGGAGCATCGCGCTCAAAAAAAGACAACCCGATAAGACCCTAATGGGGAATGGGGCGGGTTTGGGGGAGCATCTCATCCCAACGGGGCGCCCCGATAAAATCCCCAATGGGGATTGGGGCGGATTTGGGGATCATTTTTGTAATCGGGTTTGAGAATAGGGATGGCCGCCCCGCCCCAAACCCGCCCCATTGCCATTCCTAGATATACGTATGTTTTGAACTTTGTTTTGAACTTAGGGTTTAGTCATAAGATTGTCAAGGTCGGTCATGGGATTATAATATCAATAATAGGATCGTTTTTAACATGTTTAAAAGTTGTAAACTTGTAATATAACAGTTAATCGGAAACTAATCACTGGTGATCTATAGTGACTTGTTAAGCAACATATATGTAAGATGTTAATCACATAACACTATGCATGATTAAAAGAATATGTACACTTAGATTTAACCTATAATCTTCGCATAATGTTACATGCCCCGTACTTTGCTGACATGGACAACCTCTATAAACAAAAGTTAGTCTACTATATCATGATACGATTTTGCCATGTCAATATCATTTTAACGATTTTACCATGTCAATATGATCTTACCATCATGATCATAATCAGAAAAGCCTTAAGAAAGGCTATCATCACATCATAAGAAATCATGTGCGCTTAAAAAGCTAAACAAAAGTAAATGAAAATAGAAATAGAAAGAGTGATTATGTTAAAGAAAAAAATGTGTGTACGTTGTAGTACGTCAAAGTAGGTTGATGATAGTTATTTTAAGCGAAAAATGATATTTTCTGTTACTTTGTATTCCTCCTAATCCTCAAACTCAAACGATACTTACATGAGACATAATTAACGGTTTAGATTAAGAAAGCTAATAAATGGAGAAACACATATATATTTTAGTGTGTCTATTATGATAAGTAAGACAATAAAGGAATGTTTTAAAAACCGGTTAGACCCGGCCGGTTGACCCGGTGGCTGGTCATGTTACCGGACCGAAAGGAGTCGATTTTTGAGGTTTTATAAAACCCGGATTGAACAGCCAAGTTTCAGTTGACCCGGATTGATTCGGTTCACTTTAACCCATTGGGTTTCAACTTTCTTTTTTAAATTCGTAGATGAAACTAAACGAAAAAATGTTTCGGTTAGTTAATTCGAACAACAATCAAACTTAGTTATCAACATTTAGGCTAGTACAACAGTATATATGGTGAAACACAGCTTAAAAAGATGTTGCTTTGATTGGTTCTATTAGCTTAATCTAAGCTGGGTTTTCAATACTTTAAAGCATGTAAATTATTGGGTAGCTGGGCATTCTACAAAAGATTCTCATAGGAAGTTAATGGTGTTTGTGTTTATATAAGATAAACTTAAATACATTCTTCAATAGTGTATATATTTATCAATAGATTTCTTATATTTTAGCAATTTTGAAGAGCTTAAAGGTTATGTCTTCAACATCTTGGGAGGATGCGGCAAAGAAGTTTTCAATGAAACAAGGAGTTTTAACACCACAACATTAAAGGATATGTAGCAAATTGGTTTGACCAAACGATCGAATCGGTGAGTCGATGAATCTGCGACTTAACCGAGTTGTAAAACATTGCTATGAAATACGAGGCTATAAAAAAACTCATTTCAGTTGATAAGTGATTATTATAAAAGTACAATTAACTATTGTATGTTTTAAAATGTGGTCGTTAGGTCCATATTTATCACTTTAAATTTATTTATTATACGTAATTGTCAAAATTTAAGTTATACAATTTATGGTTTTATGCTTCTACCTACAATCTATATGTACCAAGAATTATGAATTTGGACTTTTTGGATGGAGATTGATTTAAGTGTTTTGGGTTTAACCAACAATTTTTTTCATTAATGTTTTAATGTGATTAAATTGTTTCCCCCATTAAATTAGCAACAATTTTTTGATTAATGTTTTATTGTGCTTAAATTGTTCCCCAATTAAATCATACACTCCGTTACTACTTTAGATAGTTGTAAGAAGAGAGTCACTATTCTGAAAAAGGTTTACGATCTCAAACATTTAAGAGATGATATCAACCTTTTTAAATGCCATGGCCCCTACCAGAATACTTATTAAAACATTTTTTTTCTTTTTTTACTTATAAAGTAGTATCATCTAAATGAATGCAGATCAAAAGTTATGTTAATGAAGAGCAATGCTACTCTCACACAATTTTTACAAACAAAAATTCACACACATGTGGTATATGAAGTGTACTAATTAGGTCACATAAAGTTTTCTCTTTCTTGCTTTGAGTAGTGATAAACTCATAAAAAAATATTTTACAAAACACATCTACAAAACTATTTGTCATTGTTTGATTGGTTTTAATTTGTTAGGTTCTCTCTTTTCATTTATATTCAACCAATCAAACAATGCCAAGTAGTTTTGTTGATTATTTTTTGTGAGTGTATCAGTACTCTCTTGCTTATTTTTTGTGGATAATTTTTTATAAAAATTATGTGAGTCTAATATTTCTCGTTAATGAATATTCAATGTGTCTTCAAAAGTGCTAAAAAAATGCTAGAACCACTCACAAAATTCACATAAAAAATTTACTCGCTGACGTGTCAGCGAGTAATTGATTTAATAAGAAAAAAGAGAGAAATTACTAGAAAATTCACCAACTACCCGCTGACATGTCAGCAAGTGAATTTTTTGTAAGAATTTTATGAGTGGGTATAGCAGGGAAAAATTCAAAAGCATACCCTTATTTTGGTGCATACTAAGGGATAAATCCCCACCATCCATCTAGTTTGATCTAATGGTGAGGATTAACCTAAGATTAAACCCTAAAAACTTATGTCTATGTTTTTTTTCCCTTTTTCTTTTTGTATTTCTCATTATTCTTTTTGTAATTTTTTTTCTTTTTGCTTTTTCACCATTTTTTTTTGCTTTTTTCCAATTCACCTTTTTTTTTTTCTTTTTTTTTTTGTGCTTTTTTTATAACCTCGTTCTTTTTTTCTAATTCACTTTTTTTTTTCTAGTTCACATTTTTTTTCACTTTCATACGTTTTCGTCTCTTTTCAAACGTTTTCGTCTGTTTTTGTTTATTTTTTATACGTTTTCAAACATTTTCGTCCGTTTTCATACGTTTTCGTCCGTTTTTATACGTTGTTGCATGTATTCATATGTTTTTTATGTTTTTGTTCATTTTTATATGTTCTCGTCTGTTTTAAAACGTTTTCATCTGGTTTCATATGTATTCGTCCATTTTCATACATTATCATCCGTTTTCATACGTTTTAATACGTTTTCATCCGTTTTCTTTCATTTTCATCCATTTTTCATACGTTTTCATCCGTTTTTAGACGTGTTTTTACTCTTTCATACGTTTTGCCGGTTTCATACATATTCATCCGTTTTCTTGCGTTTTCATCCGTTTTCATTCGTTTTCGCCCATTTTCATCCGTTTTCTTTCGTTTTCATCCTATTTTTCATACGTTTTCTTCCTTTTTCATACGTGTTTTTACGCTTTCATTTGTTTTCGTCGTTTTCATACATATTCTTCCGTTTTCTTACATTTTGGCCGTTTTCATTCGTTTTCGTCCGTTTTTCAATGTTTTTGGTCATTCTTAGACATTTTCATACGTTTCAGAATATCACAAGTGATATTCTGTGATACTCATAATATCACCCAAGTGATATTCTAAATATCACAAGGGATATTCAAAATATCACCCAAGTTTTCATACATATTCGCCCGTTTTCTTACGTTTTCGTATGTTTTCTTATGTTTCTAAATGTGACAAGTGATATTCAGAATATCACTTGTGATTTTCTGAATATCACTTATGATTTTCTTATCTTTTTGTCCGTTTTCATACGTAATCATCCATTTTCTTACGTTTTTGTCTGTTTTCATACGTTTTTGAATATCACAATTGATATTCAAAATATCACTTGTGATTTTTTGAATATCACTGGTAATATTCTGAATATCACTTGTGATTTTTTGAATATCTATCGCTTGTGATTTTTTGAATATCACAGAATATCACTTATGATATTCAGAATAGCATTTGTGGTACTCAGAATATCACTTGTGATATTCAGAAAATCACAAAATATCACATGTGATATTCAGAAAATCACTTGTGATATTCCGAATATCGCTTATAATATTCAGAATATCACATAATATTACTTGTGATATTTTGAAACGTATGAAAACGTATGAGAATGGCAAAAAAAACATTGAAAAACAGATGAAAACGAATGAAAACGACCAAAATGTAAGAAAACGGAAGAAAATTTATGAAAACGGACGAAAACATATGAAAAAGAACACGTATGAAAAAAAGGAAGAAAACGTATGAAAAATAGGACGAAAACGAAAGAAATTGGATGAAAATTGATGAAAACGAACGGAAACGCAAGAAAACGGATGAATATGTATGAAACGGACAAAAGCGTATGAAAGCATAAAACACGTCTAAAAACGGATGAAAATGTATGAAAAATATCACTTGTGATATTCATAAAATCACTTGTGATATTCAGAATATCACGGAATATCACTTGTGATATTCAGAAATATCACGAAATATCACTTGTGATATTCTGAATATCACAGAATATCTCTTACGATATTCAGAAACATATGAAAATGTTTGAAAACGGACAAAAACATTTAAAAACAAATGAAAATGAATGAAAAAGGATGAAAACGTATGAAAGCGTAAAAACACATATGAAAAAGGACGAAAATGTATGAAAAATGGATGAAAACGAAAGAAAACGGATGAAAACGAACGAAAACGTAAGAAACGGACGAAAACGTATAAAAATGGACGAAAGCGTAAGAAAACGGATGAAAATGGACGAATATATATGAAAACGGACAAAAACGTATGAAAGTCTAAAAGCACGTCTGAAAACGGACGAAAACGTATGAAAAATAGATGAAAATGTATTAAAACGAACGAAAACGGACGAAAAAGTATGAAAAACGGATGAAAACAAACGAATATCAGTTATGATTTTCTTTATATTTTCATCCATTTTCTTACATTTTTCATACATTTTTAATATCACAACTGATATTCAGAGTATCGCCTGCGATTTTCTGAATATCACTTGTGATATTTTGAATATCACTTGTAATTTTCTGAATATCTATCATTTGTGATTTTCTAAATATCACTTGTTATTTTCACGTTACAAAACATTAGTTGAAAATCACTTGTGATATTCAAAAAATCAATTGTGATATTAAGAATATCGCTTGTGATATTCTGAATATCACAGAATATCACTTACAATATTCAGAATATCATTTGTGATACTCAGTATATCATTGTGATATTCAGAAAATCAAAGAATATCGCATGTGATATTCAAAAAATCACTTGTGATATTCAGAATATCACGGAATATTACTTGTGATATTCTGAATATCAAATAATATCTCTTATGATATTCAAAAACTATGAAAATATCTGAAAACGGCCAAAAACATTTAAAAACGAACGAAAATGGATGAAAATTGATGAAAACGTATGAAAGCATAAAAACACATATGAAAAAGGACGAAAATGTATAAAAAATGGACAAAAACGAAAAAAAATAGATTAAAACGTATTAAAACGAACGAAAACATATGAAAACGGACAAAACGTATGAAAACAGACAAAAACATATGCAAACGGGCGAAAACCTATGAAAACAACATGAACTAAAAAAAGTGAATTAAAAAAAATGAACTAAAAGAAAATTGAATTTAAAAAAAAAAAAAAAAAAAAAAAAAATTGAATTGAAAGAACAAAAGAAAAATGAAAAATTAAAAAAATGAAAAAAAAATAGACTTATGTTTCCCATTTAATCTCAGGTTAATCTCATCATTAGATCAAACTAGATGAATGATAGAGATTTATCTCTGGTATGTAACAAAGTTAGAGTATGCAAAATAAAGTGCTTCAGGGCCCTGATGGTGGAACTGGCATTTTTGGGGGGGCTCAAATGTAATACTTCTTCATCCATATAAGATAACATAGTATACGATTCATTACATAATGTCGTAAAAGCTTATCAAGTTATCAACGACTAAGAAATAAATCATGCTATAGTAAAAGAAATGTACTTTAAAAAAAAAAAAAAAAAAATATATATATATATATATATATATATATATATATATATATTTGTACCTTTTGTTGATGGTTTGCAATAATTATTCTTAGTAAACAACAAGATATATAGTGAACAAGGTTTTAAACCCGCACGTTGTCGCGGGATGTTTCAATATTAAGGTATGCATGCTCACCCTGGTCCGAGTAATCTCCAAAAAAGAGCCCACCCAAACGAAAAAAAAAAAAAAAAAAAAAAAAAAAAAAAAAAAAAAAAAGGCCGGTACTGTAGCAAAAAAAAGAGCCCAAGGCCCGTTACTGTAGATTACTGTAGAAAGAATAGTAAAATGGGTACTATTCATCAAAGGCCACGGGAAATGTATATATTTATAATTACAAATTTTCTAAGCATTAAAAAATTGTTTACGTATTTCAGAACTCTGATTTGAAGTCAAATAACGTGTGCCGTCTCATCTACTTCGAGTTTGAGCCAACAAATGCTGTTTTGGCTTTTAATACTTTCCTCAAATTTAGTCTCATCTCTTACTCTTAACCTATTAAAAAGATAGTCTCATCTCTAACTCTTAACCTATTAAAAAGTACAACTTTAGTATATGCATGTTGGGGTGAGCAAACGGACCGGATGGACCGGACCGACCACATTCGGTCCGGTCTTGGTTTAGGGTTTTTCATAATTTTGGTCTTGGTCCGGTTCGGTTTGATCCGGTCTAGCTTAAAAACTGGACATTTAGCCTATTTGAACCGAGACCGAACCGGACTGAACCAGACTGAGACTGGACCGACCACATTTGGTCCGGTCTCGGTCTAAGTTTTTTGCCAAAATCAGTCTCGGTCCGGTTTTGGACCGATGAGCAGCCTTATATGCATGTATCAATGATTGATTACTTCAAGTTTTTCAAATCCATATCTGCCTATACTACGTCTAAAAAGAAAGGGTTTTCTTAACTTGTGCTATAGTAGTATCACAAGTTTAAAACATTAAATAAATATATTTATTTTCTCAAAAAAAGTTTAGTTATGTATAAAATAATGATAAATTTGGTAACATCGTTAATTTAAAAAACTATTAATATCAACTAACATGTAAATAACGGAATTTCGCTTTGTTTAATGATTTAAAGCTTATGTCACCATCGCACAAATTAAAAAATTTCTAAAAGAAGGGTTAAACTAAAGAGAAATGATACATTGACATAAAAGTGGATATAATTGTGGACATAAAAACATGTGATATGATCCTGATGAGTTGTAAAATAAGTGAGTCCCTGTTTGTAGCTATCAAAATGATGTCACATGTTTTTAAGTCAATAATTAAGTTCACTTTTAGGTTATCATTTCTCTAAACTAAATATGGTAGTTTCACACGTTTAGTTAAAACATAAAAACTTAAAATATCAATATTGATGTTAAATTAAAATATTTTAACTACTTAATCTATTAAAAATTTAAATACTTCATTACAATTTAATCAATTAATTTTTTTTACTCTCATTTACTGGACACTCATATCTATTAAAAAAGTTACATATACAAACTGATGTTATCACATACCGTCACTGCTATATGTAAACACTTAACTAATATATATTAATATAAGAATCAAAGAGTATGCAAAGAGTATATAATACGGCGCAACCACTAATAGACCGACCCACAAGTATGACATTTAAGAAATTTGAATATTATTGTTACTCATAAATGACAATTAAAAACAACCTATTATTTGGTGTCCTGTTTCTTCACCGGAAACTGTTTTTAAAGATTGTTTGTAGTTTGTACAATGGAAAATTATAAGGGGGTGACAATGGAGTGCGGTTTCACACGGCATGGAGCCATGCCGCTCAGTAACACCGCGGCCATCATTGCGGCATGACTTAAGCATGGAGTTATTCGGTATGTAATGTCGTTGAGGCATGGACTTGGGGAATCAAAATTATAGCCGTTGGGGAATAAATATTGTAACGTTGGGCGGATAAAAAAAAGTCCCTTTATAAATAATTATTTCCAATTCACATTTTTAACCACTTCCAATTCACATTACCACTTCTTTCCAACTCTCATACTTTTAAAAAAGTTAAGCATGGATCCAAAGAAATCAAAAGGTGTTTCAACCTCATCGAAAGGTCGTGGACGGGGCTCTCGATCTAAACACGTTCATCCTCAAGTTCAATCACAACCCCTTCCCTACTATCTCCAAATGAGTCCTCCACCCGCTCACTATTATCCCCAACCTCCACCGGTGAGTCCACCATTCCATCAATGCCAATATTATCCCCAACCTCCACCGATGAATCCAAGTCAATACACGATGTCAATGACAAGTGACTTCGACCCGTTCAATGACTTCTGTGACGGTCCTTCGCGGCGTGAATCAAGTGTCGACCGAGAACTACCACTATATGATTACTAGGATGATGAAGTTGATTTGTTGCCGAAACGCAACCACAAACTCAAATCGGTATAATTGTTATAATTTTATTTGTTATAATTTATTTGTTATACTATTATTTGCTATACTTGTTATAATTTACTTGCTATACTATTATTTGCTATACTTGTTCTAATTTTATTTGTTATACTACGATGTATAAGGCCAAACACAAAATGATAATGATGTTCAAGAAAACTACCATGTCCGAAAAAGAAGACAATCAAATAAAGCGGTTAAAAAAATCGGACGTCGACCGAAGAGGTGGCTTTGGCAAAAGCAATGTTGCAAAAATCGCTAGGCGGTACCGTGGCGGCCGGGTATTGCCTAGCGATTAATTGGTTAGGCGGGGATTAATCGGGATTAATCGGATTGGATTTTTTATATATAAAATTAAAAAAAAAATTGAAACTATATGCCCGATTTGGCCGATCTAGCCGATTTTTTTTTCCAATTTGGCCGATTTATCCCTGATTTGTCCGATTTCTATCCGTAACCGAGTTGGCCGATTTATCCGATTTATGCCCGATTTGGCCGATTTATGCCCGATTTGACCGATTTTTATCTGATTAATCCGTATGTTGACCGATTTTTTACCAAACCGATTAATAAGGCCAATTAACGAAAATGGTGGCGGTTAATCCCCGCCTAGCGATTAATCGCCGATTAATCGGCCGCCAAGGCCGATTTTTGCAACACTGGGCAAAAGCGTGGGTTCATATCTCCACATGTCCTAAAGTCAGGAATGAACAAAGTAGAGATAGTTTTTGGAAAAAAATTCTAGATCATTTCAAAGAAAGTGTGAAAGATACTACTCGAACTCATCATACCTTGAACACAAAGTGGCAAAATATGAATGCCGCCATGAGTGTATTTAATGGGCTATTCATCCAACAACTAATTTTTAAACTCTACGAGGCAGCATGGCCCGTGCGATGCACGGGCTTCGATTACCATGAAGTAGCATTAGTCTGGCAAGAGTTAATTAGGTACCATTAGTTGCAAAACTTAAAGTGTTAAACTAAGAAATTCGTTTTATTAAGCTTTTACAAATAGTAATGGTTCATATGAAAGATACTTAAAGATGTGTTTGACCATTAGTACACGTGCTTGTAAGTAGTAAGTGCACGTTTGATTTGCTTCCTTAGCGGTACTCAATTTCATCGTCCTTCTATGCAATGGTTATGTGTATTTATTTATTAGAGGGTTAGTTTTGATATTAGTTAGTCAATTAAACCAAGGAAGTTTGTGTAACTTAGCTTTTGTAAATAGCATTGCTTCACGGGCAAAAGTATCAAACGCACTGTTGATTTGTTATTTTAAACATGTAGCTTATACTACATAGAGTTCATTTATTTTCCCAGTGTCTCTTGGCTTCAAACTAACGGAGTAGCGTGGTTATATTTTTAAGCTAGAACGTTCAATTCAGATGCAAAAAAAATTGTAACTAAAAGTTAAAAAGTGATTTATGTAAAGTACAAATTAAGGCTTATATGGTGTATGGGCCTAAACATTGTTGTCTAGTTGAAGGACTACGACTCATTTGCTTGTACTTTTCATTACCCAACTAAGTAACCAAAAACAAACTTAAACATGGAGATTAACCACAAACTTAAAACATGAAATGAATCATGCATATGTGCATCTTGATACTTGAATACTTGAGTTTAATTGCTCAAGCAAAAAAGACAATTAGTTACCGGCGAATAATTGTCATTGGCAACGCTAACCCGGTATCACTGGTAGTACCATATCGAGGGAAAATGAAATCCAATAGTTGTTTTGCAAAAGTCCTTTCCTTCCTGACCTCACATAAAAACTTACAGTAATAGGCACATAAAAGCTAGCTCTATTGATATCATATTGTGTTAGTTTGTGTTTGGCTAGAAATTTATCTAAGTTAACTTGACTAAATATAAAAAGAACAAAGAAAAAAGTGAAATTGGCAAAAAAAATGCATCATACTTGCCACTTTTGTCATTGTATGTAGTGTCATTTTTTTTATTGTAGCACTAACCTTTCTAAATCGTGTCATTGTGTGTACTTTGCAACTTTTCAGCCATGTGAAATGACCATTTTACCCTTCAAAATTTGAAAAAAGTAGGGGCAAAATGGTCACAAAGTACACACAATGGCATGATTTAAAAAGGTTAGTGCTACAATAAAAAAAATTACGCTACATACAATGACAAAAAGCGGCAAGTATGATGCCTTTTTTAGCCAATTTCCCAAGAAAAAACATAGGATCATAAAAGGGTAAGCACTGAACTCTAAAACATGTTATGTGTTATATCAATTGTGTGAAATTTGTGGAACAACGAATAGACACATTTGAGGTCCTATTACCCCTTTGCAATTTGGGTCTAGACACCTCACTTTATTAATGTTTCCTTGGATCTTGGCTGCTACATGTCATCTGATGCAGTCAAACAGTTCACGAAGCCCGTTCAAATCCTCCTCAGCCAGATCCTTAGAGAGTCCACGATTCAAAATCTCCGATCCATGAGGCGGAAGTGCAAGGAGCTTAGCATGCTTCTCATTATTACCATCTCCTAAACCACTACTTGACGACTTCTCATCACCCTGAACACCATTTCCTGAGCTGCTTATTTTCAAACTGCAAATAAAAAATAAAATAAAGAAATAAATAAAAATCCCGAACTCCCTTCAAACATGTCATCATAATGACTCTCTTACATTCCTAATCATTCTAGAAAATTCGAATTTTAGTTCTTTGCAAGATTTAGTGTGTGTGCTGATTGTCTTCTATACATAAAAATTGAGTTGCAAGTTGAGCATTAATTAAACATATGCATTCATGGTTTAGGCTTGGCAACTCTATTATGATGATTAAGCTAACCAAGTAAGCTTCTTTCAAAGTTTCTAAGTGCTCTTAATTTTTCATAATTATACGAATACATTAAACTCTATACAAATACATCAAACTCAACAAATTAACAAACGATGTGAATGTCTAAAGGCTCAACTATTGTGGATGTCTTTAATACAATGTGAGGATAACTCCTTCCATTTCATCTTCCTAAACCGATTATGCTTTCATCTCCTCAGTGGTTAATGGTTACAATTAATATATTAAATGTATTATTTATTGCAATACCTTACATGCCTATTTCAAGGACAACCACATTCTTACATACTTATTATTTATCCTGTTAGAAATATATCAACTTTTAAAATTACAATAGATAGACTCATTGCTAACCATATAACATTATATATATTATATAAGCATTTACGTTGTTAGAAATATATCAGCTTTTAAAATTACAATAGATAGACTCATTGCTAACCTTATAACATTATATATTATAAAAGCATTTACCTTAAAATCTTGGCCAGCAAGTTTAGCAGGTTTCCCGCTCCACCATGAAACTAACTTCTCCAAAGTAACGCCAAATTTAACCCCATACGACCATGTCACATGATGAACAAACTGAAAAACATAGCAAATTCCGGTCGTTACACTTAAAAATGGACTGCACCGCGAAACAATAAGTTTTGAACATAAGTACCAAAATACCCAAAAAAAACAACTACCTAACCCGTAAGTAAGACATACCTTACCACACCCCAAAAAAAATTACCTTCAGCAAATAGTTTGAGCTCTGGTGCAGATGGTGAATGATCTGAGCTTAACATGTCAATATCCCCGTCCTATATCTTTTATGACATAAAAAAAATAATTCAATAATGCACCTCTATAACAATCTTCTATTTTTAATACCACAAAAGAACTCTTAGGGTATGTAGTAGACACTTCTCATTTTATAAGAGGTTTCAAGCATCTTCCATAAATTTGAAGCTCGTTTATCAAATCTAGTTTTCATATTCAGGCGTGTTTTTGGTTTATTTGTAAACGTATTCTCCACTTAACAATCTTTTCGAGCCTAGAGGACTAATGTGTTTTTATTCAATCTTCTAATTTCACTTTTCGTAACCTTATTAATCCTATATCTATTTACATCTACTTCTAGCTGATCACAATTCCCAATTGACCCGTATGATCCCTATAAGCTAAATTCATTTGCATGTTCAATTGCATAGTCATATACTAATAATAATGGTTACAATTTAATCATAAGATATAAACATCAGTGTTTCCAAAAATCAATAATAAAATTATAAATCTAAACATAACAACTTACAATAGTCAAGGTGGAAAAAAAATCTACCTTGGTAACCATTACGTTTGTTGCTTCCTTACTTAAGGTGTGTTTGGGAATGAATGCTTATTTGAGACCGTCCTATTTAAATTAATAGTCGGATTGCTAGGACTTCATCACGTTCCATGAGTACTCCAAAAAAGTACAGGAAACCTGTAATTGAAAAAAAAAACCAACTATTATGTTGTTTATTAAACATGAAATACCAAAGTAGTGGACCAATTAGTACGCACCCATTGTTTCAAAAGCCACCTGTTCAGGATGACTTTCTACAACAAAATGAAATGCTATTGTGGCATAAATAATCTTTACACACATACTCAAATAAAAAAATATTACCCAAAATGGCATAAGAAAGATATATTGGTTACCTTCAGTTCCACGGTTCCACCATTCCTAACTCAAATATTTTCAATCGCAGGATTATGACCGGCATGTCCCTTGCCCACAGATCGTTCCTGACGCGTCATGATTCATGAAATCCTAGAGCTTTAAAGTCTTATATGGTTTTTGTTCCAAGCTTTAGGCATCCTTGGTTGATTTCTGTCAACAGTCACAACCCGTATCACAAACACGTTGTTAGTTGTTTCATGAAAAAATAAAATAAATAAACATTTATCTCATGAACCTATTTAGAACTTGTACACACAAATCCTCATTTAATCAGAATTTGCCAACTTAATATCTAAACTGAAAACAATAGGATAAGCACGCCCAAACACTCTCCATCCTACACCCATTTTTTTAAACGCGCTGCCAAACACATCAATAGTATCCTTGCAGACCAAATCTCCAATGTTTCAAGAGCAAAGAGTGTTTGGCACTGTTCATTTTTTTACAAACTTATATCTACTTAAAAAATAAGCACGCACCAAGTGTAACTAACTACAATATGTATCAATCGCTCGTATTGTCTCAACCAACCAAGGCACCCTCTAGTTGTGGTTTGTTTCATATACTTGTCCAAAATCCAAGAATCACTACGAAGTACAGAGTGATAGAGGCTTGAATAAACATGATAGCCTAATAGGTATGGTGGCCGGCGTGTGTATTAAGCTGATAAAAATGACATAAAAAATATCTATAAAGTAGAAATCAAATAATAATTACCTGTCAAAAATATCCATGAGAATGACCAAGCCTAACTCATGGGCTTTATCTATCATAGATTTAAGATCATCTGGAGCACCACAACAACTGGTAGGTGCAAAGAAATTCGACACTTTGTACCTACAACATCACATAAAATATACAGATTATAAAAACAAATACCAACAACAAATCGATAGCAACAACGTGTGATAAGGTGAAGGTCGGTATATGCAACTCCCAACCCGATATTTCAAACAATTTACGTTGATCCTCACTCATCGTCATCCTCATTGTCATTTGCACCGGCAGCCGCATTTAAAGCATTTAGCATCTCGATAAGTTTTTCCCTCATCTCGTCATATGATAGCTCCCACGGGTTATACCTGAACAATACATGAAAAATTCATTATGCTTGTATTCTTTTCACCTCATGTCACACCCCCAAAATCGGGTCCAGCGGAAGCATACGTGTAGCTCGGGTGTAACTCAATTGGTATTACAACACAAGTTTTAAAAAAAAAATGGTTTTCACTTGAATCATTTAGAATAAAATAGTTTAATCAAAATGTTGAATCTACATTGTTAAAAGTAATGCGGAAGTAGGCCCTTAAAATAGTTTAAAACGGTCCCCATATAAATAATCAGAGTCTTCTATGACCATGCCATGCCCTGCCAAAACCTCCTGTAGCGTGCCATAGGTTAAAACCTGAAAATACATGCTAAAGTGTCAACACGAGGTTGGTGAGTTCATAGAGTTTGTTTAACAAGTAAAGTATATAGAAAATGATCACACAGCAAAGGCATCGTAAATCCACTCAGTTACAAGTCCCGCCATAAGAGACTTGTAACCTGTGTGTTCACAACCCACTGCTAAATAGTTGCATGTTTAGTAGTCAAGTACACGTTGTCAATATAGTTTACAATAAGGGCACATAGTACAACATAAGTCAAGGCCGCTCCGAACAAGGGAGACTTGAAGTCACTCCGCCACCTAGGCAAAGAATTATTAGTCACTCCGCCGACTTGGCGAAGAATTATTAGTCACTCCACCATGGCGAGAATTATTAAGGATGCTCTGAACAGGAGAGACTTTATAGTGTTGCTCCGAACAAAGGAAACTTAGCACGCTCCACGAATAAGGTGAGACTTTAGGGTTAAGAACGCTCCACCAATAAGGTGAGACTTTAGGTCATAGCACGTACAGTACATTAAGTTCAAAAGTTCAAAACAAGTTATAAGGTCAAATGAGTTCAAAGAGTCAAGTAGTAATTTATGTAAAAACGAGCATGTATTCTCCCCCAAAACGTTAACAAAACAATTTAAAAGAATAGGGGCTATGACTCACCTGGTGCGATAGCTACGATGATAAAGTGGATACACATGAATGAGGTTCGATCTCAAACTGCAACCTAATATGAATGATAGTGATCTACTTAGATCATGTCGTGATGTATTGAATGCACATGCACATGATACCTATACCACTCGTAACTTGAAAATACTAGTTATAGTCAAAGTAAAGTATTTTCCATACTTAGGAAAAATAAGTCCAACTAGAATAATAAAAACTTGTCGTAATATATCGTATATAAAAATGTTAGTGTTATATTCTTTACTTTGGAAAACCTTGAGATAACGTCTAATCGCCGTAAAGATAAACTTATAATCCTTAGTACTTCATTAGTTATGAATATAACTCTTGAATAAGAAATCTAGAAAAATAGCATTTAGTACGTAGTTATATTATTTCTAGTAGTGACTAAATATATATATAGTTTTGACGATTTTAAAACATGTATAACTTGGTCGTTTTAAGCTCATTTTACTCGTTCTTTATATCCACGGATTCGTTTTAGTATATACTAATATATTTTCAATAGCTCGGTTCCTCTAGGTTACGTTTAACACCTCTATTTGCCTGTCGAAAACTGTCAAACAGCATGCAGTTTTTCAGAAAATAGTTTTCGTCGTTAAATTTACAAAAATCATATCTCCTTCGTTATAAACTCGTTTTAATCCGTTCTTTCGCCAAAAGTTTCGTTTATGAAAGTATTTTCTAAATCTTTGGTCAAAATTTACCCACCAACTACTGAGTTTTCCACGTTTTAAAAATGGGAACAGTAGGTCAATATATAGTTTCCAAAATCATTTTCCTAGTTTCAAATATGTTCCAACTTCAACCAAACCACTTTCAATCACCACAAAACTAGTCTAATCCTATCATACATCTTCTTAGGGTGTCATGGGTTCCTAAACATAATAAATCAAGTGGATCTAACAAGGATCTAACTATAATCCATTTCTAGGGTTCAAAAGTTAGATATATATATAAATGAGTGGTATAACTAACATATGCATGTAGATCTTGAATGGAAATCATATGACCATAAAAATAACATGAAGAAATTATGGAAAAGAGTTTGATAACTTACATAGAAAGATTAGTGAGCTTATGGAGATGAAAACTTATAAAACCTTGGGTTTTTATCACAAAACCCAAACAAGAACAACAAAAGGGACAAGATAATAACTTGATCTTGAAAAATCAATGGTGGATGGTGGTGGTTCTTGTGGTGGTCGATCCAAGAAGAAGGGGGGAAGAGAGAATGAGATGAGATTGATATATTTTTGTTGACAAATGGGATATTTACTTGAAGTCTTGGTATTAAAATATGGTTTGGAAAATATATTGGACAATGGTACAACTTATTTAATGAAGTTAGTGAAATATTTTCAAAGTGTAAGAGATTGGAATGGGAGGTGTAGATTATGTAAGAGATTTGTAGGACTTTTGTAATATTTAGGTTATATATTTTGAGTTTTAGGTGATACCGGGTACCGAGTTTGCTAAAAAAAAGTCATGACGCAATGAAATAAAATATGACGAAGTTGTAAAAGTTGTAAAATATTATTCCTGATGATAATCGGGTGTTAAAATAATTATTGAATTGAAATAACGCAACCCGACGGAGTAATAAGCTCCGACCGTAAAATATAGTAATTGATTTCAAAACACCGGGTAAATTAATAATATAATTTTATATTATTATTATGAGTATAAAAATATGTTAGGACCAAAGTTGGGATTGTCGGATCAATTATTCAAAATAATAGCTCGTAAGATAACGTTTATTAGGTAGATAATCGTACATATATAGAAATGATGCATCTCACGCATAAATGACAAATTTTCTCCGGTGATGAATAGTGTTTTATGAATAGTAAAATTTTTTGAACGCTTCTCAGAATCACAAACTGACTCCGAAAAAGATGAATAGTGATTGATGAATAGTAACCGATGAATAGTAAATGTGAAAGTTCGGGAAAAGACCAGAATTTACGAGTTGTGACAGTCTCTACCCCTTAAGGGAACTTCGTCCCGAAGTTCAGTTAACGTTGGTCCCCGAAGTGTTATAAAGGTGAAGATTCATGAGATGAAATGACCAGTTGACGTGCTTCCAGGCGGCGGTTTACGAGATGATGAAAAGTATAAGCGTTCTGACAACGAGGGTATACACACACATAAATGAAGCATTTGGAAATTGAGTAGAGGATTCAATCCAGACAGAATTTTATTATAACCATTCTCAGTGTTGCAAAATTCATTTCTGAGTCGGATATAGGTAGTCAGCCTATGTCCCACTATCCCGGGTTGAATATAGGTGACTAGTCTATATTCCACCGAGGTTCCATGAATTTTGAAATACTCAGCTCAGTTATACTAAGACTATGTCCTTCACAAATACCAAGACGTTCAGAAAGACTAAGGCAGGTGACCAAACTCGAGGTCAAATGATGAAACTATGCAAGGAGAAACATAACAGGGTGACATATATGATACGTGAACATGTGATGCGTGGGAATCGCACCTTGCTTTACCTCTCGAGGGATCTCGAGAAGCTTACAACCCCCACCAGGCAGTGTACCTGATCGTTGTAGTATAGTATAGTGACAAGTACCGGGGGATTGATCGTTCAGCTTAGGAATAGTGTCGCTAGGATTAGAAAACCTAATTACTAGTTCTAAAGGTGAGAGATGATTATTTTTGTGTTTTTATATTTTTATAAAAGCAAGTAAAATCTCGGGTTTTGGAAGAGTGGGCGGAATTAGTTGCTATTCAACTAACCCAAAACTAAGATGCAATCAAAATAAAATAATAAAAATGAAAATAAACTAATTATACTAAGGTTGTGAGCAGTGGTTGGAGAAATTGTGTTTACTTAGACTTCATTACTCCCTAGATATCTTTTACACGTTAATTACTTGTTACACTTGTATGGATGACGGATTGTATTCTTTAATACCATTCGTGGGGTGGCATACATAACTCCCCAACTCTATGAGCTCTTATCTCCTCCTACACCATGACCCAGCACAACTATAGGGATTGTAAACAGTGGCTCATGCATTAAATACAACCAATAAAGACCTAGTACGCCTCGGTTCATGTTTCTTAAGACGTTCAAGCATGTTACCATTTGGAGATCTGCCAGTTTTCTTAAGCCTAACATATAATATCATTCATCCAAAACAAGAATAGACAAGTAATCAACACATAATCAACATCTAGGTTTCATTAGATCTAAGCAAACACAAAAGAGATCTAGCCTAGCATAGTAGAATTGAGACAAGAACAAGAGATAAACAACCAACACATAGACATATTGATTGAATTGAAAGTACACTTATCTCAATTACAATGCAAGGTCTCAAGGGTTTGGAACCCTTGAAAAACCTGTGAAAGAGGCACCAAAATCGTCTTTAGGGTTTCACCAAAACTTCTCTCTCTTTAATGAAAAAACTAGAAAACTATATATAGGAAAAGTAGGCTGACGGCGTCAAGAGTTGCATGTGACGCCGTCACCTCGCCGCCATATACTTCCTCGAACGGCCTTGATCCACTTATGAAGGCCTATGTGACGCCGTCACCACCCACGGTATTTTATTCTTGCCACTTTGACGCCGTCATGAAGCCTTCTGACGCCGTCACCACCTACGGTATTTAATTCTTCATGTCTGACGCCGTCAAGATGGTAGTCTTGACGCCGTCACCTTGTATCTTCAGCATGGAAATTTGGTACTTAGCCGTTTTCTTCACTTTTATGCTCCAAAAACGTCCAAAATGGCTTCTTTTCCAGAATTCACTCTACAAACACCTAAAATCACAAAAGGAACGATTTAGGGCAATATTTGATCAAATAAATTCGGATTCGGGCTTAAATGACCCCCTAAAAACGGATCATTTTTCGCCTCATCATATACCCTTACACTTGAGATTTGCTTGTCCTCAAGCAAATGCGCTTTTATTCTACTCAAAAGACAAGTTAGGGGTCATTTAACACTAATATAAAAGTAATTACAACAAATAATCGTTCCAATAAAGACCAATAGACAAGCACGGAGGTCATACACAAGCACCTCACAAATAGTGTTTAGATACTCACATCTCTCGGGTGTAATAAAGTAATATAACATTATGGAAATGGAAGATATCTCTCACTACCTGTCATAGCAAAATAGATTACCATAGGCTTGGGAAAGGATCAAACCTCCACCACATGGCGTAAGCACCTAGGATAAACTATGAAAGAGGTCTTCTAAAGGGTTATAACGTTAGGTGTAGGGATATGAATTACACGGTTTTGTTGGATAAAGGAAGTTTTACTGGTGGCGAGTTAACAATCTTGGTTAATTACATGTACAATATGGCGTTGCTAAGCCAAGACTAGACTCGACTTAAGCTAATAAATGAAAAATAACTAAAAACATAAAATGAACATAGAATGAAAACGGGATGGTAGTCCGTATGTTTTTTTTTTTCTCTTTTTCTTTTTCTATTTTTTTTTTCTTTTTCTTGATTTTTTTTCGATTTTTTTTTTTTCATACACTCTTACCCTACCATCCAAAATAATACATCATAGGGGTTTAAGCATTCCCCTTACACTTGAATCTTTACATACTTTACATTAAACTATTCTAATGACTCGAATTAAGAAAATCAAAACACTTGGAGCACTTTTAAGATTAACGTACATATGGGGGTAATAATATTATGTTCTTCCCCATTACTCCATAAAATAAGTACTTACCCATGAGTCCCAATCGTCCCAAAACAATATGTACAATGATATGACTCGACTTAGCAACCATGTAATCAATTAGATAGTTAACTTAGGGTTTAACAAATAACAATAATGCACTAAAAATGAGCGCATACACGGAAGGCTAAGGCGATTTGGGTGTACATTTAAGTGGGGTGTAACAAATTCTTCCTTTAAGTAAGATGCTTAAAGTTAGAAACGAAAAGATAGGCTCGGAGGGGTGTACTAGGGGTATCGTGTACTAAAAATGAGTACAACGCAAAGGGTGTGGGAAAAAATTAGTTGACTTAACTAGCCAAGTAATATGACTTAAATGGTCAAGTAATTATGATACGGGTTTAACACAAGGGTGATCCTAATGCCTCTTATCATGTAGTAAATCCTACCACACGAATGTAGTCTCACTAGCGGTCTCGGGATGCATCACTAACGCAAGTTCTAGAATCTAAATGCTACCGGTACACTCATAAGCACTAATAGTAAATGCTTTTCCTATCAAATCTAAAGGCGAACCTCACATATTTGGGTGGAAAATTTTTCTGAATATACGGTTATGTGCTAGTCATACAATCTCCTATCCATGAGACGCTTGCTATGGCTAAAGTTTCACTCCTAAATGTTGTAAAAAATTTTAAATTTGGCGCTAAAATTACACTAACAAGTATTTCTCGTAGTTTTATTACACATCTACTATCAAATAAAACAAACTCAAGCGAAAGTGCATATATAAGGTATCATCTTTTTACCCTCCCCTTACACTTAGGATGAACATTGTCCCCAATGTTCAAGTAAAGAATGTAAAAGTTAAGAGGTAAAGAGAATGAAATCAAATACTCCCCTGATTCGCTCGGTATGGATTATAGGTTGGCCAGGTTAAATCTTCCTCCAAGAAAATGAACCATCAAAGCTTCCCTTCCAGAATATAAATCATCTTCTTGTCATACATAACCTGTAAATCCTGTCAACAATAGACAAGGCAACCTCGCGTAAAATCGGCGGCATCCTATATAAGTTACTAATTCCTAGAAAACAAAGTAAGATATAATGCTTGTTGAATGAAGTTTGCAGATTTCCTGGAGATTATAAAACTTAATAATTCACAAAAACCATAAGACTCCGTTAGAAAAACAAAACCGGTAAAATTTCCAGATTTTAACTCCTGACGCCGTCAAGAGCAATACTCTGACGCCGTCAGAATGGACCTGCAGAAATTCTTATGTTAAGTTTCCGGAAAATTTCTGAAAAAACTTTGTCCTACTTCCTGGAAAATCCTGCAAAACTTCATTATGACTCAATACAAGCATTTGACTCTAACAAATACGAATATACATGTTCATTAAATATTGTGGAGAATCATGATCGGTTTGTTTCTTAAAAACATATTTGGGGTTTCCCCTTACACTTATCTTTTGCAAAAGTACCTTTAGGTTGAAGTTAAGACTAGTCCAAACAACATAATAAAGTATTTCCACATTTTAGTTGAGAAACATGATCAACCAACAATAAAAAATAAAACATGCATACGGAAGCAAATAACAAACAAACAATTAAAATCACACAAAACGTGGGTTGCCTCCCAAGAAGCGCTTTTCTTTATTTACGAGTCTTGTAGCTAGACTCAAAGTCATGGGTTACTACGTGATTTCATCGTTGGTTCCACTCTCTAGGTCGTCTTCTAAACCAGTTTTGTATTCCGGACCTAGTTGCAAGCATTCTTTGTAGAAGCCAAGCATCCTATTTCTAACATACTCTACTCCTCTACGTCTATCCTCCTCATTCCTATAATAAGCCGCTTGCTTATGTTCCTTTTCGAAATTAGAGAGAAGGCGGTATTGTTCGATCTTGTAGGGCATTTGATAAGCAACCTCATCATTATCTTTCTTGAATCTAACTATCCCTAAAGTCGGATCATAACTCATCTTAGTGGCCTCAACAAATGGTTTTCCGAATATTATTTGGCTTAGGTCAGCATCAATCACCGGGCGAGTGTCCTCAACTATCATAAAATCGATCTCATAAGTGAGATTCCCTATAATCACATGCAATCCCTTCACTCTTCCCGCAAAATTACTTATCAGATTCTTACCGGGCATCATCCTAAAATTGAGTTGCTTCTTCATCACCCAATTGTAATAAGTCCTAGTCATGATGTTCACGGGGGATCTAATGTCGATGTAAGCTTTCCATATATGCATGTGCCCTATATTACATGGGATGTTAATGTTGGAGGGATCTCCCATTTTGATCAGAGGGTCGCCAAAAATATATGTTTTCTCGGGACTATCGAATAAATCCTTATGGTATTCCCGTTCTTCCTCGGTTGACAACTTATCAAAGTATTTCTCTATAGGTTCTATTTCCTCCAATTCCTCATCCTTTTTAACCTCAACTTCCCTACTCTCATCCTCACTATTGGTTTCTACCTTAGCTTCATCCTTGTCACTCTCCTCTATCTCCCTATCTATCGGCTTAATGGTGACAACATTGACAAAGTGGATATGTTTGGATGATGAGGGGTCCTTAATTTGGATTCCACTATTGGTGTCCCTAGTGTCCTTCCTAGGTGTGGCTAATGTTTGGTTGTTGAGGGCTTTCAACAAGTTGTCGATCTTGTTGGTCATCTCTGTTTGTTGTTGGTTGAATTCGGTTTCGAACCTAGCTATGCGGGCTTCTTGAGATGCCATAAATTTCGACATCAATCCTTCAAGATTGTTGGTACTACCATAGTTGTTAGAAGGATTGTTGTTGAAGGTACGGTTGGATGGTGGACCGTTTGATTGGTAACGATTAGGCGGATTGGAAGAATTGGGTTGATTTTGCTTTCACCTAAGGTTTGGGTGATTTTTCCATGAGGGGTTGTATGAATCACCGTATGTGTTTGGCTCGGGCTTGAAAGTGTACCACTTATCTCCCACTTCGTCGGTACGCGTGGATGCGTAGTCCGCAAAAGCTGTTCCGGGGAGTTCCATACAATCACGAGTGTCATGGGGACCACTACATAATTCGCATGAAGAAGTGATTTTGTTCTCTTGGCTTGAATGCTTCGGAGCTTCGTAAGATTTCATGAGAAACTTGACTTGGTCCTCAAGTTCCATGATCCTACGGTCGGGAGTGCTTGAATTGTTCGAAGGCAAAGATATTGCCTTGACCGTTTTGTTCAAATCACGGGGATCATTCCAACTTTCAATGTCATAGAGAGCAAGATCTTCCATGAGTTCCCATGATTGTTCCGCACTAAGATCACGTAGCTTACCACCGGCTGATTGGTCAATGGTTCGCCTCGTGGAGATGTCGATATGGTCATAGAAGATTTGGACTTGGAGCCAAAGATCTATGCCATGATGAGGGACTTTTTGGAGTAAGTCCTTGAAACGAGTCCATGCTTCATAAAGAGATTCATTTTGACGTTGTTGGAACATCAAGATGTCATTTCTAAGCTTAGTAGTTCTCCCCGGTGGGAAAAATTGAGCAAGGAAACGAGTGGTGAGATCATCCCATGTGGTGATGGATCCCGCGGGTAAACGCTCAAGCCATTGACTAGCTTGATCCCGTAGAGAGAATTGGAATAGGCGTAAACGGGTAGTCTCTCTAGTTTCAACACCTAGGTCTATGGAATCTACGATTTTGAGGAAGTCCTTAAGGTGTTGGTTTGGATCTTCGGAACGAAGTCCATGGAATGCACATCCGCTTTGCACCAACCGGATGGTGTCGGATCGCAAGGGGGCCACATTGTCTCCGGTGAGCTCAATGGTGTTTCGGTAGCCTTGGTGGCTAGGTCGGGAATACTCTCCTAAGGTTCGGGGCCTAAGGGGTTCTAATGGTAGGTTTTGTTGTGGTGGGATGATGGGTTCAAAGATGTTACCACCTTCCATGATGTCGGATGGTAAAGAGTTACGAACAAAGGCACGAAGAAATAAGATAGACTAAAGAAGACCTAAAAAATAAAAATAAAAATCTTACTAGAAAGGAATCTAGCAAGTAGACCTAATAAAAAGAAATCCTGACATAGACAATAACTATTCCCCGGCAGCGGCGCCAAAAACTTGATGCGTGGGAATCGCACCTTGCTTTACCTCTCGAGGGATCTCGAGAAGCTTACAACCCCCACCAGGCAGTGTACCTGATCGTTGTAGTATAGTATAGTGACAAGTACTGGGGGATTGATCGTTCAGCTTAGGAATAGTGTCGCTAGGATTAGAAAACCTAATTAATAGTTCTAAAGGTGAGAGATGATTATTTTTGTGTTTTTATATTTTTATAAAAGCAAGTAAAATCTCGGGTTTTGGAAGAGTGGGCGGAATTAGTTGCTATTCAACTAACCCAAAACTAAGATGCAATCAAAATAAAATAATAAAAATGAAAATAAACTAATTATACTAAGGTTGTGAGCAGTGGTTGGAGAAATTGTGTTTACTTAGACTTCATTACTCCCTAGATATCTTTTACACGTTAATTACTTGTTACACTTGTATGGATGACGGATTGTATTCTTTAATACCATTCGTGGGGTGGCATACATAACTCCCCAACTCTATGAGCTCTTATCTCCTCCTACACCATGACCCAGCACAACTATAGGGATTGTAAACAGTGGCTCATGCATTAAATACAACCAATAAAGACCTAGTACGCCTCGGTTCATGTTTCTTAAGACGTTCAAGCATGTTACCATTTGGAGATCTGCCAGTTTTCTTAAGCCTAACATATAATATCATTCATCCAAAACAAGAATAGACAAGTAATCAACACATAATCAACATCTAGGTTTCATTAGATCTAAGCAAACACAAAAGAGATCTAGCCTAGCATAGTAGAATTGAGACAAGAACAAGAGATAAACAACCAACACATAGACATATTGATTGAATTGAAAGTACACTTATCTCAATTACAATGCAAGGTCTCAAGGGTTTGGAACCCTTGAAAAACCTGTGAAAGAGGCACCAAAATCGTCTTTAGGGTTTCACCAAAACTTCTCTCTCTTTAATGAAAAAACTAGAAAACTATATATAGGAAAAGTAGGCTGACGGCGTCAAGAGTTGCATGTGACGCCGTCACCTCGCCGCCATATACTTCCTCGAACGGCCTTGATCCACTTATGACGGCCTATGTGACGCCGTCACCACCCACGGTATTTTATTCTTGCCACTTTGACGCCGTCATGAAGCCTTCTGACGCCGTCACCACCTACGGTATTTAATTCTTCATGTCTGACGCCGTCAAGATGGTAGTCTTGACGCCGTCACCTTGTATCTTCAGCATGGAAATTTGGTACTTAGCCGTTTTCTTCACTTTTATGCTCCAAAAACGTCCAAAATGGCTTCTTTTCCAGAATTCACTCTCCAAACACCTAAAATCACAAAAGGAACGATTTAGGGCAATATTTGATCAAATAAATTCGGATTCGGGCTTAAATGACCCCCTAAAAACGGATCATTTTTCGCCTCATCATATACCCTTACACTTGAGATTTGCTTGTCCTCAAGCAAATGCGCTTTTATTCTACTCAAAAGACAAGTTAGGGGTCATTTAACACTAATATAAAAGTAATTACAACAAATAATCGTTCCAATAAAGACCAATAGACAAGCACGGAGGTCATACACAAGCACCTCACAAATAGTGTTTAGATACTCACATCTCTCGGGTGTAATAAAGTAATATAACATTATGGAAATGGAAGATATCTCTCACTACCTGTCATAGCAAAATAGATTACCATAGGCTTGGGAAAGGATCAAACCTCCACCACATGGCGTAAGCACCTAGGATAAACTATGAAAGAGGTCTTCTAAAGGGTTATAACGTTAGGTGTAGGGATATGAATTACACGGTTTTGTTGGATAAAGGAAGTTTTACTGGTGGCGAGTTAACAATCTTGGTTAATTACATGTACAATATGGCGTTGCTAAGCCAAGACTAGACTCGACTTAAGCTAATAAATGAAAAATAACTAAAAACATAAAATGAACATAGAATGAAAACGGGATGGTAGTCCGTATGTTTTTTTTTTCTCTTTTTCTTTTTCTATTTTTTTTTCTTTTTCTTGATTTTTTTTCGATTTTTTTTTTCATACACTCTTACCCTACCATCCAAAATAATACATCATAGGGGTTTAAGCATTCCCCTTACACTTGAATCTTTACATACTTTACATTAAACTATTCTAATGACTCGAATTAAGAAAATCAAAACACTTGGAGCACTTTTAAGATTAACGTACATATGGGGGTAATAATATTATGTTCTTCCCCATTACTCCATAAAATAAGTACTTACCCATGAGTCCCAATCGTCCCAAAACAATATGTACAATGATATGACTCGACTTAGCAACCATGTAATCAATTAGATAGTTAACTTAGGGTTTAACAAATAACAATAATGCACTAAAAATGAGCGCATACACGGAAGGCTAAGGCGATTTGGGTGTACATTTAAGTGGGGTGTAACAAATTCTTCCTTTAAGTAAGATGCTTAAAGTTAGAAACGAAAAGATAGGCTCGGAGGGGTGTACTAGGGGTATCGTGTACTAAAAATGAGTACAACGCAAAGGGTGTGGGAAAAAATTAGTTGACTTAACTAGCCAAGTAATATGACTTAAATGGTCAAGTAATTATGATACGGGTTTAACACAAGGGTGATCCTAATGCCTCTTATCATGTAGTAAATCCTACCACACGAATGTAGTCTCACTAGCGGTCTCGGGATGCATCACTAACGCAAGTTCTAGAATCTAAATGCTACCGGTACACTCATAAGCACTAATAGTAAATGCTTTTCCTATCAAATCTAAAGGCGAACCTCACATATTTGGGTGGAAAATTTTTCTGAATATACGGTTATGTGCTAGTCATACAATCTCCTATCCATGAGACGCTTGCTATGGCTAAAGTTTCACTCCTAAATGTTGTAAAAAATTTTAAATTTGGCGCTAAAATTACACTAACAAGTATTTCTCGTAGTTTTATTACACATCTACTATCAAATAAAACAAACTCAAGCGAAAGTGCATATGTAAGGTATCATCTTTTTACCCTCCCTTTACACTTAGGATGAACATTGTCCCCAATGTTCAAGTAAAGAATGTAAAAGTTAAGAGGTAAAGAGAATGAAATCAAATACTCCCCTGATTCGCTCGGTATGGATTATAGGTTGGCCAGGTTAAATCTTCCTCCAAGAAAATGAACCATCAAAGCTTCCCTTCCAGAATATAAATCATCTTCTTGTCATACATAACCTGTAAATCCTGTCAACAATAGACAAGGCAACCTCGCGTAAAATCGGCGGCATCCTATATAAGTTACTAATTCCTAGAAAACAAAGTAAGATATAATGCTTGTTGAATGAAGTTTGCAGATTTCCTGGAGATTATAAAACTTAATAATTCACAAAAACCATAAGACTCCGTTAGAAAAACAAAACCGGTAAAATTTCCAGATTTTAACTCCTGACGCCGTCAAGAGCAATACTCTGACGCCGTCAGAATGGACCTGCAGAAATTCTTATGTTAAGTTTCCGGAAAATTTCTGAAAAAACTTTGTCCTACTTCCTGGAAAATCCTGCAAAACTTCATTATGACTCAATACAAGCATTTGACTCTAACAAATACGAATATACATGTTCATTAAATATTGTGGAGAATCATGATCGGTTTGTTTCTTAAAAACATATTTGGGGTTTCCCCTTACACTTATCTTTTGCAAAAGTACCTTTAGGTTGAAGTTAAGACTAGTCCAAACAACATAATAAAGTATTTCCACATTTTAGTTGAGAAACATGATCAACCAACAATAAAAAATAAAACATGCATACGGAAGCAAATAACAAACAAACAATTAAAATCACACAAAACGTGGGTTGCCTCCCAAGAAGCGCTTTTCTTTATTTACGAGTCTTGTAGCTAGACTCAAAGTCATGGGTTACTACGTGATTTCATCGTTGGTTCCACTCTCTAGGTCGTCTTCTAAACCAGTTTTGTATTCCGGACCTAGTTGCAAGCATTCTTTGTAGAAGCCAAGCATCCTATTTCTAACATACTCTACTCCTCTACGTCTATCCTCCTCATTCCTATAATAAGCCGCTTGCTTATGTTCCTTTTCGAAATTAGAGAGAAGGCGGTATTGTTCGATCTTGTAGGGCATTTGATAAGCAACCTCATCATTATCTTTCTTGAATCTAACTATCCCTAAAGTCGGATCATAACTCATCTTAGTGGCCTCAACAAATGGTTTTCCGAATATTATTTGGCTTAGGTCAGCATCAATCACCGGGCGAGTGTCCTCAACTATCATAAAATCGATCTCATAAGTGAGATTCCCTATAATCACATGCAATCCCTTCACTCTTCCCGCAAAATTACTTATCAGATTCTTACCGGGCATCATCCTAAAATTGAGTTGCTTCTTCATCACCCAATTGTAATAAGTCCTAGTCATGATGTTCACGGGGGATCTAATGTCGATGTAAGCTTTCCATATATGCATGTGCCCTATATTACATGGGATGTTAATGTTGGAGGGATCTCCCATTTTGATCAGAGGGTCGCCAAAAATATATGTTTTCTCGGGACTATCGAATAAATCCTTATGGTATTCCCGTTCTTCCTCGGTTGACAACTTATCAAAGTATTTCTCTATAGGTTCTATTTCCTCCAATTCCTCATCCTTTTTAACCTCAACTTCCCTACTCTCATCCTCACTATTGGTTTCTACCTTAGCTTCATCCTTGTCACTCTCCTCTATCTCCCTATCTATCGGCTTAATGGTGACAACATTGACAAAGTGGATATGTTTGGATGATGAGGGGTCCTTAATTTGGATTCCACTATTGGTGTCCCTAGTGTCCTTCCTAGGTGTGGCTAATGTTTGGTTGTTGAGGGCTTTCAACAAGTTGTCGATCTTGTTGGTCATCTCTGTTTGTTGTTGGTTGAATTCGGTTTCGAACCTAGCTATGCGGGCTTCTTGAGATGCCATAAATTTCGACATCAATCCTTCAAGATTGTTGGTACTACCATAGTTGTTAGAAGGATTGTTGTTGAAGGTACGGTTGGATGGTGGACCGTTTGATTGGTAACGATTAGGCGGATTGGAAGAATTGGGTTGATTTTGCTTTCACCTAAGGTTTGGGTGATTTTTCCATGAGGGGTTGTATGAATCACCGTATGTGTTTGGCTCGGGCTTGAAAGTGTACCACTTATCTCCCGCTTCGTCGGTACGCGTGGATGCGTAGTCCGCAAAAGCTGTTCCGGGGAGTTCCATACAATCACGAGTGTCATGGGGACCACTACATAATTCGCATGAAGAAGTGATTTTGTTCTCTTGGCTTGAATGCTTCGGAGCTTCGTAAGATTTCATGAGAAACTTGACTTGGTCCTCAAGTTCCATGATCCTACGGTCGGGAGTGCTTGAATTGTTCGAAGGCAAAGATATTGCCTTGACCGTTTTGTTCAAATCACGGGGATCATTCCAACTTTCAATGTCATAGAGAGCAAGATCTTCCATGAGTTCCCATGATTGTTCCGCACTAAGATCACGTAGCTTACCACCGGCTGATTGGTCAATGGTTCGCCTCGTGGAGATGTCGATATGGTCATAGAAGATTTGGACTTGGAGCCAAAGATCTATGCCATGATGAGGGACTTTTTGGAGTAAGTCCTTGAAACGAGTCCATGCTTCATAAAGAGATTCATTTTGACGTTGTTGGAACATCAAGATGTCATTTCTAAGCTTAGTAGTTCTCCCCGGTGGGAAAAATTGAGCAAGGAAACGAGTGGTGAGATCATCCCATGTGGTGATGGATCCCGCGGGTAAACGCTCAAGCCATTGACTAGCTTGATCCCGTAGAGAGAATTGGAATAGGCGTAAACGGGTAGTCTCTCTAGTTTCAACACCTAGGTCTATGGAATCTACGATTTTGAGGAAGTCCTTAAGGTGTTGGTTTGGATCTTCGGAACGAAGTCCATGGAATGCACATCCGCTTTGCACCAACCGGATGGTGTCGGATCGCAAGGGGGCCACATTGTCTCCGGTGAGCTCAATGGTGTTTCGGTAGCCTTGGTGGCTAGGTCGGGAATACTCTCCTAAGGTTCGGGGCCTAAGGGGTTCTAATGGTGGGTTTTGTTGTGGTGGGATGATGGGTTCAAAGATGTTACCACCTTCCATGATGTCGGATGGTAAAGAGTTACGAACAAAGGCACGAAGAAATAAGATAGACTAAAGAAGACCTAAAAAATAAAAATAAAAATCTTACTAGAAAGGAATCTAGCAAGTAGACCTAATAAAAAGAAATCCTAACATAGACAATAACTATTCCCCGGCAGCGGCGCCAAAAACTTGATGCGTGGGAATCGCACCTTGCTTTACCTCTCGAGGGATCTCGAGAAGCTTACAACCCCCACCAGGCAGTGTACCTGATCGTTGTAGTATAGTATAGTGACAAGTACTGGGGGATTGATCGTTCAGCTTAGGAATAGTGTCGCTAGGATTAGAAAACCTAATTAATAGTTCTAAAGGTGAGAGATGATTATTTTTGTGTTTTTATATTTTTATAAAAGCAAGTAAAATCTCGGGTTTTGGAAGAGTGGGCGGAATTAGTTGCTATTCAACTAACCCAAAACTAAGATGCAATCAAAATAAAATAATAAAAATGAAAATAAACTAATTATACTAAGGTTGTGAGCAGTGGTTGGAGAAATTGTGTTTACTTAGACTTCATTACTCCCTAGATATCTTTTACACGTTAATTACTTGTTACACTTGTATGGATGACGGATTGTATTCCTTAATACCATTCGTGGGGTGGCATACATAACTCCCCAACTCTATGAGCTCTTATCTCCTCCTACACCATGACCCAGCACAACTATAGGGATTGTAAACAGTGGCTCATGTATTAAATACAACCAATAAAGACCTAGTACGCCTCGGTTCATGTTTCTTAAGACGTTCAAGCATGTTACCATTTGGAGATCTGCCAGTTTTCTTAAGCCTAACATATAATATCATTCATCCAAAACAAGAATAGACAAGTAATCAACACATAATCAACATCTAGGTTTCATTAGATCTAAGCAAACACAAAAGAGATCTAGCCTAGCATAGTAGAATTGAGATAAGAACAAGAGATAAACAACCAACACATAGACATATTGATTGAATTGAAAGTACACTTATCTCAATTACAATGCAAGGTCTCAAGGGTTTGGAACCTTTGAAAAACCTGTGAAAGAGGCACCAAAATCGTCTTTAGGGTTTCACCAAAACTTCTCTCTCTTTAATGAAAAAACTAGAAAACTATATATAGGAAAAGTAGGCTGACGGCGTCAAGAGTTGCATGTGACGCCATCACCTCGCCGCCATATACTTCCTCAGACGGCCTTGATCCACTTATGACGGCCTATGTGACGCCGTCACCACCCACAGTATTTTATTCTTGCCACTTTGACGCCGTCATGAAGCCTTCTGACGCCGTCACCACCTACGGTATTTAATTCTTCATGTCTGACGCCGTCAAGATGGTAGTCTTGACGCCGTCATCTTGTATCTTCAGCATGGAAATTTGGTACTTAGCCGTTTTCTTCACTTTTATGCTCCAAAAACGTCCAAAATGGCTTCTTTTCCAGAATTCACTCTCCAAACACCTAAAATCACAAAAGGAACGCTTTAGGGCAATATTTGATCAAATAAATTCGGATTCGGGCTTAAATGACCCCCTAAAAACGGATCATTTTTCGCCTCATCAACATGCTTATATGAAAGACAATGATAGAAATCAACTAGAATAAATGGATATAATAAGCCAGATAATGAGACACAACTCTCATCACCTAAGTCAGCAACAAACCACAAGTGAGGCATCAGCTTGGCAGGCAGGCACGTGACGGTCATAGGGTTAAGTTTTCTTGAAAGTAGCTATAGTCTAGGTTTTAAAAACACTTAGTTCGCTATAGCCAAAGCTCTGATACCAATCTGTCACACCCCCAAGATCGGGTCCAGCGGAAGCATACGTGTAGCTGGGGTGTAACTCAATTGGTATTACAACACAAGTTTTAAAAAAAAAATTGTTTTCACTTGAATCATTTAGAATAAAATAGTTTAATCAAAATGTTGAATCTACATTGTTAAAAGTAATGCGGAAGTAGGCCCTTAAAATAGTTTAAAACGGTCCCCATATAAATAATCAGAGTCTTCTATGACCATGCCATGCCCTGCCAAAACCTCCTGTAGCGTGCCATAGGTTAAAACCTGAAAATACATGCTAAAGTGTCAATACGAGGTTGGTGAGTTCATAGAGTTTGTTTAATAAGTAAAGTATATAGAAAATGATCACACAGCAAAAGCATCGTAAATCCACTCAGTTACAAGTCCCGCCATAAGAGACTTGTAACCTGTGTGTTCACAACCCACTGCTAAATAGTTGCATGTTTAGTAGTCAAGTACACGTTGTCAATATAGTTTACAATAAGGGCACATAGTACAACATAAGTCAAGGCCGCTCCGAACAAGGGAGACTTGAAGTCACTCCGCTACCTAGGCAAAGAATTATTAGTCACTCCGCCGACTTGGCGAAGAATTATTAGTCACTCCACCATGGCGAGAATTATTAAGGATGCTCTGAACAGGAGAGACTTTATAGTGTTGCTCCGAACAAAGGAGACTTAGCACGCTCCACCAATAAGGTGAGACTTTAGGGTTAAGAACGCTCCACCAATAAGGTGAGACTTTAGGTCATAGCACGTACAGTACATTAAGTTCAAAAGTTCAAAACAAGTTATAAGGTCAAATGAGTTCAAAGAGTCAAGTAGTAATTTATGTAAAAACGAGCATGTATTCTCCCCCAAAACGTTAACAAAACAATTTAAAAGAATAGGGGCTATGACTCACCTGGTGCGATAGCTACGATGATAAAGTGGATACACAGGAATGAGGTTCGATCTCAAACTGCAACCTAATATGAATGATAGTGATCTACTTAGATCATGTCGTGATGTATTGAATGCACATGCACATGATACCTATACCACTCGTAACTTGAAAATACTAGTTATAGTCAAAGTAAAGTATTTTCCATACTTAGGAAAAATAAGTCCAACTAGAATAATAAAAACTTGTCATAATATATCGTATATAAAAATGTTAGTGTTATATTCCTTACTTTGGAAAACCTTGAGATAACGTCTAATCGCCGTAAAAATAAACTTATAATCCTTAGTACTTCATTAGTTATGAATATAACTCTTGAATAAGAAATCTAGAAAAATAGCATTTAGTACGTAGTTATATTATTTCTAGTAGTGACTAAATATATATATAGTTTTGACGATTTTAAAACATGTATAACTTGGTCGTTTTAAGCTCATTTTACTCGTTCTTTATATCCACGGATTCGTTTTAGTATATACTAATATATTTTTGATAGCTCGGTTCCTCTAGGTTACGTTTAACGCCTCTATTTGCCCGTCGAAAACTGTCAAACAGCATGCAGTTTTTCAGAAAATAGTTTTCGTCGTTAAATTTACAAAAATCATATCTCCTTCGTTATAAACTCGTTTTAATCCGTTCTTTCGCCAAAAGTTTCGTTTATAAAAGTATTTTCTAAATCTTTGGTCAAAATTTACCCACCAACTACTGAGTTTTCCACATTTTAAAAATGGGAACAGTAGGTCAATATATAGTTTCCAAAATCATTTTCCTAGTTTCAAATTTGTTCCAACTTCAACCAAACCACTTTCAATCACCACAAAACTAGTCTAATCCTACCATACATCTTCTTAGGGTGTCATGGGTTCCTAAACATCATAAATCAAGTGGATCTAACAAGGATCTAACTATAATCCATTTCTAGGGTTCAAAAGTTAGATATATATATATAAATGAGTGGTATAACTAACATATGCATGTAGATCTTGAATGGAAATCATATGACCATAAAAATAACATGAAGAAATTATGGAAAAGAGTTTGACAACTTACATAGAAAGATTAGTGAGCTTATGGAGATGAAAACTTATAAAACCTTGGGTTTTTATCACAAAACCCAAACAAGAACAACAAAAGGGACAAGATAATAACTTGATCTTGAAAAATCAATGGTGGATGGTGGTGGTTCTTGTGGTGGTCGATCCAAGAAGAAGGGAGGAAGAGAGAATGAGATGAGATTGATATATTTTTGTTGACAAATGGGATATTTACTTGAAGTCTTGGTATTAAAATATGGTTTGGAAAATATATTGGACAATGGTACAACTTATTTAATGAAGTTAGTGAAATATTTTCAAAGTGTAAGAGATTGGAATGGGAGGTGTAGATTATGTAAGAGATTTGTAGGACTTTTGTAATATTTAGGTTATATATTTTGAGTTTTAGGTGATACCGGGTACCGAGTTTGCTAAAAATAAGTCATGACGCGATGAAATAAAATATGACGAAGTTGTAAAAGTTGTAAAATATTATTCCTGATGATAATCGGGTGTTAAAATAATTATTGAATTGAAATAACGCAACCCGACGGAGTAATAAGCTCCGACCGTAAAATATAGTAATTGATTTCAAAACACCGGGTAAATTAATAATATAATTTTTATATTATTATTATGAGTATAAAAATATGTTAGGACCAAAGTTGGGATTGTCGGATCAATTATTCAAAATAATAGCTCGTAAGATAACGTTTATTAGGTAGATAATCGTACATATATAGAAATGATGCATCTCACGCATAAATGATAAATTTTCTCCGGTGATGAATAGTGTTTTATGAATAGTAAAAATTTTTGAACGCTTCTCAGAATCACAAACTGACTCTGAAAAAGATGAATAGTAAAATGATGAATAGTGATCGATGAATAGTAACCGATGAATAGTAAATGTGAAAGTTCGGGAAAAGACCAGAATTTACGAGTTGTGACACCTCAACATAAAGAGATTTTACGTTTAACACCAATATATTTTTAATCATTTCATATCATCTGAAAACAGATTAAAGCGAGTTTATGCCGAGACATTTCCTTTTTTCTTTCATACAATTTAAAACGAAGAGTGATGTTGTATTGTACTCCAAACACTCTTTTGTTCATTTTCAAAGTTGTTTCTTCAAACAAATAATGTGATTATACTTGATCTATCAAAATTCACTGGTTAACATGTTAAACCTGATTAAAGAGTTTGACAATGTTATACACATTAAAATTAGAGCTTGGGCACGTTGACCCCTACCATATATAGCTAGATAATTATCTGATCCATGTACAAATTTGAAATAAGCATGGCACGAATCAACTTATTAGTAAATGGGTCAATATTGCGACATATAGTGTAAAATTTGTATTTTGATTTATGAATGTGCTAAGAAACAAAGTAATAATGTTGCTACCCCTTGTGCTCCTTAGGAAGGTGCTTCTCAGATTTCTTTAAGGTTGGTTCAACACAAATGGCTGCATGCTCCTTCTTGTAGACCTCTTCAATGGTATTTGGTTCGATCCCAGTTTTAATGTGGTCAGAAAAGTAAGTCTGGTACTTTTTTGGCTCATCTTCCATTAAAGTTTGCATACCATACATAAAAAAAATTAAAAAATAAAGTCAATCGATATATGCGACTGGTGAAGATTACTTTATCTGATGATGCTTTTACATTTGTGGCTTGGTGCTGGAAGAGTTGGTTATGAAGCTGAAAATATAGATAGAACTATACTGCTCCACCGTGTCACAAATGGTGTTCACAATCACCTCATTATGCTCTCTCCTTCTTTGTCTTTCACAATGTCACTGCAATCAACCAATAAAAAAACCCAAAAAGATTAAATTTAAGCAGTTTAGAGACAGCAAGTTTTTGCTCGTATGCTTATTTTAGGGTATAAAAAGCAACTTTCAATAAGGACATGCTTATTTGAGATGTTAATTAAAATTAGCTTATACCCTTATAATAACTACTCCCAAGTTCATTTGATTGATAACATCTAACTGCAGTTTTTAAACAAAGGCATCAACAAAACGAAATGCTATGGGGGTGTTTGGGTTTGCTTATTTTCTACTGCTTCCGCTTAAAAATAAGTACTTTTTAGGAGTAAAAATAACTATTTTTTAATTACTAACAATTTTAGGAATAAAGTTGATTCGAATATGATATGAAATATGAACAACTGCTCATCGTGAAACATTTAATAGCAATCAACCATTATACCATAACAACCCAAATCATATTAAACACCATCTCACTATTATAAATATCATTAAAAAACAATCTAAGAAAAAACCTGAATAAAACAATAAACATTATTAATAAAGTCAACCATACCTTATACCCACCTTTTTTTTTCATCTTTTTCATATTCACAAACAAACACCCCTTTTGCTCGCTGAATCTCCATTGCCAAAGCTTCTTGGTGACATGACCCTTGCAACATCCATAAACAAACCGAAGCAAATAAAAACACACATCATAACTTTAACCAAACAATTACCTTTTTTTCATGTTTAGAAACAATCTTTATATAAAAGATCAGACATTTATACCTTGTTATCATTGACAAACACCAAGAACTTCAATTGGGTTAATTTATAACCCCTTCAACAAAAAAAAATCCCTGAAAAATACAAATTTTCTTATCTAGGATAGACTATATAATTATTTTAAAACACAATACCAAACACCCCCACATATTATCAGAACAACAAAAAGATCTAAAAACAAACTATAATTAGATATAATCAAACTTACACCTAAAGCAGCACAGAACTAATTATTTTAAAAATTAGTTATACCTTCATCTTCGTCACCAGATTCCGGTGAATCCCACCCGTGACCTTCTTTCAACAATGTGATGGTGGTGGATTGTGATCAGGGTGGTGTGAAGCCAGTGTTTTTGTTTCAAGTTTGTGTGTGTGTTTGTGAGGGTGAAATATGTAGATAAAAAGTGTCAAGAATGGTGGGGAATACCGAACGGGTTTTTTTTTGTTAAATGGAGGATGTTACGTATGCAAGAAAATGAAGCAACATTTTCATCTTTACTTTTATTTGATGCAATTAAATGTGACTCCAACTTTAAATGCTATCAAAAGCTTTCAAAATAAGCTCAATATTACGGAACTTTGTGAGTTTAATCATCATAATAGAGTTTCTTAGCTTGTGACATTAATACTCGCATTCAATAGGGGGAACTCAATCTTTATATATATATATATATATATATATATATATATATATATATATATATATATATATATATATATATATATATATATATATATATATATATATATATATATATATATATATATATATATATATACTTGTATTAGTTTATATACTTGTATTAATTTATACTTCTTACTTTTATAATTGTAGAATCGTTTTCGTGAGAGTGGGTGTAGCGATGTTAACATCATGAAAAATGCCTTGCTCGATTATAATAAGAAAACAAAAGGCAAGACTTTGAGTCATATTGAAGCATGAGAGATTGTTAGGCAAGCAGACAAATGGTTGGAACAACCATGTGTGGGTCAAACATCTTCGTCTAATTCCGACAAACCAAGAAAGTCATCGGAATCGGGGTACTAAAAGTAGGGAAGCAATGATAATGTTGAGACTGTTATTCCGGATCTGAATAACGACACAACTTCTACACGGAAAAGAAAAGACAAAAAGACCGATAGCAAGTCGTCGACAAAGGAAAGTGTTGTTGCGAGCTTCGACACCTACACGGCAAGGAAAACACAACTATTGGAGACGGTGGTGGAGAAAAAACTTGCAAAGGTTGAATTGGCCGAAAACTTGTTTGCGGCACAAATCCATAGTGTTGAAGAAAAGGCTTTGTTTTGGGCCACGAAGTTCTACAACCAACCGCACGATCACATAACCGATCCGAATATGCTAGAGTTCACTCTTGGCAAAAAACGTGAACTCGCGGAGAAATATGGATGGAGTTGCGATTTTTAGATATAATTATGTTTTTTTTTTCTTCTTCTTTTTTTCTAAGTATTATGTAATTTTCTTTTAATTATTAATGAAATATCATGTTTTTATTAAATTGTTTAATATAATTATGAATATAAAAAATAAAAAATAAAATTAGGTGAGACAAGAAATCATTGTTGCCACTAAATGTATGGTGAGGCATGAAAAAGGCATGAAATGAGTTGGCAGTATATTATTGATGGATGGTGAGGCATGGTTGAGGCATGACTGCCACCCTTGAAAACCATTCAAATTTCACCTATGAACAATTTTTATCCAAGTTGAATACAAATTGTAGAAGAACTCCTCGACAGTAAAAAATATTGCAAAACACACTACTTTTTTTTGTTCAAAAGTAAATCCATCGGCAAGTTGATTCTCATCATGTGGATGGTTAGTCTAATTTTTTTTTTGGAATATAAAAAGTTCATCTGAAAATATTATGATATGATACCTATAGTCTTAAAAACAATTATTCGTTCATAAAATATACGTATATTACCACTATCCGTATTAATGCGTACAAAACTCGTGTAATAAGAATATCTTTCTCTTAGAAAACTCGTGTAATATGAGTGAGTGGACTATGAGTCTCAACTTATATTTTATTTTTGAAAAAGCTGGAAATTCATCACGTTATTGTATATGTTCCAAGCAAAACGTCAAAGGAATGTTCGTTACAGCCCCCAATTTAGTATTTCAATTTTTTTTCTAATAATAAATGAGTGTAATTAATTTTTGCGCGTGTATTTTACTGTAAATAACAAATAGTTAATGGGTAAATTTAAACTTTTGCTTAAAAGACTTGTCAAACTACCGTATTTGTTATACACATATTGTTTTATACTATAATGAAAATATTATAACACTTTGTTATCGAGTTCTAGGTGGAAGGAAAAGAAGAGAAATGGAAAGGAAATTAAAAAATAGTAATATATATATATATATATATATACATATACATATATATATACACACACATATATATATATATATATATATATATATATATATATATATATATATATACATATATATATATATATACATATATATATATACATATATATATATATACATATATATATATATATACCTATATATATATATATATATATATATATATATATATATATATATACACACACACACACGCACACACACCAGAGAATTAACCGTGTACTATGACAATTATCAAATTTAATGAGAGGCACAATGTGCATGTTCATTAGAGTATAGACGAGTTACATATAATTATTTGCATTAGTGAAAAAAGACTGATAGTTAATATTTCAATAGAAAAAGTTAAGAAATTGTATTATTTTTCGCCATGTGAAAATTGACATGTGTTTTTATACATTTAGCACATATATTCCTCACATAACGAAAACATGATACATATCTCAACACAATTGTTACACATGAAGTATGGTATATACACTAGCAAAGTTTCCTTTCTTTAGTCTATGTAGGACGAACATGCTTGTAGAGTTGAAAATTTTGCTATGACTCTTAATGTGGGTGTGGTTTATTTTCTTCTATGAACGTCCGATCACATTTCAAAATAATCCTAGCCTGGACCTTCAAACCAAACAGGTGACTTTTATATCTTTACGCGACTCCTTCCTCTGACAACATAATTTTTAGTAGAGACATTGAGATATCAACTAACATCAGTACGATGGATGTTGTTTCCCCACACAACTAACTCGACAGTTGAAACATATTGGAGAAGGATATTGTACGTGCTGAAATTTAGAGATCACCTCCTTGAGTCTCAAGTTATCGTGTAGATGGATGGTGATAAAAGTTTTTCAAGGGTGTGTCGGTTTAGAGTCTTGAAATACCGGTTTGCGGTTTGGGGCAATCATGGGACCTATTCATGTGGTTAATTAATTCTGTTTAGGATATATATACCTTAACTTCACAAAAAGAGTGACAAAGAACAAGGATTATGGTGTAACATTGCATATTTTAGATTTAATCAACGGTTTATTAAAGGGGATCCAAAAGGCATATTATCAATTTGCATATCTTTGATGGTTAGCCAACTCTTTCACGTAAGATAGACATGTACCACTCGGGAAATACATGAACATATCTTACTTTTAAGTTTTTCCTGTTTTTATACTTCGGCCCGTTCCCCATTCTGTGTCCGCATATAAATTCATTTAAACTTCCAACCTCTGACACCATATTTCTAAGACAATTGCCTGTCAACTTTCAAATTAGTTATTATCCTTTTATAAAGTTTGAAAAAACATAAGTGAAATTTTTGCACCATAGGCATCCCAAGCGTATCTAATTTAGTCATTATCAACCATCATTGTATTATCGGTTATGAATTAGACTTATGAATCGAAAACTGAAACTTAGTCGGTAGCTAAGTGAGTGGATAGTGGCTTATATAGCTGGTAAGAATTGTCCTTGTATACAAAAAATAAAAAAAATTCTAAATTTGTGCCTGTTGAAAAAATTTGACTCATTGAAAAATTTGAGTAGAAAAGAAAGAAAAAAACATAAAAAATGTATGACATGCACCAACCCCATGATGTACTGCACCCGTTGCTTGGCGACACAGGCGTAAAGCGTTGCCTACTGCACCCGTTGCTCTTTAAAACTATTTCCCTAAAAAAGTTAAGGATTCATATTGTTTTTTATCCTGACGGAGACAATCGTGCTAACTTTTCTGTTTAGCCGTAAGTTCTTCCAAGACGAAAACATGATACTAACCTCACCAAAATCTGTGAGGCAACATGTTTGGAGTGTTAATTATTTGATATTGCTTTTATGATTGTCAGATCACATTTCCAACTAATTCTAGAAAGAAAATAATAATTCAGTATCACAATTATACCAAATTATATATCTATTCTAATCTGCAACGTCGGTGGCAAATTTTATATACTCGGTGGCTAATTTTATACTCAAGAAAATATTAACCCATTTTTGGTTTTCTTTTAGTCCAAAAGAATAGTGTGGCTCGTTTTCTTTTCTTCTTTTGCCAGAGATAAAAAATAGATTCATGTCTAGAATCTACCTCACCGCCTCTCTCTCCCTCTGTCATTCTTATCATGTGAGGATTAAAGAAATTCATGTGAGGATTAAAGAAATTCAGGAGAAACAAGAAGTGGTTTGTCCATTTTCTTCCCCGCTTCTTATTTTTTAATAGTTATTGACGTCATTTGTTGTCCTCTTGACTCTTAATTGCTGAACAGTGGTTTAATATTATTGCTATTTACAAATGGTTACTGATTTTGCAGATTTATATGTTATTAAGGTACAATTTCATAAATAATCGTTCTTGGACTTCCAAGTAAGATATGGATAAAAATTGAGAACGACGTTTCAGTTTATTGAGTAGATATTTTAGTTTTAGTTATGTACAAATTAAATTATTGGGATTTTTATTTTGAATGAAGGGATTGTTTGGGGGTTTTAGGTGAATATGGGTGTTTGGATTTGGATTCAAAACTTTTAAATAAAATAGTATATAAACCTTAAAAAAAACCTTCACAAACGACAAGTTTTCCGCCGCGTAGACAGCATACAAAAGTTGCCAAAACCAGCATAGGAACATGTTTAAACAACCATGTATTTTTTTTTTCTTTCTATACAACAAGTTAAAGCTCTAAAAATTCAAGTTCGTCTCATCAACATTCTTGGAAGCATCACCCCTTGACGTGGCTGGAATATGTAAGCGGCCGTAAGTTGCTGCAACTCATATAATTTTTGGAGTTTTTTGCCGTCTAATCATGGTATGTGACATCGTCTGCAGGAAATGCTCACGTCAGGACACGCCTAGTGCGTAGCAAATAATTGACCATCATAAGCGTCAATTTAGTCGCCTCTTGATTATGTGTATCACGTTAATCAGGTCACGAAGTTATGGTATAATTAAATATTAAGCCATTAATTGTTTAACTTATTAATTGGTTAGTTGTGATGAACTTGATATTGCTAATTTTATTTCGTCTTTTGAATGGTTTATTTCAGAAATTTATTGGATTATGATGTTGTGTATAAAGAAGCTGCTGGATTACGGACCAGTCGTGTTAGATCTTGGGACCAAAGTCATACGCAGGGACATGGGAGGTTGTTCAATTCCTATGTAATGTCAGACGGGGAGTTATGGTAGCATGCCACTAGGTAAACAAATAATTCAACAACGGACTCCACTGCTAGAGGTAAGATGACATAAATATTTTCTTACATATGTTCACCATCCAGCTTCTCACTGTTGTTTCTCACTTTCTTTGATTGCGGAGGTATTCGACCCGAATGTGTGTCACAACATAGATAGGAGAGCCGGTATGTATGTTGGTCGCAGAAGGAGTTTGCCTGAAATGCGCGCAGGTATTTCATAACATTATGTGCACCAACTGTCAAATTTTAACTTATTCTCAACAGATGAGTTAGTAATTAGTTTATGTTACGATCATTGTAGCCAATTGTCAATCGGGAGGAGCCCCTTCAATCGCTGGCAATGGAACGACAATAATATGTGATATAAAAGACCAATTTTAGCTTAATCGCACAGGAAAACACCATGGATAACAATGCGCAATTATTTTTTTCGTATGTTATCCACAGGTATAAATAAACAAGTTGCCCCGATGTCGGGGGTCAGACGTCTCAGATACCTGCTTCTACTGCTGATAACAATGCGCGCACGCGTTAGTCATCTGCTTATTTTCTTTATCCTTTAGTTGTGATGTGTATTCCAACACGTGTATGTTAACTCTTACTAATATATTACAGGTTATAATTTGGTAATTTTACAACCTTCGAATAATAACAACAACATTCCTGTATGTATGGGCAAATATGCTATAAAGAATTTAGTGTTTACTGGTAGCGCTACGATGTTGAAAGGTGGCCCTGTGAATGCAGGCTAGGCGTTCAACGTCATAGATGGTAACGTCTTTTTTTCCTTTTTTTCTGTGCATCTTGAAATTGTTGTCCATGTTTTGCAAAAGACAATTTCTATCAGCATAATATTTAGCATCTTTGGATTTCAGTGACCACGCAGAAACCATCACAGGAACATATCGAATTTCATCTGCTTATATCGATCGTTGAAAGCCGCCCGTTACGTGCAAGTAATATATTCGGTTAATTATTGTTACAATGATATACGCCCGTCAAATAACGATAACTCATTGTTTGATTTTAATCGTCAGTGGAGTATTGTCTTACGTATTTCCATATCCTTTTCCTCCGTTTATCAATTGTTTCATTTGCAAACTACCTTATGATACAGTAGTGATTCAATAACTGAAGCATTGTTGGAAGTGAAAGTCATGTGACTGATATCTATTTAATATTTATCATCCTTATTAAATAACAGTGCCTAGTGTGATTTGAGTTAACCTACTGATTTTGTTTTCATTATATTGCGTCTCGCTTTTGATAGTGAATGAAATTTGCGTTTTCTGAAATGGCAAGAGGGTTGCATTCCTTAATACCATCGTGGGGCCGTGTACGATCTTCCCCAACTCAAGCCTCTATCTCTTTCTATGACGACACGTTTAGTATCCTATCATGGCCTCATTAATAGTCACTTATGCATTTAATACAACCAATAAAACCGTAGTACACATCCGATTACGTTCAAGCAAGTTACCATATAGGAGATTAGCCAGTTTTCATAAGCCTAACGCTAAAATCAATCACCCACAACAATTAATGACAAACCAACAACCAACAATCAATAACTAGGTTTCATTAGATCTAAGCAAACACAAGTTAACCTAAGCTAGCATGTTAAAAGAAAGAAAAACATACGATATAATCAAACAACACATAGACATATTGAATGATTAAAGGATAACTTATCTTTAGTTGAACATGGAAGAAAAAAATTGCTCCAAAAGTCGACTAGGGTTCGTACCCAAAAGTTCTCTACCAAAAGTCCTCCCTTATGAATGAAAAATCAAAAAGTATATATAGATTTACAATGGTGACGACGTCCCCTTTTAATGGCTGACGCCGTCATCTCGCCGTGTCTAGGGTTTCTTGTCTTTCAATCCAACTTCTTGACGCCGTCCCCTTGTAAGACTTCTGGGCCGTCACGCCTTGGGAATAACACGTGACGGCCTACTTTCTGTATAACGTGACGCCGTCACGCCTTATACTTCAACTTTTCTTCAAGCGCATCAGGTGCAATTGTGATATCCACCTCTTGTCCCAATGAGTGACGTCGTCCCTTTGAAATGCTTGACACCGTCTAGTACAATTTCCAGCTTGAATTCTTGAGTTTGTCGTTTTCTTCACTTTTTGCTCCAAAAATGTCCAAAATGCTTCCTTTTTCAGAATTCTTCTCAAAAGTACCTAAATTGACAAAAGAAACGATTTAAGGTAATAATTGATCATATTATCACGACTTAGGGCTTAAATGACCCCTTAAAAGCGTAACAAATTTCTCCTTATCAGGCGGGGTGCCCGGCACAATAACTTCTTTAGCCCCATAGGTTATAAGAATTTGTCATTTTTCAAAGTCATATGTAAGTTTCCCAAAAAAATTTGATATCCATTATTTGGATACCCAAAAATAATTTATGATTATAACTCATTTCTAAAACCCAAAATTATAAAATTAGAACCCACCTTTAAAATGTATATTCTAAGTGTTGGTAGTCAAAACACTAGGGCTTGCTCCGGGTAATAAACGAACCCCTGGTTTGGTAATGTAGTAGCTGGAGGAGAAGGAGGGATTTGATCCATTTCGGTGGTAGAACCAGCAACTTGTACAAAAATGATGAAAAGTAGAATGGATGACAAGTAGAAGTGTGCCATTTCGATGGTAGTGGTGGTGGTGGTGATTATCGAGTGGTACCTCAAATTTATAAGAAGGGTTAGTCATCTTCTACTCAATCTATCTTTAATTCCTTTGATTTTTTAGCAACAACCCAATTGCTTTGCGTTTGAAATTCACCAAATGCCGTAATTGGGTTGGTTGTTGCTAAAAGATTGTGATTAAGTTCTTGCCAATGAATATTAACTACAAACTCTTTTAAAACAGAGCATGATGAACGACTACACACCAACTAATTGATAGAACATACTATACACCAATGACTACTTTGAATTAAAATGGAGGTAAGTTTGTTGAACATGATTCTACTCACATTAAAAAGAAAGAAAGATAAAGAAATATCGGTACTTAGGTCTCATTCATAAAAAGGAGATGAAAAATAACGATAGTGAACAATGGAAATTAGTTGGTGTGTAATCTGGTTGAGATAACTTTCACTCAATTTTTGTGACGTTCAAGATAATGAGAGATTACGTGTGACAATCTACATATAAAAGTAGCACCTGGCATAATTCTAATGAGTTATTTTCCCGCTCATTTCTCCTAAAGTATAAAAGACAGGGTGCCCGACTGATGAGTGTGTAAATACTCATTATTTTCATCTATTCTGAGCTGCCAAAACATCTAAAAACACTCAAAATTGCATCAATATAATGAAAATATCCTAGGAATGTGTTTTATATGTTTCAGATGCAAAATAATCAAAAACAGATGAAAAATAAACAAAGTTTGCATAATTGGCAGTTTCAGTCTCTCATCTTTCAAAAATTGTCAAATCTAGTCCCTGGTTATTCTAAAAATTTGAAAAAGTCACCAAAGGTCCTTTTAAATCACAAAATGACATATTTAGTCCTTTGGTGCAAAGTTTCACAAAATTGCAAGTTTAGTCCCTGAACTTTGAAAATTGAAAAAAATGGTCCCTGGGATATTAAAACTTTGAGAAAAACAAATTTTGTCCTTGAACTTCTCATTTATGGCAGGAATGGTCCTTGGTTGGAAAGTTTGGTGAAATTACAGATTTGGTCCCTGAAGTTTGGTGATTTGGCAGAATTAGTCCCTGGAGTTTCATATGTGAAAAATTCAACACAGGTCCTTATAATATTCTCATATGGCAAAATACACCCCCTAAAATACTTTGGAAAAATGCCACATCAAACCCCTCATCTTTGCGATATTTACAAATTTAGTCCTTGTGCTAAGTTACTACACCAAACCGGACCCCTTAATATTAATAATCCAAACCAAACCCAATCCATACTCCAAAGCCCACCCTTTTGTTTCTGGCCCAACTCCCTCAAAAGCCCACCACCCTTTTTAATACCACCAGGGTCAACATTGACCTTGTGGTCAAACCGGTCAAACAAACACCCCATCTCCTTCCCTCCCCCACACCACTTGCAGGTCACATCAACCCCAATCACCTCACCACCACTTGCTTCCACCTCCCCATCCACCATCCCTAAACACTACAAAACATCCACAATAAATGCAATCCCACCCCCACACTCCACAGTCCCCAATTGGTATCAAAACCAATTTTCCCGCCAAAACACGTGGCGTTCAATTGGAGGTTAGCAGTGATCCAAGGGCTCAGAATCAAGTGGGATATGTTCAGAAGAGTCCAAGGAACCCTAATCCATGCCTATAAATAGAAGAGAAGATCAAGTGAAGAAGTGTTAGCTTAATTTTAATAATTTTATATCATTTAAGTTATTTTCAAACTTTCCTTGTGTAATTTAGCTCTAAATTAGTGTAAACTCTGTTTTCAGTGTATCTCTAAGGTTTCTTATTAATAAAATTCAAGTTTCAAGTTATAATTCAGTTTGTGCAATTTCTAACTGATTTCAAGTTTCTTTTTAAGCTGTATTGTAGTTGTTATAAGAATCCATGGACTCTTAGGCTCATATAAGCTCCCATAAAGCTTCAATAAGCTTTTAGAAACCTTTAAAACACAACTTAGGTATAAAAAATCAAAAACACAAAAAAGTTAAAGAAAGTCAACAATTGCAGGTTTATCTAATTCAATCAGAAAATCAGGATTAAAGTTCATCTAATTCAACTTAAGCTTGATATTCAAAAAGTCAAAATACACCTTTGTTTCAGAAATCCAAATCTTGGAGGATTTTTTGTGAATTTTGTATTAGGTTTTAAGCTTTGAGCTTTTCAGAGGTTAAACATTGTCACCTAGTCTAAAAGATCCCATAATCAGCTTATTTTTAATATTTTTCTATAAGCTTGTGCAAAAGCCTCTTTTGACCTGCAGGGCAAGCTTATGCCCTGTGCACAGGTTTTTGCCAAAGATCCAAGTTGATTTGTGACTAGCCTAGTGGACCCCACACCTTGCACCCTACCTTTTTAGAAAGCTATCCATCTCAGCTTATTGAGGGAGTGCTTATTTTGTCCCTCAGACCTTTTGCCCTTAGCTTATTTGACCCATATTTGTGGCATGTCTCAGAAACCAACACTGATGACTCAGTGTGTGACCCCAATTTCCCAAGCTTACCTAGAGCTCATTAGTAAGCCATAAGCCCTGCTTATTGGCTTATTGTGAAGCCCTCCAGTCCTCCTTCATAAGTCAACTTTTGTTTTGGACCCTCCTTGACTTTTGTGGACCCCACAGAGGTCCAAAAGTCCTTGATTTGGCCTGTTTGGATTGTGTAGTATCATCAAGTGCTTATTTGTAGTATACAACTTTTTCAGAGTGCTTATTTGTTCCACTTAGCTTATTTTAAGTGTATAATCATCTGTATGTGCCTTATTTGCCATTCCCTTGCTTTTTCAACATTGCAATAAGTCCTAATCAGCTAATTAGTCCACTGTTTGATCAAAGGGGGTGCACACAGCTTATTTTTAAGCTTTTGTAAAAGTGTTTTAGTAAAAAGTTCTTATTTTTAACTTATTTTCATCTGTCAAAAAGAAAAACCACCAAAAAACCAAATTTAAAATTAGTGATAGCTTCTATTTGATAGATTCTATCTTTTTCATTTTTCTTTTCAGCTTATTAATAAGCAATCTGTCATTTTCATAATTTTCTTAATTTCCTGTCACCTTTAAGTATTTTCCATAATTTTCTTAGATTTTTCTCTTTTGGTTTGATAATTATTAGAATTAAAAATAGTTTAAATAATTAATTAGGTAATATTAGTAATTAAATAGTTTTCTTAAATTTTAATTAACAACAGTAGGTTTTTATATTTTTCCTAGGTTTTATAAATCATTTAAGACTTTTAGAAAATATTTTTCTTAAGTTCTAATTTTCTTATTTAAAGTAGATTTAAATTAATTAATAAGTAAATAATTAGTAAAATAGTCTAAATTTAAATTTTAGAAACTTTTTATAATTTTGTAGGATTCCAGTGATGGTTAATTAGTTTTATAAATTTTTCTATATTTTTCTAAGTCATTTAGGTATTATTAGTAATTTAAATTAGTTTAAATAGTTTAATTAATATAATTAGTTTTTATTTAATAGAAAACCCATAAAAAGACAAAAATATTTCTTTTTAATTTTTATACTTTCTTCAAGTTCTTTTAGAGGTTTAGAAAATATTTTTGCAAGTTTTTAGTTTATTTTGTAGTTTTTATCATTTTTAGTTTAATTTAAATTAGATTTAAATTACTTTTTAAATAGTTTTAATTAATTAAGTAATATTTAAATATTTAAATAATCAAATAAATAATTTCATTTTCATTTTAAATTTTCTTTTTATTTTTAAGTTTGAAAAAGTTTCATTTGCACCCCCTATAGTTTGTAATTTGTTAAATCCCACTTTTTCTCTGTCTGTAATCTAAATCCTAAGTTGTGTATTTGTAATTATATCTGTATATCTGTTATTGTTAATATCATTCATCATTGTTCAAAATACCAAATATCAGTAGCATAATCAATTCCCAATCATCTTGGCTACTGTCCTCAGTGCCACTCATTCCTAAAACGTTTTCCAAAGCACCATTGCAATCTCGTTGGGGTATAACGACCCGGGGACACACTATACTATCCACGGAGAATTGGAACTGAGCTGTCTTTGACTTGTTGACCTTGGTTAATAATATCTGACCGTTCGGACCCGATAACTTCTTTAGCCCCATAGGTATATGAATTTGTCATTTCTCAAACTCATATGTAAGTTTTTAAAAAAATTTGGATATCCATGATTTGGAAGCCCAAAAATAGTCTATGATTATAACTCATTTCTAAACCCAAAATATTAAAATTGGAACCAACCTTTAAAATGAACGGAGTATATTGTTAGTGTTTGTAGTCAAAACACTAGGGCTCGCTCCGGGTAATAAACGGACCCCTGGTTTGGTAATGCAGCAGCTGGAGGAGAAAGAGGGACTTGATCCATTTCGGTGGTAGAACCAGCAACTTGTATAAGAATGATGAAAAGTAGAATGGATGACAAGTAGAAGTGTGTCATTTCGGTGGTAGTGGTGGTGGTGGTGATGATCGAGTGTGCACCTCAAATTTATAGGAAGGGTTAGTCAACTTCTACTCAATCTATCTTTAATTCCTTTGATTTTTTAGCAACAACCTAATTGCTTTGGGTTTGAAATTCACCAAATGCTGTAATTGGGTTGGTTGTTGCTAAAAGATTGTGATTGAGTTCTTGCCAATGAATATTAACTACAAACTCTTCTAAAAGAGAGCATGGTGAACGACTACACACCAACTAATTGATAGAACATACTATACACCAATGACTACTTTGAATTAAAATGGTGGTAAGTTTGTTGAACATGATTCTACTCACATTAAAAAGAAAGAAAGAAAAAGAAATATCGGTACTTAGGTCTCATTCATAAAAAGGAGAAGAAAAATAACGATAGTGAACAATGGAAATTAGTTGGCGTGTAGTCTGGTTGAGATAACTTTCACTCAATTTTTCTGACGTTCAAGATAATGAGAGACTACGTGTCACAATCTATATATAAAAGTAGCACGTGGCATAGTTCTAATGAGTATCTTTCCCGCTCATTAATCCTAAAGTATAAAAGGTGGGGTGCCCGACCCGGTAACTTTTTTAGCCCCATGGGTATATGAATTGTCAGTTTTCAAACTCATATGTAAATTTCCCAAAAATTTTGGATACCCAAAAAAATATGTGATTAGAACTCATTCTAAACCCAAAATATTAAAATTGGAACCCACCTTTAAAATGTATATTGTTAGTGTTTGTAGTCAAAACACCAGGGCTCGCTCCAGATAATAAATGAACCCCTGGTTTGGTAATGCAGCAGCTGTAGGAGAAGGAGGGACTTGATCCATTTTGGTGGTAGAACCAGCAACTTGTACAAGAATGATGAAAAGTAGAATGGCTGACAAGTATGAGTGTGCCATTTGGGTGGTAGTGGTGGTGGTGGTGATGATCGAGTGTGCACCTCAAATTTATAGGAAGGGTTAGTCATCTTCTACTCAATCTATCTTTAATTCCTTTGATTTTTTAGCAACAACCCAATTGCTTTGCATTTGAAATTCATCAAATGCAGTAATTGGGTTGGTTGTTGCTAAAAGATTGTGATTGAGTTCTTGCCAATGAATATTAACTACAAACTCTTCTGAAACAGAGCATGGTGAACGACTACACACCAACTAATTGACAGAACAAACTACACACCAATGACTACTTTGAATTAAAATGGAGGTAAGTTTGTTGAACATGATTCTACTCACATTTAAAAGAAAGAAAGAAAAAGAAATATCAGTACTTAGGTCTCATTCATAAAAAGGAGATGAAAAATACCAATAGTGAACAATGAAAATTAGTTGGTGTGTAGTCTGTTGAAATAACTTTCACTCAATTTTTGTGACGTTCAAGATAATGAGAGACTACGTGTCACAATCTATATATAAAAGTAGCATGTGGCGTAATTCTAATGAGTTTTTTCCCGCTCATTACTCCTAAAGTATAAAAGGCGGGGTGCCTGACCCAGTAACTTTTTTAGCCCCATGGGTATATGAATTGTCAGTTTTCAAACTCATATGTAAGTTTCATAAAAAATTTGGATATCCATTATTTGGATAACCAAAAAAAATCTGTGATTAGAACTCATTTCTAAACCCAAAATATTAAAATTGGAACCCACCTTTAAAATGTATATTATTAATGTTTGTAGTCAAAACACTGGGCTCGCTCTAGGTTATAAACGAACCCCTGGTTTGGTAATGCAGCTGGAGGAGAAGGAGGGACTTGATCCATTTCGGTGGTAGAACCAACAACTTGTACAAGAATGATGAAAGAATGGCTGACAATTAGAAGTGTGCCATTTCGGTGGTAGTGGTGGTGGTGGTGGTGATGATCAAGTGTGCACCTCAAATTTATAGGAAGGGTTAGTCATCTTCTAGTCAATCTATCTCTAATTCCTTTGATTTTTTTAGCAACAACCCAATTGCTTTGCGTTTAAAATTCATCAAATGCCATAATTGGGTTGGTTGTTGCTAAAAGATTGCGATTGAGTTCTTGCCAATGAATATTAAGTACGAACTCTTCTTAAACGGAGCATGGTGAACAACTACACACCAACTGATTGATAGAACAGACACACACCAATGACTAATTTGAAATAAAATGGAGGTAGGTTTGTTGAACATGATTCTACTCACATTAAAAAGAAAGAAATAAAGAAAAAGAAATATTGGTGCTTATGTCTCATTCATGAAAAGGAGATGAAAAATAAAGATAGTGAACAATGTAAATTAGTTGGTGTGTAGTCTGGTTGAGATAACTTTCACTCAATTTTTGTGACGTTCTAGATAATGAGAGACTACGTGTCGCAATCTATATATAAAAGTAGCACGTGGCATAATTCTCATGAGGCTTTTTCCCACTCATTACTCCTAAAGTATAAAAGGCGGAGTGCCCGACCCGGTAACTATTTTAGCCCCATGGATATATGAATTGTCAGTTTTTAAACTCATATGTAAGTTTTCCAAAAAATTTGGATATCCATTATTTGGATACCCAAAAAAAATATGTGTTTAGAACTCATTTCTACACCCAAAATATTAAAATTGAACCCACCTTTAAAATGTATATTATTAGTGATTGTAGTAAAAACACCGGGGCTCGCTCCGGGTAATAAAAGGACCCCTGGTTTGGTAATGTAGCAGCTGGAGGAGAAGGAGGAGAAAGAGGGACTTGATCCATTTCAGTGGTAGAACCAGCAACTTGTACAAGAATGATGAAAGAATGGCTGACAAGTAGAAGTATGCCATTTCGATGGTAGTAGTGGTGGTGGTGATGATCGAGTGTGCACCTCAAATTTATAGGAAGGGTTAGTCATCTTCTAGTCAATCTATCTTTAATTCCTTTGATTTTATAGCAATAACCTAATTTCTTTGCGTTTAAAATTCATCAAATTCCATAATTGGGTTGGTTGTTGCTAAAAGATTGTGATTGAGTTCTTGCCAATGTAGTATTTGATTTAAATGACATAAAAGGATGAGGCTAAAATTATTGATTCTCAAATATATTAGTATTTGAATATCCGAACATCAAACAAGAATTTATTAAAAAACTAGGATATATGAACTGTCAGTTTTCGAACTCATATATAAGTTTTTCAAAAAATTTGGATACCCATTATATGGATATTTCGATACCAAATATATATATATATACACACACACACACACACACACACACACACACACACACATATATATATATATATATATATATATATATATATATATATATATATATATATAATCTAGATCAAATAAGATCAATCTTAAAGTTGTAAAAATAAGATCCAACTAAAATCTGACAAGTGACACACTCGTTAAAATAAAATTAAAATTTTTATTGAGTGCAACTAAAATTGTTAAAGTTTCGATGGTTTTCTTTTTTAAATTGACGAAACCAAGGTGATACACTTTGATTCGACATGTACTGTATCAGGTTAAGGTGTACACTTTGATTCGACATGTAAATTTATAGTTGTGTATCAATAATCCAAACTCATGTATCAGTTGATTATTAGTTGCTAAAATATTAATTCGTATTAATACTTTATTTTTTGTGTATTATTGCCAATATAGTTATTTATAAAACGGTTTATGTGATTGTTTAGACTAGATCTTATTTTTATAATTTTAAGTTTGATCTCACATTAACCCTCCCTTATATATATATATATATATATATATATATATATATATATATATATATATATATATATATATATATATATATATATATATGATGACGTATAGTCTATATATGGGCCACAAGCCCAAATGATAAACATTACTAAAGCCCAAAGCCACCATGTGTGGGTTATTATGACTTGGGCCGCATCAATAATGGGAATAGGCTCACGTAAGCCCAAACCCAATTAAACTATACACGGTATTGATAAGGATCTTCTATCTATGGAATAGATATCCTTAACCCGGATAAGCACCACGTGTGCGAAACGTAAGGAGCATGAACCCTACAAGGATTCTGCGCCTATATAAGGAATGACATAATTCTCATTCAAGGTACGATTCACAAACCCTAAACTCTTAACGAAAACCCTAAATCGATTACTTACTCTCACGCCGGAGTCTAATCATGGGAGACAATCCCACGATAAGCCTAACGGTGTTGTTTATTTTCTTAGTGCGCAGGTTACAAGTACTAAGAAGCGAATTGGAACGAGAGCTAGAGCTTATAATCAGGAACGCCCAACTTTTGTATCAACAAGTGGCGCCATCCGCGGGACCCTACTAAGAACTAAGAACTAGAATGACGAAGAACAAGAATTCAAGCCAGCGGACTCCGCAGCCAGAAAAACGTGACTCCCAGAGGGAAAATCAACAAGATTCGACCCCTAGGCAGGTTGCTGGGACAACCAGCGCACCTGGTCACCAAGAGGCAGGGACAACCCAACCTCTTCCAGTGGTAGAACTTCCTGTAAGGACTACCCAAACCACCACAGTTGTCCCAAGCGTTGAGGAACTCCAGCGCACCCTCTTCACTACTCCTCATCAAACTGTACCCACAGTGAACAATACTGTGCCACCGGGCGCGCCTAACCGACATAGGGTGCCTAATACTGAGGCAGACATTCTTGCAGCAACTGAGGACACACCAACTTAACGTTGGGAAACTTTGTATCCCAAAATTATGAAACCTTAATTGCCCTCATGCAAGAAGAAGCAAGGAAAAGGGCAAGTACGAGCCTACAAGCTCGACTCAATTTTGGTCCTGAATGCGAACCATCACCACCGCGCCACCCACGAGGAAGACGCGCAGAACGTACTACTATCCACGATAGGCTGGGTACGACATCTGATTCACAATACTCAGAAGACAGCGAGAGGCGCACTAATGTTCACTCCAGACTTGGCAGTCGAGGGATACAAGACCGATTAGGACCTCAGCATTCACCAAGCCAAGGGTCCTCCAAATCTGGGAGCAAGAGAATTCGCGACAGGTTGGGGAAAAGAAGCTCCCCAAGTGTAAGCCCCTCAAGCTCTTCTTCTGAAGGAAGTCGGCGCAAGCGCCGAAAAAGAAACTACTCTTCCTCCAGTGACTCCTCGGACAACGAGGATAAGAAAACAGGACATTGGAAATCAAGAGGAAGACGCCGTGAAGAAGAGAATGAAGACATATCTATTCCATGGCGATGCCAGAAAATTGATGCGTTTACGCGACGCATCAACGATTACTCCGACCGCAAACGCAGGCGCATGCCCACTAATGTGAAAACATATGATGGAACAGGTGATCCGGATGATCATCTAAAAATTTTCGAATCAGCCGCCACTATCGAAAACTAGCCACAGCCTGTGTGGTGCCATATGTTTAATTCTACGTTGGTAGGGAACGCGCGCACATGGTTTAGCAAACTCCCACGAAGGAGCATCAGTGGGTTTGAAGAATTAGGGAAAGCATTCCGTCTCAACTTTACCCAGAGAAAGAAGTGCGCTAAAAACCCTGTTGAACTAGCAAGAGTAAAACAGCGCCAAGGGGAATCAACCAGTGCTTTTATGGAACGCTTCAAGGATGAGTGCATACAGGTCAAAGCATGTCCTGAAATTCTAAAAATTTCAGGGTTCATGAATGGGATTAACAACCCAGAACTTATCTGAAAGCTAAATGACAAGTTCCCCAGACTTTCGATGAGCTAACAAAGCGCACCAGATCCTTCATACAAGGAGAAGCAGCTGCTGCGGATAACAAAAAGGGGTACTCGAATTATAGGCAGCAAGAACAGCCTAGGAGACAATCCAACGATCAGAATAACAACCGCGGCAAGAATTACCGCAACGGAAGAGACAATGACAAATATACCCCTCTCACAAAAACTCCGAGGGAAATATTTGTAACAGAAGGTGCAAACTTTCCAAAACCTCCACCAATGCGCACCGCAGAGGAAAAGCGCATAGGGAATGGATATTGCGAGTATCATGGTCAAAAAGGTCATACAACTAACGAGTGCGTCCAGCTAAGACAACTAATTGAAAAGTTAGTAAGAGAAGGCAGAATGGACCACCTTGTAAAAAACATAAAAGAGGAAAAAGACAAACAAAGGAACGGGGGTAAGAAAGAACCCCCCAAAGAAAAAGCTGATACCATATACATGATACAGTCATGGTAGCGTAAGATAAAGCAAAAAGTTAGCCAAAAATTCTCTCCAGAAAAAGAGATATCTTTCCCTACCCTAGCTGCGGACAACGCAGTTGTAGAACCTCTAACTATCGAAATACATACGGGGGGACATGATATCCACCGCATGTACATTGACGGAGGAGCATCCGCAGACATCCTGTATGATCATTGTTTCAAAAGACTGCGACCTGAAATCCAAAGTCAATTGACACCAGCAACAACGTCATTGACTGGATTCACAGGAGAAAAGATTTGGCCCATGGGGCAGTTACGCTTGCTGGTGGTCGTAGGAGATGAACAACACTCAACTGCAACATGGATAAATTTCATGGTAATAAAGTCTCCCTCACCATACAACGGCATCATTGGGAGACCTGGAATATCATCCATGCGCGTTGTACCATCCACAGCGCACGGAATGCTTAAATTTCCAGTGAAAGGAGGAGTTGTCACCCTCTATAACACAACAGTACCACCAATGGAATGCAACGCGGTAACCACTGAAGTAGAGAATATTCCAGAACAGCGCATAGAAAAAACACCAAACCTAAAGGTCGCTATTCATCCCGATTACCCGGACCAACAAGTTTCGATTGGTGGATCTTTATCTGACAAAGGTAAAGCAGCCGTGTGCGCACTCTTGCAAAAGAACCTGGACATCTTCGCATGGGAACCAAAACACATGAAAGGAGTGCCACGCTCTATCACAAAGCATAAGCTACAAATCCGACAAGGATATCCCCCAATACGATAGAAGAAGCGCGGCCAGGCCCCAGATCGTGCAAAGGCTATTCTGGAAGAAGTACATAAACTCGTAGACGCAGGCATCATGCGCGAAGTGTACTACCACGACTGGCTCTCTAACCCAGTTATGGTAAAGAAGAGCGATGGCAGTTGGAGAATGTGCGTGGACTTCACAGACCTTAACCAAGCATGTCCACAGGACTGCTATGCACTGCCAGAAATAGACTGGAAGGTAGAATCCCTGTGCGGATACCCTTTCAAATGCTTCCTAGACGCATACAAAGGGTATCACCAAATTCAGATGGCAGTCGAAGATGAAGAAAAAACAGCTTTCCACACCAGTCAAGGAGTCTACTGCTACACAAAAATGCCTTTTGGCTTAAAAAACGCAGGCGCAACATACCAACGATTGGTGGACACAGCTTTCGAGAAACAAGTAGGCCGCAAGTTGGAGGTCTACGTCGACGACCTTGTCATCAAAAGCCACACAGAGGGTGAATTGGTGCGCGACATCGAGGAAACGTTCAGAACATTCGGACGAATAAACATGAAGTTAAACCCCAAGAAGTGCACCTTTGGCGCAACCGAAGGCATGTTCCTTGGATACTTAATAGAACCTGACTGAATCAAGCCTTGTCCAGAAAAAACAAAGGTTGTTATTAATCTCCCCTCACCGCGCACACTCAAAGAAGTCCAGTCATTGAATGAAAAGTTAGCAGGGCTAAACCGTTTCTTATCTAAGTCAGCAGACAAATCACTTCCTCTCTTTAAAACACTCACGAAGTGTACTAAAAAGGGAGACTTTCGCTGGACCGAAGAAGCAGAAGAAGCTTTCCAACAACTTAAAAACCATCTGGCATCTCTTCCCGAACTTGTCGCACCGCAACCAGAGGAAGAGCTAATCGTGCACTTATCGGCAACTCATGGAGCAGTTAGCGCAGTACTATTGACAGATAGGAACTCCGTCCAGACACCCATATACTTTGTAAGCAAAGCCCTGAAGAAAACAGAGACTAACTACAGCGCTATGGAAAAGCTGGTCTTAGCTCTAGTATTCGCAGCCAAAAGGCTGCGCAGATACTTTCAAGCACACCCAATAGCTGTAATCACCGATCAGCCAATCAAACAAGTTATCTCTAAACCTGACACATCAGGACAGTTACAAAAGTGGAGTGTACTGTTAAGTGAATATAACATCTCATATAGACCGCGCACTGCAATCAAAGGACAAATATTAGCCGATTTCATCGTTGAGAAGCCAGATAGCGATAGTCCAACATCTGCAACCAAAACAGATCTGCATGAACCCTGGATTCTGTTCACAGATGGGTCTTCATGTGTAGATGGATCAGGCGCAGGCCTTATTCTCACAAATCCAGAAGGTATGGAATTCACCTATGCACTGCGCTTTGAATTCACAACCACAAACAATGAGGCAGAATACGAAGCCCTACTAGCCGGACTACGCATCGCAATCCAAATGGGTGTACGCAACTTGGAAGCAAATGTAGATTCTCGGCTAGTCGCTAACCATGTGTTAGGTGAATATGAAGCCAAGGATGAACACATGATCCAATACCTGGAAAAGGCCAAGTCCTTAATTAAAAACTTTGACAGGTTCACAATAAAACAGGTGCCTAGAGGAGACAACAGGAAGGCCGATGCGCTCACTAAGATCGCATCCACAAGCTTCACACACCTCTCAAAACAGGTATTGGTAGAAACCCTACAAAACAAGTCAATCTTGGAAATGGAGATATCCACAGTGATAGAAGAACAAGATCCTACATGGATGACACCTATCATTGAATTCATTAGCAAGGGAATCTTACCACAAGACCATAAGGACGCTCGAAGAGTGCGGCGCACAGCGCAACGATTTGAACTACGAAACAACATACTCTATCGACGCTCTTTCTTACAACCTTGGCTCAGATGTGTTGGACCTCTTCAAGCAGACTATGTACTCCGAGAAATCCACGCTGGATCATGTAGCATGCACTCAGGGCCGCGATCTGTGGTGGCAAGCGCTCTACGGTCGGGGTATTATTGGCCAACCATGCACCGCGACGCACGTGATCTGATAAAGAAATGCAGCAATTGTCAAGTACATAGGCCAATTCCGCGCCGACCACAACAAGAGCTAACACCCATTACCTCACCATGGCCATTTTACAAATGGGGCATTGACATCGCGGGACCCTTTCCAGTTGCAGCAGGAGGAGTAAAGTTCCTCATCGTAGCCATAGACTACTTTACGAAGTAGATTGAAGCAAAGGCGGTGGTGAGCATCACAGGAAACCAAGTCAAACGCTTTGTCTGGGACAACATTGTTTGTCGCTTCGGACTACCCGGAAAGATTATATCATACAATGGAAAACAATTCTGTGATAACCCATTCAAAGATTGGTGCGCGCAATTGAACATCACGCAACACTTCGCTTCAGTAAAATACCCACAAACCAATGGCTTGGTTGAGCGCGCAAACTGCAGTCTAGGGGAAGGAATAAAAGCGCGCCTTGACAGACACAAAGGAAGGTGGGTGGACGAGCTCTCACATGTCTTATGGGCGCATCGCACCACAATCAAAACCAGTACTGGCGACATGCCATTCTCCCTTGTCTACGGAACAGAAGCCGTCATACCAGGTGAGATAGAAATGTCAACTATACGAACAGCAGAGGTCAACGTCACAACAAATGACGAGGAGCGGCGCATAGACTTGGACTTACTGGAAGAAAGGCGTGAACGCGCAGCTATACGCGAAGCAAAAGCTAAGGCAAAAATGAAGAAGTATTATGATGCAAAGGTCAAATACACTTCATTCAGGCCAGGAGACTTTGTATACCACGCCAACGATGCGAGCCACGCAGAAGACACATGCAAGCTCGGACCAAAATGAGAAGGACCTTATGAGGTCACTGATGCGCTCGGCAACGGTGCATACAGATTGCGCGATATGGAAGGTCACGACCTAGCGCGCACTTAGAACATCTGCAATCTTAAAAGATATTATTTTTAGGCTACGGCCATTACACAGACACCTTTGCACCCTAAGATGTGCCCAATAAGTGTTTGTTTTTTCTTTTCTTTCCTAGGAATTGTATTTTTATTTTTTCAAAAAACTTGCAAGTATCAATAAAATGTTATGGTTTCTAGCTAACTCCATAACGTATTTCACTTTATTGCGTACATACTTATATATGTCAATATTGTTATCTTATATTTTTGCCTACATGGCGTGCATGCACTAATTAAGACCCACGAAGGCATAAAGGATGAGTAAACCTACTAATTCACTCGTTGAGTAAGAGGGTTGCAAACCCATCAACATTGGATCACGCATCCTTGCTAAGCACCTTACTTTTGAGACGTCGAGGTAAGTTTCACGTGCGCATCCCACGAAGGGTGCGCAAATATTAAGTACATCGTACAAGCTTAGCAAATAACGAGCCAAGACACTTGGTCAAATAATAAAACTTAGCAAACATTAATGCAAGTATATTTCTTAAGTTACACACTTAATTCATAAAAGGGTATCTTATTCAACGTTTTTACACAAAGATTTACAAGCAAAAGATACACTTTGTTATTTACATAATCCATATACAAAAAATAGCCTACACGCTATGGCGATGCTCAGGGCTATCTTCCGGGGCAGCAGAACTCCCCGCCTCTTGAAGCCTTCTCAAAATTAAGGCATCCTTGGGAGATACGGTGGGAACACTCACAGGAACCCCATCAGACCTGGGGATGTGTGCAGCACCCACACCGTACAATACTGCCTTGCCCTGAATGCCTCTCTTCTGGGCAGCCCTCTGCGCATGACGCTCCAGCACCTCTTTCAATGGAATTTCCCTCTCAAGGGAAAAAGGGTTGAGCATGTGGCGAGGCTGCGCAAACACGGGAACCTGCAGCTGCGACTCATCGGGCTTCAGGAAGTAATCCGGTTGCGCCTCTGCAATGGTTGACATCAGATGAGGGTATAACTCCTCATCGTACTCTATGCTTAGGCCGCGCATCTTATTCTCCTGCATCTGGACAATCTTCTCCATGCGCTCCTTAAACTTGACAATACTCGCGAGGTGTTCCTCCTTCTTCTCCTCCAAGTATCTTACAGCCCAAGTCATGTTGGCCTTATACTGATGAAGCTGTCTGCGCGCCTGCTCCATCTCAGCCAGCGCTGACAACTTCTAATGGGTGACCTTCTCAATATACACCCTGGAGGACTCCACTTCCGCATGCGCTTCAGCCAGCTGCGCACGGAGCATAGTTATCTCCTCCTCTTTCTGGGCGAGAGTACTGCTCTCCCCGATGTACCTCGTCTTCAACTGAGCCACCAGCTCAGTCTGACGTGCAGCAGTCGCAGCCAACTCATTCATCAGTTGTTGCGCAGGTACGTCCTCATCAACCTTAGCTTTCCCCTCCTTGTTTTCATTCTGCGGAGAGGAAACCACCTCTACGAAGGCCCCATCACCCTTCGTGGCATCATCCCTACAATACATGAAGAAAACAATTAAATCATATTATGACAAGTAATACACAAAAATAATAATAATAATAATAATAATAATAATAATAAT